>CM055833.1:25880599-26234201 GCA_029582265.1 Zoroaster sp. YZ-2022 | reverse complement strand
GATTTCAGTAATGGTGCTCGGATTGTTTGTAATAACGACTTTTTGGCGCATACCTTTTACGCCTCGAGGTTCTCTTATTCTTCTGTATGGATCCAACACATCTCCGTACGTATTATTAGCCATATTTTATAGTTAACAACTATATTAATTTTTTTTTTTTTAAGTAATTATAAAATGGTATCTATAGCGATGATGATTGGAGGTGCAGTAATTAACGCGTTAGCGTTTACCGGTAGTAATTTTTTATTTAGTAATTTACGAAATAACAACGTAGAACAAGAACGTAAACGACACGATTTAGCGATAGAACAACTTTCGAGAGCAAGAGACGAATCTTAGTAAAAAACGTTTAAAATATCTAGATTATTTAAATGAAAAAATACAAAAAGAATCTAGCGCCGTAAGAACGTTTAACAATATTGATGATGCGATGAATGAATATTTTATCATAACTAACGAACGAATAAATTTACCTAGAGATTTATATAACGAACCTCAATTAGAAGATTTTTACGTCGCCAGCGAAGATCAAAAAACGCGAGAAATTGTATTTATCGCACTAGCAATGAGCGCTGTAGGTTACATAAGTTATAAATTATTGAAAAAAGATAATGTAACCAAGCAGAAGAAAGGTGACAAAACTCTTTTTCTTTACAGGTCTGGTTAACGTTAAGTTGTTTATTAATTTAGGACTATAAAATAACAAATTAATATCCAACATACAAGTTTTCTACTAAACTGGAGTGAACGTCCACTATACACTCAACTTTCACGATGTGAGTGGAATTTCATGGCAAAAACTTTCAGTGTAAGGATTAACAAGGCTAAACAAGACTATAGCAATACTACAAAGCTAAACAAGACTATAGCAATACTACAAGGCTAAACAAGACTATAGCAATACTACAAGGCTAAACAAGACTATAGCAATACTACAAGGCTAAACAAGACTATAGCAATACTACAAGGCTACCAGAAAGGGGCCTGGAAGAAATAGAAATACACAAAATATTAATTATTAAATGCATACCTTCCCATTTGGATAACTTTTAAATTAAAGATTACCTGGGACTTACTTCGTTTGAGTAAATTTAGACCATGTCAATGCAAAATTTACTATTACTCATAATGCAAATATTCAAGTTAAACTTGGAAATGAAAAATACAAAATCACATGTGGAAATTACACTTCACAGTAAAGATAATTCCCGCCTACGGAACTCACCCAGACACTCTTCTGCACCCGAAAGGTTACTGCCTGATGGATGAAAATGAAGTTGTACCATACAATTGTCATTTAACGGAAGGAAAACTAATGATGGCTGAACTTAAGAAACGAAAATAACTAAGAAGAACAGCTCTCTACTGTAGACCCTTCCTCTATAACGGCAAGTGCAGGAATGGTTCCTTAACATTGCACTGTGCAGCTCACTGTAACGCTTGATTGAACATTGGCATCCTAATTGTTTGATGACAATGCTCACAACCATTCCAAGACTTCCAACATAGAAGAGTTCCAAAAGAGGGACACTGGGCATTTTATACATTCCAAAAGGATTTTAAAAGTCACTAAAGGTAAGTAAGCAATGAATCTGCAGAATGCAAAGTCAGCTGGTTACACACACCCAAAGATAAAAAAATTCTGGACACCCGAGTCAAATTTCCATATTTTAAAACCTTATTCAGACCTGCTTACATTTTGAAACAACAATTAATTACACACAAATCAATTTTTTTATTTAAATTTCAAGGAATTTTGTTATAGGAAAAAAAAAACTTTACACCGTTTTCCTTGAACTCCTAGTACCTTAATAAATACACTCTACAATTAATTATTTAATATTTACAATTTCCATGTCTAAACCACACAAACTCCACTCAGGTCTACTCACCGATACTGGCTCGTCAATTTGCACTAATTTTCATCTAAACAAACCACCTTGATGCTTACCATGACTAGGGCTAAACCCAAGTACGAGTTAAACTCTCATGGTCATCTTAGGTTCACATTTTCGTATGGAGACAATTCGTCTCGAAAATTAAGAAAAGTGCAAATGATACATTTAAACTTGCCAGTCGGTAGCTTACCCTCTTGAGTCCAGTCTATGGATAAAGACATTGCCTGCCTGTAGAATTAGGAATCCACGTAGAGCCTTAAAAGCCTAAGTAAATCAGTCATATTCCTGCATCTATTCGGGAAAAGAATAATAAGCAGAAATATTAAAATGACACCAATTCCTGTACTTAGAAGTGATCCATTCATGAATCCACAAAATATGATATAAAGATATCATACCAATCATACAAAACAAGAGAAATCCCAATTCAATCTTAATAGTAACCACAGAACATGAACTATCATCATGTGAAATTTGTTCATGTAAGGCAACTGAACGAGGCTCATGAAAGAGATTGCTATGTTTACCAGCTGTAGATCTAGTTGTACGACGCAAGGGTACTGTAACCTTCGTTTTGACCTTAGACTGAGGTTCAGCACTAGCAACTTGCGGTGGTACTACGGTTATGGTGTCATTGGTTGAAGGAGAACTCTCAGGTAAAATTGAATATTTACAATTTCCATGTCTAAACCACATAAACTCCACTCAGGTCTAGTCACCGATACTGGCTCGTCAATTTGCACTAATTTTCATCTAAACAAACCACCTTGATGCTTACCATGACTAGGGCTAAACCCAAGTACGAGTTAAACTCTCATGGTCATCTTAGGTTCACATTTTCATATATTTTGTCTGAGACAATTCGTCTCGAAATTAAGAAAAGTGCAAATAATACATTTAAACTTGCCAGTCGGTAGCTTACCCTCTTGAGTCCAGTCTATGGATAAAGACATTGCCTGTGAATGATTTGATCTTTTCTGAGATGGCATTAACACATAAGCTGGGGAGGTTGTTTCTTTTGTTTTCCAGAAACTAATTCTATTTCAGAAGTCAACCTGTCTATTTTATCCACCAAAAGTTTATGTCTTCTTGAGAAGCCATTTTTTTTTTCTATCAATCTACATTCAATCAATGAAGTTAACTTAAAATATGAATATACGGCAATTCACAATCATCGTGTACATAATGAAAGTTCCATACATTAATAGCAGTAATCTACATTTCGGAGTTCTTCAGTGTCCAGTCGGTGTCTTGTCTTGCGCCGCTGTTGCTTTCCAGAAGTCACTTCCAGGCACTCCACCGTCATTCGGCACTATAAACGAACCACGCCATGTTTACCATAACTAGGTTGAACGTTAAGTTCTTTGGTTCATCTTAGGCAATCATGACGTCATCAGCTTTGATGCACACTGGACTGTCTAGCTGATGCGGAGCTTCGCTGAACCAGGTTGGAGACTTCGAGTCTGGTAGCCTTGTAAGGGATTGGGTAGCCTTAAATGTTTTGGGTGGGTTTATGATTTTGAATTTTGAATTTAAAAAAAAATTCTTTAATTAAAAATTTTCGTTTCCTTTTTGTTTCTTCTCATTTTAAAGTCCCAAACAATCAACCAGATCCTGCCGACTTCGCCATTTTGTAACCAAGCAGAAGAAAGGTGACAAAACTCTTTTTCTTTACAGGTCTGGTTAACGTTAAGTTGTTTATTAATTTAGGACTATAAAATAACAAATTAATATCCAACATACAAGTTTTCTACTAAACTGGAGTGAACGTCCACTATACACTCAACTTTCACGATGTGAGTGGAATTTCATGGCAAAAACTTTCAGTGTAAGGATTAACAAGGCTAAACAAGACTATAGCAATACTACAAAGCTAAACAAGACTATAGCAATACTACAAGGCTAAACAAGACTATACTTAATACTACAAGGCTAAACAAGACTATAGCAATACTACAAGGCTAAACAAGACTATAGCAATACTACAAGGCTACCAGAAAGGGCCTGGAAGAAATAGAAATACAAAAAATATTAATTATTAAATGCATACCTTCCCATTTAGATAACTTTTAAATTAAAGATTACCTGGGACTTACTTCGTTTGAGTAAATTTAGACCATGTCAATGCAAAATTTACTATTACTCATAATGCAAATATTCAAGTTAAACTTGGAAATGAAAAATACAAAATCACATGTAGCAAATTACACTTCACAGGTAAAGATAATTCCGCCTACGGAACTCACCCAGACACTCTTCTGCACCCGAAAGGTTACTGCCTGATGGATGAAAATGAAGTTGTACCATACAATTGTCATTTAACGGAAGGAAAACTAATGATGGCTGAACTTAAGAAACGAAAATAACTAAGAAGAACAGCTCTCTACTGTAGACCCTTCCTCTATAACGGCAAGTGCAGGAATGGTTCCTTAACATTGCACTGTGCAGCTCACTGTAACGCTTGATTGAACATTGGCATCCTAATTGTTTGATGACAATGCTCACAACCATTCCAAGACTTCCAACATAGAAGAGTTCCAAAAGAGGGACACTGGGCATTTTATACATTCCAAAAGGATTTTAAAAGTCACTAAAGGTAAGTAAGCAATGAATCTGCAGAATGCAAAGTCAGCTGGTTACAATAAAAAGTAATTATAAAATGGCGCAAGGAGGACACGATATTATGGTGGCGGATCCGTTATTACAAAATCTTGATGAAGATGAATATATAGATGAAATAAGTGATAACAACTTGGGTGATATTGATGAAAGTTTAGAAAGATCAGAAAGTGTAAAAAGAAAAGAGCAAGAAGAGTATTTTTCTCAAAACTCTAGATTTAGTAGATCTATAGTCGATGATTTTTATGATTCGCGTAAAAAAGGTAAACCAAGCACAATAGATTATAATGATTTCTTTTTTACCAAAAATGAAAAAGGGCAAAATGTACTCTATTTTGAAAGAGGTGGTAAAAAAATACTATTATCTAAACCCAACGGTGGATTTTACGCAGAATCTACTTTAAAAAATAAAGCGGGATTAACCTATAAAGATCTATATAAATTTGATTCAAGTACAAAAGCTATAGTAAATGTTATTGAAGAAATAGAAAAACCGTTGGAAGAGAAAACAAGCAGTGGTAAAAGATTACCAACTCCACCGTTACTACTTGTAGAAAAATCTAAAAAAGTAGAAGAAGCTGTCGAAATGGTGGTGATAGAGCATATGAGAGATAAAGAAACGCAAACAGAATCAAACTTTTTACGTCGAGAAACACAAACGGATCTTGTATTTCCGCGTCGAGAAATCTTGGGGCTCGATAGAGCTTTACGAATGACTCGAGGTCAACTTGAATTAAATTTAGCTAAATTGAGCCAACTCGACGAAGAAATATCTAATCTTGAAAAAGAATACGTAAGCGCTCGAGATCGAGACGATGAAGATGTAGATGAAACGGCAAGACTACGTGAACTACTGCTAGAAAAAAAAGATGAAAGACGAGCGAGATTAGAAGCTGTGAGTGTGAATGAAAACATTCTTCGTAGTCAAATCAATAGAATTAGAGAAACGTTTAAAAAAATGTTAACAAGAGACGTTACGTTGGGAGAAAGAATTAGAACTTTATTTAGAGAACAAAGCGTAACGATAGTCAGTATATTGACGGCTTTTAGTATGACCATCGCTTTTATCATTGAAGCGTTCGGTAATGTTGTAAGTTCTGTTATACCTAAACCTACACCACCCGCACCCAAACCTGCTCCACCAACTCCAAAACCTGTACCTCCAAAACCACCAACTCCAACTCCAAAACCACCTAGCGGCGGCGTAAAAGAGTGGATAGAAAAAACATTAAAAAATTTAGCGAATGTATTATCTAAACTAGGTGCGAAAGCTTTAGCCGCTTTACCAGCTATTATCGGCACGGTTGTAAGTTGGCTATTTAAAACGGCGTCTAACGTCGTTACGTGGGCAGCTGAACATTTATGGCTAGCGCTAAGTGGAGTTGGAGTATTAGTTTTAGCCTATACGCAGAAAATGTTAAAATAACAATTCGTAAATCATAACACCTACACCGGCTAAAATCGCAAAACCAAGTACTAAAGAATTTTTTTCTTCTTGATGACTAGCATCGCTAAAAACAACATCTTCTTTTATCGTAGTTTCTAACGCGTGTGTAGGTGTAGAAGGATATTCCAAATCATCTAATTCTTGTACGTGTTTAGCAGTTTGTGGTAGTTGTGTTTGTTCTTGCGGTAAAATAGGAAGAGGAACAGGTTCTGAATTTAGATCTAAATTTGAACCTAGAGATAAATCACCCGTCGCGATTAATAAATTATTGTTGTATCCCTCGTACGTGCCTATTCGTAAATTCATATCACTAGGCATCATGTATAGATTTTCTCCAATAGCAAAATTTAATTGAGAACGAGCGTGTTGTAAAACGTCTTGATATCGTTGAATACTAGATTGTAAATCTACCGGAGAATCAATCTCTGCTTCAGTTATATTTATAAATTCACGCCGCGCGTCTAAACCGGTACCGGATGCTAAAAATCCACTTTTAACTCGCGCTTGAGCTCCTAAAATCGCGTAAACGTAGGTTCTTATAGAGTCGTTTATTCGTTCCGTACCGATATCCGTAAAACCTCTAGACTCGTCGATTATAAATTTTACCCAAGCGAGCTCCGTGGATAGAGATTGTTTTATATAACTTATCGTATAGGTAGAGGGATGATCTCCAAAACTCATTCTCGTCGCAGTTTTGTAATAATCGTAATCACTCACCTCGGCAGAAACGACGTTTAAACTACTTTTATCGTAGTCGTTTCCGGGCACCGCTTTGTAACCGTTATCGTAATAATAAGCCGTTCCCAACCCGTTAGAGTTGCTATCGACTCGTTGTCTCCAATTGGAGACTTGCGAAAGGTGAAAGTCTTTACATATTTTTTTATACGCGCTTACGTCTATGTTGTTGCTAAACACATCAAAAAAAATTGAAAAAGATGTAGGACGGCTCATTTCTTTGAGCAATCGTCTAATTTGATAATAGACGTGAAATCTAAAAAAAACTACGAATCATCAGGTTTAAATGATTTAAATGTTGATAACTCACACCGCATCTCGTTGTGGCGCAGTACGTCGCAAGATTTATTTGATTTTGATAAAATTTTAGTGGGTTATGATTCCAATCATTTACAACGTCGTCGCTATCGACGCGAGGTAGCTTGTAGTTGCTGAAAACATTATCGAAATGAACGTTAAAAAACTCGTTCTTGTTTGTGTAAATTTTTAGACTCGTTAAATCGCTAGCGTCAAAATTTTGAGGCGCTTTAAAATTTCCAGATTGCTTATATGAATACGTAAAATTACTCTCGAATGCTAATGGAAACGTCATTTTATTATATTAAATTATAATAAAATGTACCATACGTTCGAAATCGAAATCGGTAAAGAAGGCGGATCGGTTAAATTAGATAACGTTATTGATAATCGACAAAATGATCTCTCGATTATATTACACAGCGTAAACATTTGGGTGGGATATTACAACGTGCGTAAAAAAGAAAAAATAATCGTTCGCACGACGGGTGAGCCAGAAAATGTTATTAAATTTATCGAACCCGGGCTTTACAACATTAACGAAATTATCGACGCTATAACTAGAAACGAGCCTTGGATCACGTTTACCATCGATAAAAAGACGGGCGTCTTTTTGCTAAATATAACTCAAGAAAACAAGTCTATTAAATTTAGTAGCGGGTTGACTAATTTATTGGGGTTTCACAACGAATTTCTAACCGTGGGAGAATACAGTAACAAAATCGACGTACAACTTTTTAAAATTTTATACATTCATTGCGATCAAATTTCTACGACCGATAATTATTTCAACGGTAAACCTTGCACTATTTTAAACGCTTTTCCTTTGCAAGACGCGTCGTTCGGCGAAAGCATGTACATGGAATATAAAAATCCGTTGATGAAAAAATTACGAGTAGGCACTTTTAACGAGTTGACTTTTCGAGTTAGAGATAGCAAGGGTAGGGATATACATAATCACGGTTTCCCCATTATTTTAAATGTAGAAATACTATAAATAATGGCGAGCATTTACGGACCCAGTCGAACGAGCGTCGTTGACGCTAGAGAGAGTGCTAGCGACGGAGCATCGTCTAGCGAAATTTACGAACATCATGGTTATCTAAATAGAGATGAAGTTTTACAAAAAGTAGTTTTAATTGAAAAATTTGACGTTAGTCTTGGGTGGCACGATACGCTTAAACAACCCTTTTTCATGTTTATGGTCGCGCCTACGTATTGTAGCATTTTTACGCAGTTTATAAAAACTAATAGTTTTGCTACGCATTCAGCGACGCGTGATTACGCTCCCAACATTTATTATATTCCTTCTCCGCAACGAGATGTAAAATTTCATTTTCTCGATCATGAAATTCAACATTTAAAATATGAAATGTGTTTTAAAATGCGAAACGTTCAAAATGTTTTTGTTGAAGCGAGTTTTTTCGGTTCGCTAAATTCAAAAATCTGTTTCAATATTAAAATTAAAAGTTTACCGTTGTTTTAAAATTAATACTATAATAAATATGGCGAGTATTTACGGACCTAGTCGAAGTAAAAGTAACAACGTCGTTGCTACCGTAAGTAGTGAATATAAAATTAACCAACCTCACACAGTTGAAAAAAGCGGACATATAAATAATGTTGATGAAAACGAAATATTATATACATATGGAAATATAATTTGGTTTCATTGGTTTAGTCAAAGGAGCTTGGGTTTTTATGCTTCTTTACCGCTAACGGATGTTACAACTTGGATTAAAATAACTACTAATGGTAACTCACAATCGTTCGTTTCAAAACACGACATTAACCTGGACGCGGTAGAATTTTTTGTAGAAGATTTAAGTTTGGTTTATTTCGATAATAACGCAAAGCTTTTAGATTGTGGCATTTGCTTTGAAATAGAACCCGCTACCGTAGTTTTTGGTGAAAACCCACCGATAACAGTTGGTAGTAAAATCTTTGCTCAATTTGTTATTTTCGGCTCTCTAGATACCAGAATCTGTTACGATATTAAAATTAATAATATTCCGGTAAATTAAATTAATACTATAATAAATATGGCGAGTATTTATGGGCTTAGTCGTACGAGCGATAGTATCGCTAAAGAGAATTTTAATAATAAAAATACCCTCCTTGAAAAAAATGGATTTGCCAATAATGTTAGAGGAAATGAATATTTATACAACTATGAGAACATAATTTGGATTACTTGGGATAGTGCATACGGCCTAAATTTAGGCGCTTATAATCTAGTAACAGATTGCACAACTTGGTTTACAAATAATGGCTCGCAAGCACGCTTTTTTACACGTGATATTAATCCGCGTGTTTCACCATTCTTTTTTCCAGAACTGCTTGCTTTTGATAATGAACTAAAGCTTTTAGAATGTGTTATTTGCTTTAAAACGGAATATAACAACTACAAGAAAAAAGTTTTTGTACGAGCGGTATTTTTCGGCTCTTTAAACACTGGAATCTGTTACGATGTTAAAGTTGTTACTTGGCCGTTAAATTAAAAAGTAATAATCTTTTTCTATTAATAAAAATGAGTGTGCATATAGAATCAACGAATGTACTTTATCCGAATTTAACAGTTTTACCGAATGACTCTGACGCGGAGCGTGCCAAAGCATTTCGTTTGCAAAAAATCGACGATATTCAAAAAGAATTACGAATCGAAATAAACGAGCGCGAAACCGTATATAAAAAATATAATAAAATCATCAACGCTTGTAACGTTGTAGAAACAATGGCTGAATTGGGGTGTATGGGAGCAGGAGCCATCGGAATAGCCAGTATCGCCACAATCATATCGTCGCCCGTGGGATTCGCTTTAGAAGGTTTAGCTTTAGGGTTGGGTGGCGCAGCTTTCGCTCTCAGATACGCTAAAAATAAATTGTATAAAAAAGCTAAAAAACACGATGAAATACGAATTTTAGCTTTGAGTAAACTCAACACGATCGAAAACCACGTTAGTAAAGCCATCGAAGACGGTTACATCAATCAAGAAGAATTTGTACTCGTATGCGAAGAGCGAGATAAATATTATAAAATGAAAGAAAAAATCCGTAATAAACTAGATAAACCGACGACTTTACCGTCTAAAACGGAGGTTGAAACTGCCGATGTAAATGCAGAAAAAAAAGTTCTTATAGAAAAACTTATGAGTTTAAAGTGAGCGTAAATAAATATTATTATAATGATAAAAAACTCGCTTCGCAAGTAGCGGAGCGAGTAAAAACGTTTGATAGACCACCTCCGTACGCTCCAGCGATGTAATTTGAATTTTTAGCGTTTTGTTGCCTTTATCAATTCTTTCATCACAAAATTATAATTTTTTCTAGCTTGAGTTTCAGCCAGCGATAAAACTAATTTTCTCTCAACAAGAAACGCGCATTTTGTACATATTTGCGCTTTTGCTTTTGTACCTATTTTACATCTTTTACAAGCAACCGTCTTAGATTTTCCTTGTCTAAGACGACACATGTGCATAGAGCAATATAGATTTTCGCCTACGCTTGGCCTATTACATTTTTTAAACGAACCATTTAAAAGCCATTCGCACGAGCAGCGCCGGATTAAAGGCAGGGCCACCGAGGCCTTGGCCTCGGGCCCCCCACATTTAGGGCCCCCCCCCCCCCCACATTAGATAACAAAAATATTTAACACACATTTATAACTCCCAAACCCCTCAATCCACCTCCTCAAACTTAGTATCATTTTGTCACTGCTAGCCCATCATACACGACATAGGAATCGAAATGTGCGCCTGGATCCGCTGGATTATGGACGCGCGCCCGAAGCAAGTATGAGCCCTGAAGAGTCTTTTCGAGTGAATGGCGCTGTCTACATTGTCGACATATTGCTCTCTCAGTTACAAAAACGCACTAACGCATACATGGAGTTGAGTAACATATTCGGATTTCTTCGCAATTTGAAGAAAATGGCCGTGGCAGACATACGGGAAGCATGCTCAAAGCTAACTGGAGTTTACAATGATGATCTGGCTATAGAACTCTCTGATGAGATGATTCATTTCCAAGCACTGATTCAACAATGCATTCCCTGACGGAGCAACTGAAATTGATATGTACAGATTATTGCTACAGAAGAACATATCTGATGCATTCCCAAACGTCGAAGTACTACTCAGGGTTTTACTTGTCGCTTAAACATGGTATCTAATTGCAGTGGTGAACGATCGTTCTCGAAACTGAAGCTGATAAAGAATCATCTTCGTTCCGAAATGGGTCAATCTAGACTTGTATATCTGAGCATTCTTGCCACTGAGGCCTGATGTGCTAAAGAACATCGATGTTGACATTGTCATTAAGCAATTTACCAACGAGAAGGCTAGAAAAAAACCTATTTATTAATGGATGTAAACTTCGGATCCACTTAAATGGTAGTAAATTTAAATGCCAGAAATTGGCATTTTAGCCTGGTGTCCAAAATGATCCTGTGACAGTGACTAAGTTGACGTATAATCTAATATAAAGTGCACTTCAAGTCTTCAACTTATCATTACGCGCAGATTACGCGTTAGCTTTCCTTAGTATATCTCTATAATATGCCCTCGTCATTACACAATGTTGGTATATAAATGGTTCCTTCTAATTTAACATGGCATGCTGCGGCCAGCGTTTAGCAAACTACACGTGTTATATACTCACCTGCTCATCAGAGGGCCCCCTGATTAATTTCGGCCTCGGGCCCCCCACAACCTAAGTCCGGCCCTGCGCACGAGCTGTTTACTAGTTGTGGCAATACATCTTTATATTTTATTACCGCTATTAAATAATCACACCTATTCAGTTTCCATATTTACCAGATGCAACGTCAATTTTAATATTATTTTTTAATACAATCTCTTTTAGCTCAGCTTTACTTTTTAAACCATAGTTTGTCATCTTTATTATTAAACTAGATAATATTTTTTAATATTTCAATTTTATAAGTAAGATTTTTATTATACGTTTAAAAACTCCCTCGTGACGTCACCCTCCTTTTTTATCGACCACGCTCATTTTTAGATTTTTTAAAAATCTAAAAATGATTTAAGTAGGTGCGCCAGAACCCCCATCTAACATACTACTGCCCACAAAAAGCACTCACACCTCTGACTTCATTGAAAACAGCCATGCATCAGGTGCAACCGGTATTCAAATTTGTCCAATCCTTTAATTTTAAGATAACAAAAAATAGACATAAAGGGATATCCCCCTGTCCCCAATTTAATACATGTATTAATTTAATAAGTACGTGACGGTATTGTGGAGGTAGCGCCTTGGCCAGCCGTTGCCCTGGCCCTCGATACCAAGGTTATTTGCAAATAAGCGTAGGTGAATTTGGTTGGAAAAAAAAACGAGCGAGCTAGACCTTAGTCTTGCTCTTGAAATCACTGTCGATTATAGTATTGTGGCGGATAATTATTTATGTGACCTTAAGTCGATATGAATCCCCTAGCTTGGATGGCTGGATATCGGCTGAGAGATGCAGGCCCAGAAATATACCGCCCTGTACACAAGTTTACACTGTCCCGCGTTTCAATCCTGGGGCCGGCCGGCAAAGTCTGTTATTATTCCACAAAGGAGACAACTGAATAAATTGATTCTCTGATTTAATAAATCAACGTGAATAATAATTGGACCCAGTGTGACTGTAATTAATTATTTTTATCCTCCAATAACCTTAATTTGTATGAATAATATACCTCCAATCATTGCAATGCACGTGCATATATCGCCGCATGCGAAGGCGTCGTCGCTAGCTTGGCCTTGCTGGGGGTCTTGTATCATCCGCGATCCGTCCTATGCTTGTACTGCACTGAGGCCGTCAGCCTCTCATTGACCATGTACCAACGCGACCGCCTCCTTGATCCATGCGTCCACCTCCCACTCCAACAGTATACAAATATTGACTGCATGCTACGAGTGGTACAGTAAAACTAGCCTCCCGAGGTGATCCCTGGAGTGTTCTATTTTCCCGAGGTTTGGCAAGGGCTTGGCTCACACTGCTGCTGGCGCATGGCGATCTCAATCGCCAGCTGTGCCAGCCTGTTTTTAACCTCTCAAGGGTAGAAACAGGCTTCGGGTGTACTATTCAAGGGGTTTCATTGGATACATCGTGCCAAATATCTACCGTCATGCTTTGAGGCTCACACGCTGCACTATACGCGCGCGTGTACTTCTACCATCCAAATATCGCTGGAGATATTGCGCGTGGACGCCCATCATACGCGCAAGGTCAAAGTTGCATCTCGGGGAAAATAAAATGGAGGCCGCGGCTGGTATCTGGCGTAATTCACGAGCCTCAAAGCGTGACGTCAGATCTGCAGGCTAGAGTGATCACGTGCTACTAACGCGCGCAGCTGCAGCAACTCGCTCTGTTCTGTTTGTCCCCGCGCGCCCTCTCCTCTGTCTACTAAAATTAACTAGACCGACTTGCGCTACAGTATTATTAAAAATAATGCTACGGTGAAATCTCGAATAATATACCAGCTTATTAATTAGCCGTACAATCGACATTTCTCTTCAGAAAAAGAAAATCTAAAATATGTAATCATTGCTACAGGCCTTGACATTCTCTAAAATGTTTTTACAAATATAAAGATCAATGTAGAAAACCGATATTTATTGACTGTCGAGGCGACTTATTGCATGAAACTGCCAGGCGCCAGTGATTTCTTTTCTGCAGTACACTCGTCCACTGTATGCATTTGTATACTAAAAATGAATTTTTGACTTTATTTGCTTTAAAAAATCCTCCACAACCGTGAATTAATACTATATAGAAAGGCTCTGCTTCTGAATTAATACTGAAGTTAAAAAAGTTATAAACAAAATTCATAAAAACAAAATTATGAAAAACAACGTTGAAAAACCGAGAGTCTTGATCCCGCTGTACTTGCGTTCTAACCGCTAGACTACCGGTCGAATTTGTCGGTGAATTAATTATTTGAGAACCGTTTTTAAATTAGATTTCTATGCCAATTTCTAAGTTATATTGACGCTGTAAGTGTACTGCAGAATATAGCTAGCCACCACCCACCGGTGTCCTTTGTGGCGACCGTATACCTTGACGCGCGGCTAGGCATTGATCTTCACAGTGTGGAGATCAATAATAGCAAGCATGCAGTGCGCGCTGGTGCCTCAACTTCCCGATTACTGCCCGATTATGTGTTACAGCGCCCTCTATAGT
Source organism: Zoroaster sp. YZ-2022 (assembly GCA_029582265.1). Classification (NCBI taxonomy): domain Eukaryota; kingdom Metazoa; phylum Echinodermata; class Asteroidea; order Forcipulatida; family Zoroasteridae; genus Zoroaster; species Zoroaster sp. YZ-2022. The sequence continues at coordinate 26,220,020 of CM055833.1, read as the reverse complement.
GGATGTTGCCTGCCAATGATGTTTAGATGACTGTTGTATGTAATATAATTATGTGTACATGTATGTACATGTACATCGCTCGGCGCGGCCGCGGTATACGGACCGCGGTAACGTATGTATGACCAACCAGTACAGTACAGACATGCATTACAGTACAGTAGTGTACTGTTGCTGTAAAACCAGGTAGGTTTTTTTTATATTACATTAGGCCTAATTAAAGTTATTTTAATATTAATTGTTGAAGGTTATATTATAATTGCATTTAGAAACGGGAATGGAGCGAGTGTAAACTCATTTTAAGGCTCGTGAACATGCCGAACTTAAATATATTCATGAATAAACCCTTTCACAGTAATATGCGCCATGTTTTTGACGGGGCAAAATTGTTTATTTCGAACATTCGTTGCCGTCTGCGACCCAGCGCTCGAACTTCACGCACGCGGCTGGAATGTACGTGGAGTTCGAGCGCTGGGTCGCAGACGGCAACGAGTGTTCGAAATAAACAATTTTGCCCCGTCAACAACATGACGCATATTACCGTGAAAGGGTTTATTCGGAACACGTCCATGACCTAACGTTAGTCCGAATGTTTCTTCCGTCAACAGACTCCTATTTTTAGAATAATGATATAATTTATTCACAGCGACAAAATTACATCATTATTCTAAAAATAGGAGACTGGAACGGAAGAAGCATTCGGACTAGTTCTCATCAAATTCATCATGTTCTTTTCACAACATTTTGTATGAACTCCTGCTATAGTACTATAGCTGCACTCTTAAGTGGGAAGTTGCTACAGAGGTCAAAATCAGTCAACTGCCTGTTTTGACTGTTGACCCAAATGTGCACACAGGGGCATTTTTGACTGGTTTTTACTGTCATTTTGACCACCCTGAATAATACCAGACAATGCTTTTACCAGTCAAAAACGGTCGACTCATTTTGACCTGTAAATGTACTTACTACACGTACGGTTTGACAGTGTTTGACTTTTAAGTGCATTAGATATACCTTGGCAAGTATGTCAACATTTTGACTGATTTTGACCCTTGTAGTAGTAGGAGGGTTAATTAATATTAACGTTAATTTGTAAATACATATGTATTTATTTTAAATGTTCAACAGGTGATAAATATGTCAATGCTTTTCAAATTGTTCTCCATCTTATCTACAAAATGGTGTATTAGTTACCATGATTACCGTGAAACGGAAACACTGAGAGGGTTTATTGTCCATATATGTATACTAATTTATTTATAACGTTATACACTATGATAAATGAAAAAGACAATAAAGAGTATGGACATATTTTAAGATGACAAATTTCTTCTAGCATTGTAAATGGTTTTGTTCAGTTGTGAAGTACTCACCATGAAACGTAGCATGGGGTCATCCTCGTCTGAATGCCTCTTCCCTTCACGGTCTCATATTTTTAGAATAATGACGTAATTTTGCGACAATTACATCATTATTCTAAAGAGGCATTCTAAAGAGGCATTCACACTTGAGTCATCCTATTACTACTAGTTACTAGTACTAGCTACCAGCACAACTCATGTTAGCATGTATACTACATACATTAACCCTATAACCCCCAAGCATTCTGGCTAGGAACCTTCCTGAATCCTCCAAAATCCATCAGTGCACTTTTGGAAACATGCCCTTATCTTTAAAATGCACCATGCATTTTCGTTGATCTTTCATATTCAGCACTTATGGCCTGTACTTCTTGCCAGCTAGTAATTTTGTCCCATTTGAAGTGGTGAAAGTACAGTACCAGTTTTCATCTACAGTGCTGAATTTTTTTCCAAAAAAGTGCCCCTTGGAGGATTTTGCAGGATTTGGGGTAGTTAGGGTTAACTTACCTTTCTTCCCACGTCCACTGTACATCAAGACATTTTAATCATTGTGGAATTAGAAGAGAGTGTAGTCCAAACATGAATGTCACATAAAAACAAGTAACTTATCAATAAGTATTTTCAGCTCTTGTTTACTTTCCTCATCATGTAATGCCTTGTACGTGTAATATTCTTCAATCCTTAGATCTTGTTTAATATTTGTAAATTAACCAAGACTGCAAAGACGATATCATGTCTTCAACTGTTACAGTGACAGAGACAGATGTCAGGTAGGTTCACACAAGTTGAATACATATAATCAAATAAACCACAAAGGAACAAAGACATTGACAGAATAGACAGACCAATAACACGGAGCTAGATGCAGAGTATTGGCCATGATATTTAAAAAGAGGTGTCCAAATTCGGTCTTACCTTAGAAAACAGTGCGTCCAAATGTTTAAACTTGCAATGTGTATCGCAAATAACCCTGATGTATAGCTGGCTGATACCAGAGCTAGATGGCTCATTCAGTTGGTAGAGTGCCGGCACATCAACCCAGAGGTCGTAGGTTCAAATCCCACTCTAGTCAATTTGTCTTTGATCATCCTAAACAAGTTCAATAAATCTTCATTTCCAGGCTGTCTACATGGATACCGACTCTCCACGAATGCACCCTTTTTTTAAATGCATTATGTCATCAGATCAGTTGACTTATGGATTTTTGTTTTCCAACAGCGCCCTCGAAGGGTCACCGAGACACAGTCAACACATGGACGATACTGAGACAATTGTATTTAATGACTGTAAAACAGGCCTTGGTGAGTAGTCTCACTCCTTGATAAGAGTCTAACATGATGCTTGGATCACTTTCCTTGCAAAAGCGAATCGTGACATTAGAATATGAGATTTGTGTTGAATGATTCACAGAAGTTGAATTCACTTCAATATCTGTGAATCATTAGCCATCAGTTGCTAAGTATTTGATTCCCATTCACATGAACTGTGAACTGGCCTTAACATCATTGTTCATATTCGTGGAGTGAAAATCTTACAGCTTCTCATTAGCTCATTGCATTCTGTGTGAACTTAAGACATCAAGGAATGTATGTAGTTCTATGAATAATTATTTGACCAATCACAAGCAGAGACATGAATACAAATATAATAATTAGCTAGCAATATGCCCAGGTGTCCTTTGGATGTCCTTTGGATGTCCTATTTATTTTTAAGAGCACCCTGTTATAATTTGTTATACATATACAAAAGTATTATAAGTCAACCATTCATTAAAAAAAAAAGTTATATTTTAGATGAAGCAAATTGAGTTTACTTGAGTTGAGCAGATTTTTCGTGATCCCATATACTGTATTCAGTAGTGTCTGATCAAACAGATTCATGTTCAGTTTTAACCCCAACCCCCAAGGTATTCTGGCTAGGAACCTTCCCGAATCTTCAAAATGCACCATGCATTTTCATTGATCTTTCATATTCAGCACTTATGGCCTGTACTTGCCAGGTAGTAATTTTGCCCCATTTGAAGAGGTGAAAGTACCAGTTTCCAACAGTGCTGAATTTTCCCCAAAAAGTGCTCCTTGGAGGATTTTGAAGGGATTTGGGGTGGTTGGGGTTTGTCTGACTTTGTTTGTAGTAATACCACAAATGTACACCACGGCAGATTGCTCATGCATTGTCTAACCATGTAACAGTACAAAACCCAATAGTGATTTCCTTATTTCCTTATACCACTAGGTATCAAGATAATAGGAGGCACGAGTGAGACTGAGGATGGGAGAGATTATGGTATCTTCATCAGACGGGTCATCCCTGGAGGTCAAGCAGAACAAAGTGGTAAGTCTAGAATTGACCAATTGACAGCTATCAATCAAAATCCCTTATTGACCGATTAATTCAGGAAGGTTGTTAGCCAAGATAGCTAGGGGGGTGTTAGGGTTAATGAAAAGCTCTGTATTGGGTTGAATCATCAGTGGTATATTGCTTGTAGAGTAATCTTATACTTGTATTATTCTCAGGACGCCTGCATGAGGGGGACCAGATCCTTAGTGTGAATGGAGAGAGTTTACTACGGGTTACCAATGAGCAGTGAGTACTGTATCATCTCCCAGGTGTCTTTTAATTTGTGCTTCTTGATAAGATAGTGACAGTTATTGAAGAAAAGTGTCTTTTCTTTCTTTGAATCAAGATATATTAACCCTCCTGTGACTGCAAGGGTCAAAATCAGTCAAAATGTTGATATACATGTACTTGCCAAGGTACATATCTAGTGCACTTAAAAAGTCAAACACTGTCAAACCTTACGTGCAGTAAGTACATTCACAGGTCGAAATTTACAGGTCAAAGCATTTTCTTGTATTGTTGTGTGGTCAAAATGACAGTCAAAACCAGTCACAAATGCCCCTGTGTGCACATTTGGGTCAACAGTCAAAATAGTCAGTTGACTGATTTTGACCACTATAACTACTTGCCACTAAAGTTCAGCTATAGGAAGATGGTTAAACAACAAAGCAGTGACAGTTTCAGCTTCTTGCATTGTGTCATTAACAAGAATAAAATGAAAAATGCATTTAATTTTGTTATATTCATTGATTTTTGTTTTATTCAGAGCTGTCCAGCTTCTTCGTAGTGCCTCAGCCACCAATAATGTCACCGTAGTCATTTCAAGAAACATGTCAGCTGTGTAAGTATTCGTAACATGTCATAGTCATTCCAATACCTAAGGATTCAACATATGCAGTTCCTACTGTGTAAAAGTGTAGGCTTACATGGCTCATGGACCATACTTTGTTGCTCATATGTAGGTTTTACAGTTGTAAAATTGTATTCAATTTGCTTAGTTTTTTTTCATTTGTAGTGGATACCTATGGTAGTTTGTATTTAGATTTTCATTTGTAGTGGATGCCTATGATAGTTTGTATTTAGATTTTCATTTGTAGTGGATGCATATGATAGTTTGTATTTAGATTTTCATTTGTAGTGGATGCATATGATAGTTTGTATTTAGATTTTCATTTGTAGTGGATGCCTATGATAGTTTGTATTTAGATTTTCATTTGTAGTGGATGCCTTTGATAGTTTGTATTTAGATTTTCATTTGTAGTAGATGCCTATGATAGTTTGTATTTAGATTTTCATTTGTAGTGGATGCCTATGATAGTTTGTATTTAGATTTTCATTTGTAGTGGATGCCTATGATAGTTTGTATTTAGATTTTCATTTGTAGTGGATGCCTATGATAGTTTGTATTTAGATTTTCATTTGTAGTGGATGCCTATGATAGTTTGTATTTAGATTTTCATTTGTAGTGGATTCCTATGATAGTTTGTATTTAGATTTTCATTTGTTGTGGATTCCTATGATAATTTGTATTTAGATTTTCATTTGTAGTGGATGCCTATGATAGTTTGTATTTAGATTTTCATTTGTAGTGGATGCCCATGATAGTTTCTATTTAGATTTTCATTTGTAGTGGACGCACTTTGATAGTTTGTATTTAGATTTTCATTTGCAGTGGATGCACTATGATAGTTTGTATTTAGATTTTCATTTGTAGTGGATGCCTATGATAGTTTGTATTTAGATTTTCATTTGTAGTGGATGCCCATGATAGTTTGTATTTAGATTTTCATTTGTAGTGGATGCCTATGATAGTTTGTATTTAGATTTTCATTTGTAGTGGATTCCTATGATAGTTTGTATTTAGATTTTCATTTGTTGTGGATTCCTATGATAATTTGTATTTAGATTTTCATTTGTAGTGGATGCCTATGATAGTTTGTATTTAGATTTTCATTTGTAGTGAATGCCTATGATAGTTTCTATTTAGATTTTCATTTGTAGTGGATGCATATGATAGTTTGTATTTAGATTTTCATTCTGTGGATTCCTATGATAATTTGTATTTAGATTTTCATTTGTAGTGGATGCCTATGATAGTTTGTATTTAGATTTTCATTTGTAGTGAATGCCTATGATAGTTTCTATTTAGATTTTCATTTGTAGTGGATGCATATGATAGTTTGTATTTAGATTTTCATTTGTAGTGGATGCCTATGATAGTTTGTATTTAGATTTTCATTTGTAGTGGATGCCTATGGTAGTTTGTATTTAGATTTTCATTTGTAGTGAATGCCTATGATAGTTTGTATTTAGATTTTCATTTGTAGTGGATGCCTATGATAGTTTGTATTTAGATTTTCATTTGTAGTGGATGCCTATGATAGTTTGTATTTAGATTTTCATTTGTAGTGGATGCATCTTAGTAGCCTGCCAAGAATAGCTATTTCCTAGGTAATCATAGTTTGTACAAACAAATTGACACTTTCAATTGATAACATTTTGCATTTCCAGAATCTCACAAGTATCCAATGCAATCCAATCTGCATTTGTAAAGCGCCATCAATCTAGTTGCCTATTCCGAGGCGCTAAACCAGAAACACTTTCACGATAAGTATCCTGGGTTCTTTTACGTGCATTACACAACACACGGGACCTACGGCTTTACGTCCCATCCGAAGGACGAAGCAATTATGGTTAAGTACCTTGCTCAAGGACACAAGTGTCATGACAAGTACAGATGGCTGTCTCAAACGGACAGTGATCTACCGCTGCATCTATAATGTTCCCTTCAGTTCAACTGAATCCACATCTGCTTGATGTGGATTCAGTTGAATCCACATCTGCTTGATGTGGATTCAGTTGATGGGCAATAAACTGATAACAGGAAGACATTATTCTTAGCTTCACTGTCACATATCGCCCTCTCTATATTTTGTCCACAGACAAAGATTTTCCTTACTTCTAGAGAGCCAACTTGCTAATACAAGAGATACTTTCAACTTGGGTTCCCAGTCGGTATCTTCATCAGACCAGGGCTCTGACATTCATGATCATGGTAATGATTATTTGTGACCCACTCCATCGAAATGAGGAATGTCCCCCAACACATGTTTCCGTGTAATGGACTTCCAATGTTCACAAAACATGCACGACTGCATTATTACATTATCATTATTTATCAATTTATCACATCCTAAATGAATGTTTGGCATCATCAGAAAGCCCATTAGATTCTCTTAATAAGTTGATATCCATATCTCAAAAATGTGAAATTTGGGGCACATTTGATCTGGGTCCAATTTCATGGCGCTGCTTACCACAGAATTCTGCGCTTACGGCGCCATAAAAAGCGTGTGATTCTATGCGCCGTAAGCGCAGAATTCCGCAGTAAGCAGTGCCATGAAATTGGGCCCTGTCCACTCGATGCTCATCATGGACGTCTAGCGGTGAAATTGTACCGGCCAGTGTGGATTTGGAAGGGCAACAAGTGAGATTTGTGCATACACTTAATGTATGTATTGTATTTAGAAATTGTCTGCACACATATTTCTGACAGCCAGAGGTTTCTAGAGAAATTGTGTGCAAATGCACATCAACTTTAAATAGGTACAGCGGCGTAGCCAGGACATTTTCAGTGGGGGCATTGCTTTTCAGTGGAGGGGGGGGGACCCAGAGGGTATGGTTTTTTTTCTCTTTTCTTTTTCTTTTCTTTTTTGGGGCACTATCAGGATTTTTTCGTGGGGGGGCACCTGGGGGGCACTGGAAATTTATGGGGGTGCACGTGCCCCCCCTACGCCACTGAATAGGTAGTATTTAAAGCGTTGCATAGCGGGAAATAGTAAAAGTAAGCTTGCAGTAATTCCATGAAACAATCTATTAAGAATTGTGATGATCTAAAAAGAAAAAAGGAAGGCATTTTATCATAAAATAAAATGGACGCTTACTTGCTTTTCGTATTCCTGAAAACAATATTTGCCTTGTTATAGAGTTTTTTCGGGTACACCATGTAATGATCTCTTTTTGGAAAAAGTGATGGCTCTGAGAAGAGCCGGTTGGTTTGTTCTCAACGTTTCCACCATGCAAAGCCTTAATACCTACAACATTTACCTTCTTAATGTGACTGTCTTGTTTAATCCTTATCAGCTCCAAGACCATGGTCATCTCAAAGAGAAAGGACAGCAACTCAGTCTCCGTCACCTAGTGTAGTCTCCTCTTCAGTACCTGGTGAGCTTAGTCCACAGTCTGGTAACCAGAGGTAAGCACAATCAACCAAATGACCATCACTAGTAATCAGTCATTCAGTTTTGAATGTAGTCTCCTTCTCGGGATCTGGTGAGCGTAAACCAGAATTATCAGAAGTACATGCATACATGGAATCAACCGAAATACAACTAGCCTCCAAATCAAGGCATTTATCATGAAATGCTGGTCTGTGGTTGACTAATGAAACAAAAACTATATGTATATCTTATGTCATTCAGTATTGACATATGTCTGGCAGAATGGTGATGGTGATGGTGATGGTGGTGGTGGTGGTGGCGGCGGCGGCGGCGGCGGCGGCGGCATTTTTAAAGCACTCTTACACGAGGTATCACAGTCCTGTACATTATTACCCCTGCTCATCAGGCGCATAAATCATCTCAGCTACCCGGGGAGTATACAGCTCAATTGCTGCCATTTCGGCGCATATAGGGCTAATCAAACACAACAACCAACTCTACTCTCACAGGTACATATTTACTCCTGGGTGGATGCCTTAAAATAAACCAACCTGTAGGGAAATTGTTTCTTAATAAAATGGCGTTCATCCATGTCTCATTGTCATTACTTGACTGATACATTTTAAATAATATCAGCGTAGGGACATTCAGGGTTCAAGATCTTTGGATTTTAATTCCATCTCCAGAAATCATTAAAAGTGCTTGAATATTGTTGGCCAGTCTGAAAAACTTGTACCATATTAAGCTTGGGGGATAACATGATAATATCGAATATCGCGATACCTTTTTTTATTCGATTGTATTATCGGCATATAGGCAAATCGTGATTAAAAATATATATCGCGATTTTAAAAAATTGACATTGTGAGTCAAGTCAGAAATTCCATGGAAACAAAATTAGAACAGTCTTTTCAGCTTTTGGAAGTGAGAAACAAAAGCGAAGTACTTCAGAAGTACATGCACGCTCTGTAAACGAATTGCGATTTATTGTGACGCATGTAGAGGTGTACTTGCCTGTGGTTATCGGCTCTAAAGCAATCATGCATGAATGAAAAAATAATGCGATATTATCAAAAATCGCGATATATGTTTGCCGATATATCGTGGATGAAAAAGATTTATATCGCCCAAGCTTATACCATATGTTATTTCATTTATGTATTTTGTGTTAAATTAAAAGCATATCCCATGAAAAATTTCTGTATCATATTATAAACAGACTGGTGACACATATTTAATGATAGAGTTTGTTTTGATCATGCATCAACACAGGATACCAGACATCCGTGAGATTGTTATTAACAAGCTGAGTGGTCTTGGGCTAAGTATAGCAGGAGGTATCGATCGATCTGATGGACCATCAATATACATCCAAGGTATTCAACAAGATGGTGACTGCTTTAGGGTAAGTTGCAATATATGGTTTAAGTTAAATCTTGTTGAATGAGATTCAAATCTTCAATATTAGAGGATAGGATTCAACAATTGAGATGTTAATACATTTACATAATTGTGCGTCTGATTGAGGATGCATTGTGTGATAAACTATAATAATAATAATAATGGAGGCATTTTTAAAGCGCTCTTACACGAGGTATCACAGTGCTGTACATTATTACCCCTGCTCATCAGGCGCATAAATCATCTCAGCTCCCTGGGGAGCATACAGCTCAATTGCTGCCATTACAGCGCATATAGGGCTAATCAAACACAACAACCAACTCTGCCCTCACAGGTACCCATTTACCCCTGGGTGGAGAGAAGCAATTATGGTAAAGTGTCTTGCTCAAGGACACAAGCACCCCGGTCGTGGTTGGGATTCGAACCCACATTCTGACGACTCAGCCATCAGAACACAAATCTGATGCACTAAACCACTCAGCCATGGCACTCCATCATTTTATTTTTCGTACTTATTCTTTATTTTTTAAATTATTATTATTTAAAAAACGATTATTTTTTCTTAAAGGGACAGTATCATCACGATCAACAGGACATGGAATCAGAATGCTAGTTTTAGATTAACTCAGTGACCTCACATGATAAGGTCGTATTACCGTTGCTGCTGCATAAATGCGCCAGGAATTTTTCAGTAACTACATGTATGTTAATCTTAAACTAGGACATCAATTCCATGCCCTGCCGAAAGTCTGCTTTGATCGTGACGATACTGCCCCTTTAATGTTATCATAAATTATGGGTTGGTAAATCATAGGTTTTTTCCCATGAAGCTGCTAACTCTATATTGTAACTCCTCATGTTAATATTTGTCCTTTTGACATTTGTACAGACATTCAGATATGTATTAACCAGTTCGCGTCGGAGGCCGTGTATACACACAATTATTTTTTGCACCGTGTATCGGAGAGCGTCTAAACACGCCAAAGGAAACTCCGGAATATTGGTATGCATGCTCGGTTGAGCCACCCGTGTACGGTGACATGCACGGAAGACGTGGCCACCCGCTGTGGAAGCTTCCATTCACGGTGTGTGTGGGGAAAATAAACCCGCACAGGGGCCCAGAAAAACTTTTTTATTCCCGACGTGAACTGGTTAATTGAAAGGATTCACCAACATTGGTTTGTTCTTTATTCAGGATGGTCGTTTGAGAGTCAGTGATCAACTAGTCTCTGTTAATGGAGAGCCTTTATCTGGTGTTACTAATGAAGTTGCTGTCAGTATTTTGACTAGAGAATCTCTGAGGTAATAAATCGACATCTCTTATATCATGAGGTCAATCATGACGATATAGGAGTTGTCATAACAGAACAGAATAAATATCTTTTGAAAGCGAAATGGCCACAAATAAAACAGTAAACAATGGTGTCTTATGTGAAAATGTTTTTTGATAAATAAAATATCATATCAAGTACCATGATAAAATTTAAAAAAAATTTATCATCAGACAGATATGCCTCCGTCCTATTCCATATCACTGATTTTTTTTTCTTTTCCCAAGATGATTTTAAAATTAGTTTTAGATTAGCTTTGCATTGTTGTAAGAACAATCTAAGGATGGTTTGCAGCACCACGTAATTCTCTCTTTTGAGTTGTAAAATATACGATATGTTGGTTTGCAATTCTTCAGAAGAAGGTATTTTACAACTCAAAAGAGAGAATAACATGGGAGTTACATGCAGCTACTGCAAGCCTTCCTATATTGTTTTCTTCTGCTTATAACTCTATCACATATGTTGTAACATTCTTCTTGTATTCTTTGTGTTTTTCTCTTTCAGAAGTGATGTGAAAACACTCTCCATTGCCTACATCCCAGGTAGTTCATCCAGATCTTATGTACATCCCACTAACCACACACCTAGCTCAAGTTATCCATCTCCGTCCAGCATAAATCCATCACCTCACCGGTACCTGTCTGATCCTGGTACTAGCCATCACCAGCAAGGGTCACCATACCACCCATCAACTAGTAGACAATCACCTCATGTTGATGCAGGTTTGCAATCACACCAGAGAAGAGTACCCCAATCGCCTACAAATGGACATGAACATGGAATGGGCTTAATATCTCCCCTTACAGTCAGCCAATCACCACCTTTGTATGGACAAGCTATGATCAATGGTTATCCATTATCAGGTGAGTGAGTGTTACATATTTGAAGTATTCCTTCAACATCATTTCTCGTCTGTTGGATTACGCGTGTTATTTGTGTTTATTTATCTACAGCTCTTAATCAGCCAGCTCCATCCCATGTTGCCATGCCATTACATCTACAAAGACGTCTTCATATTCAGCCAGCACTGTCTTCAACTCCACAAACAGACAATGTCAATGGTAATATTTACTGAAAGAAGTATTGCCTAGATTTATTTTGCTAATTTATTGGAAAATTGCTATTTTACTTGAGGAAAGGAGAACACATTTCTCAAAATAATCATGAGAAGCATAGTTGAACAGTAAATATGTCCCAAAATTAATTTATGGTGAGTTCCATAGACTTAATAATAATTGTCACATAACTTGAGAAGGAGAGTTCATAGTTATCAGAGAGCATACTCAGACATTACTTTCATTGTCGTAAATAGAGTGTGATTTCATTTTAATTATTAAATGTATGTGTGGTTTGTTTTGTTTTGTTGGTTTGTATTGACAGGTTATCCTAACAGGGTTCCTCAATCGAATAGCACACAGTTTGAGCTATCTCCAGTCCTACCTCCAAACAGTATTACCATGGCAACCCATAATTATGTCCAATCATCAGCAACATCTTCTTTAGCCACACCTACTCTTGCCACATCAGCAGTTGCTTCCTCCCATTCTAGGCGGAGTATGTCTCGCAGCAGACGGTTGTCTCTTGATCCTCATGTAAGGTTAAAGGTCGACAAACTGGAAGTGGTAAGTTCATCAGAGATGGTAACCTTGAATTCTTATTCAAGAATTCACACTGTTTTCACTTAAATAAATGAAGATTCTTGTAGAATGAGGCCCAGAGGTTGTTTTGGGCTAAATGTCTGTTGGCAAAATCCACACATTGCATATTTAATTTAAAGTGATGAAAAAGTACATTGTTTCATTAACTATATTCACAGCGCTAGGTCATGTTTGGTATTCAGTATAAGTTATAACGTCTGCCATTATTATCATCTTAGGCTTTGAAGTATCTTGGAATTGATCCTTCAGAAGAAGAGAAAATGGAACTTAGGAGAAGGCTACAGGTGGACCAATCAGGAATGGTGCCTTATGGAGGTAAGGAACATCAGGACCAATCAGGGATTGGGACAAATTGACCAGTTAGGATCGGGGAAAGGAGAGACGGGTGGACTAATCATTATACCTTATGTAGGTAAGAAACAGGTGGACTTTTCAAAAATAGGGGGTAGTAGGACAGATGGACCAATCAAGGATGGGGTAATTCAGGAATGGAAGTAAGGAATCAGTGGAACAAATAGGAATGGTAACTTAATAGGGGGTAAGTAACAAATCAGGCATGGTGTCTTATATGACAGATGAACCAATCAGGCATGGTGTCTTATATGACAGATGAACCAATCAGAGATGGTGTCTTATATGACAGATGAACCAATCAGGCATGGTGTCTTATATGACAGATGAACCAATCAGGCATGGTGTCTTGTATGACAGATGAACCAATCAGGCATGGTGTCTTATATGACATGAACCAATCAGGGATGGTGTCTTATATGACAGATGAACCAATCAGGCATGGTGTCTTATATGACAGATGAACCAATCAGGCATGGTGTCTTATATGACAGATGAACCAATCAGAGATGGTGTCTTATATGATAGATGAACCAATCAGGCATGGTGTCTTATATGACAGATGAACCAGTCGGGGATGGTGTCTTATATGACAGATGAACCAATCAGGCATGGTATCTTATATGACAGATGAACCAATCAGGCATGGTGTCTTATATGACAGATGAACCAATCAGGCATGGTGTCTTATATGACAGATGAACCAATCAGGCATGGTGTCTTATATGACAGATGAACCAATCAGAGATGGTGTCTTATATGACAGATGAACCAATCAGGCATGGTGTCTTATATGCCAGATGAACCAATCAGGCATGGTGTCTTATATGACGGATGAACCAATCAGGGATGAAGTCTTATATGCCAGATGAACCAATCAGGGATGGTGTCTTATATGACAGATGAACCAATCAGGCATGGTGTCTTATATGACAGATGAACCAATCAGAGATGGTGTCTTATATGACAGATGAACCAATCAGGCATGGTGTCTTATATGCCAGATGAACCAATCAGGCATGGTGTCTTATATGACAGATGAACCAATCAGGGATGAAGTCTTATATGCCAGATGAACCAATCAGGGATGGTGTCTTATATGACAGATGAACCAATCAGGCATGGTGTCTTATATGACAGATGAACCAATCAGAGATGGTGTCTTATATGACAGATGAACCAATCAGGCATGGTGTCTTATATGCCAGATGAACCAATCAGGGATGGTGTCTTATATGCCAGATGAACCAATCAGGGATGGTGTCTTATATGACAGATGAACCAATCAGGCATGGTGTCTTATATGACAGATGAACCAATCAGAGATGGTGTCTTATATGACAGATGAACCAATCAGGCATGGTGTCTTATATGCCAGATGAACCAATCAGGCATGGTGTCTTATATGACAGATGAACCAATCAGGGATGAAGTCTTATATGCCAGATGAACCAATCAGGGATGGTGTCTTATATGACAGATGAACCAATCAGGCATGGTGTCTTATATGACAGATGAACCAATCAGAGATGGTGTCTTATATGACAGATGAACCAATCAGGCATGGTGTCTTATATGCCAGATGAACCAATCAGGGATGGTGTCTTATATGACAGATGAACCAATCAGGCATGGTGTCTTATATGACAGATGAACCAATCAGGCATGGTGTCTTATATGACAGATGAACCAATCAGGCATGGTGTCTTATATAACAGTTGAACCAATCAGGCATGGTGTCTTATATGACAGATGAACCAATCAGGCATGGTGTCTTATATGACAGATGAACCAATCAGGGATGAAGTCTTATATGACATGAACCAATCAGGCATGGTGTCTTATATGACAGATGAACCAATCAGGCATGGTGTCTTATATAACAGTTGAACCAATCAGGCATGGTGTCTTATATGACAGATGAACCAATCAGGCATGGTGTCTTATATGACAGATGAACCAATCAGGGATGAAGTCTTATATGACAGATGAACCAATCAGGCATGGTGTCTTATATGACAGATGAACCAATCGGGGATGGGGTAAGAGGACATGTGGGGCAATTAAAGGTATGATATAGCTTTGGTAATGATCAAAAAAATATTTGATGAGTTTCAATGTGAAAGCTACAATTTTTACAAAGGTCATACTTGTACCAATCGCCCTAAGAAATATTTCTGTCTGAAATGCTGTCATCTTCGAGAAAATTGATGTATCATACCTTTAAGTAATTTACTTTAAAAAGTTCATTGGATTAAAGATATTACATCCTTGAACACTTATGTAAGAACACTCATCTCATAAGAACCTTATGTTTAATTCAACTACTTCTTATTTCTATTTTTCCACTCATAGTGTTTGTTGCCGTCTCCAGAGAGTTATTCAAGATGCAGCTTGATGATAAACAGCTTGGAGCTGGGTCATTGACCTTTGCAGCCCATGATGTCACTGACTTTGCTGAGCCACCTCCATTTCGCCAGCAGGTATATTACATGTTATTGCATCAACTCATATTCCATTGTTCACTCCATTGAACTGCTCTCAAGTTTTGCCTTGTATAACATCATTGTATTACCAAGCTGTGAGTGTTACTAATACATTTATGAATTGATTTTAATTTTGCCCTACACCGACTCAGGCGGGATTCGAACCTACGACCTCCTGCTTACTAGTGCAGACGTCTTAACCTCTCGACCACCGAGCTTGCCCGATGTCGATTGGCTGGCTAGAATCCTATATTGCAGCGAGTGCCGCGATATTTATACATTTATGAAGGAAAGTGAATATTGAATATTAATTTCAGACTTTTCTTTATTAATAAATGTAATCTTACACTCAGCAGGTTATTCCAGACACAGTTCCAATTAGTGAGCTGGAACTAATCAGAAGAGAAAGAGATGAAGCACTCAGAGAAATAGAAAGATTAAAGGTAAGTTAATCCAAAGATCAGGTTAAATTAATTCAGTTTGAGCTTAGTAATCCAGGGTAATTATTCAGGCAATATCTAATAGGTTAAAAATGTATTCATTTTAGTTAACCCTAACTCCC
Organism: Zoroaster sp. YZ-2022; assembly: GCA_029582265.1. Lineage (NCBI taxonomy): Eukaryota > Metazoa > Echinodermata > Asteroidea > Forcipulatida > Zoroasteridae > Zoroaster > Zoroaster sp. YZ-2022. The sequence goes on along the minus strand of CM055833.1, from coordinate 26,204,316 downwards.
TAGGCCTAGTTAACCTGAATCCTCCAAAATCCTTCAGTAGTAAAGAAAGCACATGACATGTATGCACACATGTGTTTCTAATCTGTGATACATGTACATGGTCAGGGACCCTCCTGCATGCATGGAGCAATAAACAGTGTCCACTGACCCAAGCACTGACCTTGCAATCACTACAACAAACATGGATGTACATGTACCATGGAAAGGCAAGTATGCCTAATAACCTCAATCCTCCAAAATCCTTCACTTTAGCAAAGAGCATGTAGCATGTAACCTCAATCCTTCAAAATCCTTCACTTTTGCTATGGAACGATGTCCAATTGCAGCCAAAATTGCTGGATCGATTGGAATTCTGCTGTGCTGTGTTTTAAACAACTTTTTCACATAGGGGTATGAATGTTTGACCGATTTGTGAGGCCTCTCTTAGCCACCATACTTTGTATATGGGAAATTTGTTCCCCGCATATGCATGTATCACGTATTTCCCTGTTGGCAAAACAAACAAAAAAAGATTTAAAAAAAAAAAAAAAAAAAAAAAACGTGTCACCGTACTGATTTTGAAGCCAACCTATAGCCAGAAACCGGAGACTTATTTTGTTTGGCCTAATATTAGCAACGCATAGAGATGAGGTTCCTTAGAGTGCATTCAGTTATTGCTGTGCATTTCTTAGAGATTGCAAAAAATGTCATTGTGTCCAGCCAGTTGTCAGAGACAGCTTGTACTCGTATACCTAAATCTAAAATTGTTTTTTGTTTAAGGTACAACTTCAGGAGAAAGACAGATCTTTTAATTTAGCTGAAGAAGAGCTGCTCCGAATTCGTAAGGTTAGTATAATGGATCAACTGATTAATCACAATGTGCTGATAAGCACAAATGGGCCTTATGTGATTCTTAAAATTAAGACACTACAGTTTTGTGCGCGCTAAAAATCTTTATTATTATTATTATTATTATTATACTCTCAATTCCCATTGGAAAAATACCTTGAAAGGTGCAGGTGTTTGCAGTTCAGTTCTTCTACAATAGTAATCATCTTCCGTCTCGGACATTTACGAAAGCAGAGCTTTCCATTGAGCAGAATTGAGCAGAAATTTGTATCCATTTTGCCATATATTCATTCATGTATGACTTCCTTATATTCCACAAGGAAGCTCAAGGAGCCATCCATGAAAGCAGAGCATTAAAGAGTCGTGTTCATTTAGCACCTGTTCATTTATTCCTGTATGACTTCCTTATATTCTACCAGGAAGCTCAAGGAGCCATCCATGAAAGTAGAGCATTAAAGAGTCGTGTCCATTTAGCACCTGTTCATTTATTCCTGTATGACTTCCTTATATTCCACCAGGAAGCTCAAGGAGCCATCCATGAAAGTAGAGCATTAAAGAGTCGTGTTCATTTAGCACCTGTTCATTTATTCCTGTATGACTTCCTTATATTCCACCAGGAAGCTCAAGGAGCCATCCATGAAAGTAGAGCATTAAAGAGTCGTGTCCATTTAGCACCTGTTCATTTATTCCTGTATGACTTCCTTATATTCCACCAGGAAGCTCAAGGAGCCATCCATGAAAGTAGAGCATTAACCCTAACCCCCTGGCCCTTTTAGGTATGATGCATCCTCAATCACACAAAATGCTACAAAATGTCTTCATAAAATTTGGAAGGTTCCTGAATACTCCAAAATCACCCAATATATTATGCTGTATTTCGTGTGCAGTGTGCCCACTGCCTCAATCACACAAAATCACACATACCTGTACCCTTTGCCTTTATCCCTTTATTATGAACAAAAAATGTGAACTGGGGATGCGCAGCAGTTTGTACTCACATTTATAGGAAAGTTTAACAAAAAGTTATGTTATCTTATTTGAATATGAAAAGTAACTCACCTGGTATTGTATTCCTAAATTGATACATGGTGTGAAATGTATGCAAATAATGCCATTTTATTATTACCAGTGCATAAAACTTACCTCAGTATAAATTGAATAGTCTGTTTGCTGGCCAAGTACAGTTGTATGAGTTGAAACAATACAAGTAGTTCCATGGAATATCTTACCTTTCCGATGCATTACAGCATGGAGCTATTCAACCACAACATAGCCATCCTATCTCAATCCTCCACAAAATCACACAGCACATGGCCATCCCACATGTATCTCAATCCTCCACAAAATCACACAGCACACATGTACATGTAGCACCTTCCTCAATCACCCAAAATCACCCAGCACATATATCTAGCATCCTTCCTCAATCACACAAAATAACACAGAACAGATATAGCATCCTTCCACAATCACCCAAAATAACACAGAAAATATATAGCATCCTTCCTCAATCACACAAAATGCTCCAATACCTCATAGAGCATTTTGTGTGATGTGGGGTGGTTAGGGTTAAAGAGTCATGTCCATTTAGCACCTGTTCATTTATTCCTGTATGACTTCCTTATATTCTACCAGGAAGCTCAAGGAGCCATCCATGAAAGTAGAGCATTAAAAAGTCGTGTCCATTTAGCTGAAGCAGCTCAACACGAGGCACGTAATATTGAGATAGATTATGAAGAGGTGGTTCATATGCTTGAAGCTGAAATTGCAAGTCTACAACGGAAACTTAATAAGACACCTCCACCAGCTAAGGTACAATATGCCTTATCTTAGGTAATAATTCTATGGACAGTAATTAGCCTAATAGTGCTATACTTTGACTTTTTTAATCATATTTTTAATAAATGACACAAACAGGAGACACTCTAGGTTTGAAGATGCTCTCTTGAGTTAGTTTTAAACAGCAGTTTAAGACCAGTTTGAAGTAAGGTAGGACTAAGTGAGACCAGATCATCTAAAAGTGCCTCATATGTAAGCTGCTCTGTCAAGCTGGATGAACAATTTGAAATGATTGGAATGTAAAAGTTATTGAGCATTATATTGTTTTGTCATCAGTTTCACGTGTTCCTAAAATCATGGAATTATGTCTATTTCAGCTCAGAGCCATTATCATTTGTGGCCACACCCCCAGCAGTCTTTAAGACACGAGTCTCAACAAAACTTGTGTGTGTGTATTTTCAAAGAGTTCAGTAAAATTTCTGACGAATAGGCAAATGATGAAAGAGGTTATTGTCCAACAATATGAATGATGGCCCTCTACTTTTAAGTTTGTAGAGTAGTAGTTAGGGTAAACTGTATCAAGAAAATGTTTTTACAAAAACTTACCATATAGCAGCTTTTACATGTTGCTTCTGAGTGTATTCTGGAATGACCTCTAATAACCTCTTATGTTGATTTTATTTACAGACAAGTCCCATTGCTGTGGAAGATCTTCAGAAGCGGTTAGCTGTCTTGAGCTGTGAGCTTAGAAAAGCTGAGATCAGTAAGAGGACATATGAAGTAGCTACTGAGAAGTTACTTCAGTTTGCTGAGGTAAAGCTGGTTTATACTTCACACCAATGCAAAATAAAACAAAGCAAATTTAACGTCATGAAGCATTTGCTGCAGAATTTGCATTTTACTTTAAAGTGTTTAGCTTCTGTGAATGTTACCACAAATCCCTGCTTTTGACATCAAAATCAATTTAGTTATGATATTTTCCATGCAGTACTTTTTGACACAGAAAGAATTGAAATTTAAAAAAAAATACCTTTTAAGGCCAAACAAAAGTCTCCGGTTTCTGGTCATCGGTCGGCTTCAAAATCGGTGCGGTGATGTGCTTTTTTTTCTGCCATTTTTTGCCATGTGATACATTGTATACGCCGGGACCAAATTTCCCATATACAAAGTATGGTGGCTAAGAGAGGCCTCACAAACCGGGCAAACATTCATACACCTATGTGAAAAAGTCGTTTAAAACACAGCACGGTAGAATTCCAATCAATCCAGCAATTTTGGCTGCAATTGGACGTTGTTTCATAGCAACAAAAAGAAAATTAAAAATGCAGACGCGCGGGTCTGAGGCGATGTGTATGGAGACCAGAAACCAGAGACTTTTGGCCTAATCCTATATATACTGAACAGCAAAAGAAACGCAAGTCCAAGGTCTTGTCAAGTTTTCAAACAGAAGACAAACCATTTTGATTCTAATCACTCATTTAATGAAAAATGCTTTCAATTTGTGAGCTGAAAGTGACTGTTGAAATTGCATTGCAAGATTTTCACATTCAACAGTCACTTTCAGCTCACAAATTGAAAGCATTTTTCATTAAATGAGTGATTAGAATCAAAATGGATTGTCTTCTGTTTGAAAACTTGACAAGACCTCGGACTTGCGTTTCTTTTGCTGTCCTCGGACTTGCGTTTCTTTTGCTGTTCAGTATATAACATCAGTTAAAATATCCTATCATAGCTATATCAATAGATGCAATTGCTCTAATCGATATTCTTCAGTACTTCATACTCATCCAGTTTGAAGCAAAAACAATATATTCAGCAGTTTATCTATGCAGTATTTTTTATATAAAAGGAGTTAGGATTTCAACCTCTCCATTATTTATCAAATGATTTGCCGAGGATACACGTATTACATTTGTAATATTGTTTTTCATTTTGCAGGTTGTACATGAGTACATCAGTAATGGTCCTAACTCCATCAATACTGGTCCCAGGGGGCGTGGAGAAAGTGCCAGACGGGGTAATACAGGCTTCATACCCCCTGGGTATCTAGCTAAACACACCAAACATGGTACATTTAATCTTGCTTCTGAGGCTAAAGAGACAGTCAAAGCTGTCAAGAAACTGATTGAAGATGAGCGTAAGTTCTTACATCTTGCTAGTACACTCTTCACCAGTTTTAACCCTAACTCCCTAGGCCTATTTGCTTACACATAACCTGAATCCTCCCTAACTCCCTAGGCCCATTTGCTTACACATAACCTGAATCCTTCCTAACTCCCTAGGCCCATTTGCTTACACATAACCTAAATCCTCCCTAACTCCCTAGGCCTATGTGCTTACACATAACCTGAATCCTCCCTAACTCCCTTAGGCCCATTTGCTTACACATAACCTGAATCCTTCTTAACTCCCTAGGCCCATTTGCTTACACATAACCTGAATCCTCCCTAACTCCCTTAGGCCTATTTGCTTACACATAACCTGAATCCTTCCGAACTCCCTAGGCCCATTTGCTTACACATAACCTGAATCCTCCCTAACTCCCTTAGGCCTATTTGCTTACACATAACCTGAATCCTTCCGAACTCCCTAGGCCCATTTGCTTACACATAACCTGAATCCCCCAAAATCCTTCAGTAATAAAGCAAGCACATGACATGTATGCATGTATGTAATCTTACTTCTTTTTCCACTTTTACTAGTTGTTTTTCTTTATTTTTATTCGTTTCGATACCTAATTGTTTCTATTTTGTTTTATATCTCGACACATTGTAATTTTATTATATTCTTTTGTACAGCGCGCTGAGATTTGTATGTATAGCGCGCTATATAAGAACAATACATTATCATTATTATTATCCAGAGATGCCAACATACACGATTTGGGCGTAGCAAATACGATTTTGAGCCGTGAATACGACTCTACGATAATACTTCATTGAAGTACGCTAAACAAGCCACCCCAGTATAATTGTATACAGTTACAATACAAGCAAACAATGAATGAACTATTAAGTGGAAATAAAAATGATGAAAAATAATTTAAAATATGAAAAACAAAACAAAACAAAAAGCGACGATAGCGGGATTAGCGGCGAATTCACACGATTATGTACACAAGCGCGAGCGCGCTGGATTCGACTGCCTACCTACCACATGTACCCTGCCTGTACATCTGTACATTATTTGCAAGATCGTACCCATTGATCTCTATTACATAATGGGGAATAATGAGCATACCCGTGGGGAATGAGGTTGTCTGTGAGGTAGCTTGTGTGTACACGTGTACATGCGCAAGCAGCGCCATGAAATTGGGCCCAGGTGAGCTAGGCTAGGCCTAGCTAAGGCTATCAATTTGTTATTTGCCTTCGAGACCCCAAGAAAGAGAACAGTTAGTATTAATAATCAACATTTCTAACGTGATTGATGCATGGATTACTAATTCGGAAGATCATTATTGTGAGCTTTTTAAGATAAGATACATCTAGCATTGTTATAGTTTCACAATTTTTTCATTGAGTATTTTCCTCCAATTTACTGTGCCCCTGGTCCCACTACTGCCAGCGGGGTTCACACTGAGTGCGGCGCTGACATTGCCCAAAATCCGGACATGCATTTTTTTAGCGTTAGATTTTTGCGATTTATTTTTTTTTTTCAATAGATGCTACTCTTTTTGGAATTCAATGTTGGCATCTCTGTATTATCATTTAATCTGTGATACGTGTACATGGCCAGGTACCCTCCCTGCATGCATGGAGCAATAAACAGTGTCCACTGACCCAATCACTATAACAAACATGGATGTATACATGTACCATGGAAAGGCAAGTATGCCTAATAACCTCTATCCTCCAAAATCCTTCACTTTAGCAAAGAGCATGTAGCATGTAACCTCAATCCTTCAAAATCCTTCACTTTAGCAAAGAGCATGTAGCATGTAACCTCAATCCTTCAAAATCCTTCACTTTAGCAAAGAGGATTTGGGAAGGTTAGGGTTAATGAATGTATAAGTGAATACAACTTAAAATTACTTTCTTGAATTAACTAAAGGCTGTGTTACGATTAAGGCCAGTTTTTGGTCTCTGCGCGCTTCACTTCAGACCCACGCGTGTTGGCATTTTTAATTTTCTTTTTTTTTCGCTATGAAACGATATCCAATTGTTGCCAAAATTGCTGGATCGATTAGAATTCTGGCATACTGTGCTTTAAAAGACTTTTTCTCATAGGGGTATGAACGTGTGCCCGACTTGTGAACCAGCTCTTAGCTACCATACTTTGTATATGGGAAATTTGGTCCCCACATATACAATGTATCACGTATTTCCCTGTTGGCAAGATGGCCACAAAAAAAAAAGCTGCGTCACCGCGCTAATTTTGAAGCTGACTGATGACCAGAAACCGGAGACTTTTTTTTTTGGCCTAAAGGATGATAGGGAAAAAAATCATGTATCTTCACTCTGAGAAACAACTGCAGTTGTTTTACCCTTATTATTAATCACAAATCGGGAATAAAGAAAAAGAAATAATATGTGTGGGAAAATCTAATTACAAGAACATCCACAGCAGAATGCTGTATTATGAATAATAATGTGACTGCTCTGTGGCCATCATAGCCCTCTAGCATTGAAAAGATGTCCAGTGTCTTGATGATAGGGCACTTTGATGTCTGCACAAACTGCATGTATGTAAAAGTACTACACCTGGGAGTTCTTCCACCAGAATATTACTTCTGGGGAAATTTGATGTGTACGAATTGCACATCAATTGTATCAATTGCAAAATACTTGGACTGGATGGACTGAAAAGATGCACAGTTGTTGCCCTCATCTGTTGATCTAAACAGTGCGCCCTCAACAGCTCATGTATAGCTAAACTACATCTCTTATTGCTATTTAACCAGTCTTAACCCTCCTATGACTACAAGGGTCAAAATCAGTCAAAATGTTGATGTATTTGCCAAGGTATATCTAGTGCACTGAAATGTCAAACACTGTCAAACCTTACGTTAGTAAGTACATTTACAGATCAAAATGAGTCGACTGTTTTTGACTTGTAAAAGTATTGTCTGGTATTGTTCAGGGCGGTCAAAATGTCAGTGAAAACCAGTCAAAATGCCCCTGTGTGCACATTTGGGTCAACAGTCAAAACAGGCAGTTGACTGATTTAGATAGACCTCTATAGCTACTTCAGTTGCCACTAAAGTGCAGCTATAGTAGGAATGTTAACAGATTATTTATTCAGTTACTTCAATTATGCTACCAAGTACCATGCAAGGTCAAATTTTACTTTATAAAGTTATAAACTCACCTATTTTTGCATTGTCCCCAACGGCTGTTATTATTTGTCTTATTCGTTGCCGTTTTGTTTGGTTTTTCATATTGCAGCATTGCCATATGGATGGGAGGAAGCCTACACAGCAGATGGCATGAAATACTTCCTCAAGTTAGTCCCAATCTTACATTTTTCCTTTTTCAATTTCTCTTTGCTTGTTGAAATGAAAAAAAAATATCCACATTGAGTTTCCTTTAATTAAATTAGATTATTTGAAGAAAAACAATTAATTTCACAGCAAATTACATTCATTCTGTCACGGTATATGCGTGTTTGATATGTACAAAACGTACACACAATTTCCAACATGTAAAATGCCATGCCATTCACCTATGCGATGAGAAACCCTAGACAACTATGACAAGCAGAATATATATACTACTCAAAACAATTTAGGGAATACCGGAATAATCACAGTTAAAGCAAGATCATTTATTTCAGATAAACACAATGTTTCACAGAATTGATGAGAAACAACTGCACAATGAAACAGATGATAAAGGATGCATGTAGTGATTACACATTTCATGACATGACTACTGAAAGAGAGAGGGGGTTGCAAATGAAAATCCCGGTTCATGGAACATTTCAAACCTATTTGATGTTAAAAATCCGGTGTTCCCTAAATTGTTTTGAGAAGTATGTTTTTTTAGGAACATATCAATTTCAACTATTTTGTATATATTTTGAATGAAGTATTCACTTTTTTTATATTGTGAATCATCTAAGCACACATATATAAGTCCATATGAACTGGTTGTGTTTTACTTTCTTTTTCATAAACCTTTGACATTTATTTCCATGTATTTTATGATTTCTTTGCAGTCATGTGACCCAGAGTTCAACATGGATTCATCCCGTGTCAAATGTCAATCACCTTCCAGTCATCGACGAGAATGTTGGAGATTTGCTTGAAACACGGGCATGATATAATGGACCAATCAGAACACTGTGGCTTTATCTAGACAAGGAAGTCATTAGTGGATGTACTTGTATTCAATGTTTATCTTTGTGCAAATGAAAGTTATTTATCTTCGTTTTGAGATATATGTATAATTAATTAAATTATTGTGCCTTGAACAATACTAAGTCTTATATGTTGTCACTAATTGGCACAATTAAAATTAAATGATGATTTTGTTATAAATGAAATGAAGAATGTGAATTTTCAGTCCAACTTTGGTAAATTTTAGTCCAAAATTACTCTAGATACTTAATTGTTTTGATCACGTTTAATATATATTTTTCAAATAATTTGTACATTTGTAAAAGTACTAAAAGTGGTGAGTGTAACTTTTCAAAACTTTGGTAATTAAAATAATTATTATATGAATGAAATACATGTATCAGCTAAATACTACTTACGTGGTGTAAGGGTGGTGAATCACAAACAGTTATACTATCTAAGGAGTATTTGTTTAAAGAGAAATGAAAATGTGACTCAATTTCAAAAATAATTCGTTCAAGGCCAATCATTTCTGGTCATAATTGTTTTACAATATCTGTCCTTTTTATTTTAAGAAGAAGTAGATCGTATTGAGATCAGTGACAGTCGTTACATTAGCATAAATACATTTGTCTGATTTGATAACAATAATAATAAAAATAATAATGTGGACTTATATAGCGCACGTATCCACCAAACTTGGTGCTCATGGCGCATTACATTATTACCCCTGCTCATCAGGCTCATAAATCATTCCTGGAACCATCTCAGCTCCCTGGGGAGTATACAGCTCAATTGCTGCCATTTCAGCGCATATGGGCTAATCAAACACAACAACCAACTCTGCCCTCACAGGTACCCATTTACCCCTGGGTGGAGACTCGCATGCACGGATTACCGCACGGGCAAACTGGGCACGTGCCCCGGGCCCAGGAGCCAATAGGGGCCCTTGCTTTTCAAAAAAAAAAAAAAAAAAAAAGCATAGTACTAGTAGTATTATGCGCGTGTATGGGCCCGTGGTGAATTTGTGCCCAGGGCCTGTGCTCATGATGATCCGTCCATGGTGGAGAGAAGCAATTATGGTAAAGTGTCTTGCTCAAGGACACAAGCACCCCGGTCGCGGCTGTGATTCGAACCCACATTCAGACGACTCGGCTATCAGAACACAAATTCGATGCACTAAACCGCTTGACCATGGCACTCCATAATTAAAGGTAAGGTATAAATGTAGAATTGGTCATTCAGTTATCAGTAATTTTTATGTATAAAGCCGATGATGGCATCAATCTTCCCTAGTAATAATTTTGTCTGAGGTGCTGTCACATTTAAGAAAAGTGAAATAATTTCCATTTCAAACTTAGGAAAGAGTACTAAATTCCACGAATGAATACGATAGATCTCAATGCATTTTCTCTATTTTTAACGACACAATGTACATGTAATAACAAGGTGAAACCTTTACAGAGTATGCTTATTCAGTCGTTTAAACGAATTTCCCAATATTGTTCATGTTATACTTTAAGTAAAGACTGTTTGCGGTGACACCATGTGAAATTCTCAATTGAGTAGTAATTAGTTCTCAATTGAGAATTTCACATGGTGTCACCACAGTCTTTATGTAGCCTTTTCACCATGCAAAGCTACAAATATTACTTATGTTGTGCATTCCCTCATAATAGGTTTTTCTTATGTTCTTACAATTATTGATCATCATCTTATGTGATAATAATACACTATTTTGGTGTATTCAGGAACGATCAGTGTTTGGCCAAAAGCGATTTGTTGCAAACTGCTGTATATTATCTAAGATGAATGTAACATTTCAGGCATGAGAATTTCCCGCCGTTCCGCGGTTTCCCGCTTTTTGGAGGCCAAAATATGTCCTCTCCGAGTTCAATGTGAATCCGGTTTAAAATTTGGGGGGTAGAGGTGGTCTAGGGTGATTTTTTTTAAAGGGAAATTGTGGAAATATCATTGCTGAAATGCCCCGAGATCGGCACTTTTAAAGTCGGCTTCGTAGCTCTGTTTTTAGACGCTCCCAGCTGTTTTATAAACCCGTTTGTCCGATCCTATTTACACGACGTACGCAGAGCGATGAAGTGCTGTTACAGAGATGAAGTTTACTAAACGAATCAACGATCGCGTTAGGTATCAAGTATTCCATAACGTCATAAAAATTGTCCAATCAACGATCCCCTATAATGAGCGTTAGGAAATGCTGTTGTTGATTGAGCGGCCATCGTGTTAACGCTTTGGCCTTTGTGTACGTGAAAGAAAAAAAGTTATAGTAAAATTATCGTGAATATCGGAGGCATCCGACTTCAAAATGCCGAGAATTTTGGATAGAAATGAAGAACAATTCGTACGGGGAGTCGGATAAAGGTGTCAAAGAAAATGGAAGTGGTCTTGGTTAGAGGAAGATGTGGAAATTAAACTGCCTGGTAAAAGTGGTATTGCCGATAAAGTAAAGTGCAATCTCGGCGAGTTCGCCAGAAAGGTAGATATAGGCCTACCAGGGAAGTCGATGTGCACGCTTTGCAATAAACTGATCAACTATGGAAATCGCGGGAAAAGTGCAAAATTCTCAAAATTTTCTCAAGAAATAACCCAAGAACTTAAAATATGTATCAATTGGTAACTTGTTATTATAGAGTGATACATTTAGATTCTCAAGTGTCAATTGTGTTTATTTCTGCTGTTTAATAGGGCCTATGGTAGTATGGACATTCAGATCTAAAAATTACATTGAAAATTGTTTGAAAATGCTACTTTTCAGTACCTAAATTGTCAAAATTTTCTAAAGGGGTGCTGACCCCAACCCCCGCCAGGGGGCCCCGGCCCCCTGAAACCCCCGGCATGCCTCGCCTTCGGCTCGGGCCAAGCCTACGGCTTGATTGGGTCATTAATAGTGAATCGCTATTTTCCAGTTTTTTCTAACGCAACCCATTCTCATGCCTGAACATTTAGAATGAATAGAATGACACTAAATTGAACCATGATATCTTAACATGTGGTCATTGGTGCTGTGTTGTTATGTCTCTGATTTCATTAGAGGGGCCCCGACGGAAAAAGGAATGTTTTATCATTAAACAATTGTACTTAGGCCTATAACTATAATTATAGGGCAGACAATTATTGTATATGAAATTGGACGACAAAAATCAAAAAGTTTTCTCGAGAAGGCTTCGTTGTGCACAGAGCGTATAGGCCTGGGTAAATTAAGAAGACTTGAGATCATCCGTATTTATCGATGCCCGGTATACTGCCGCAACAGCATTTTGTCGCACAGGTTTTCAGCTTTGGCCAAAAAAAAGTCTCCGGTTTCTGGTCTCCGCGCGCGTCGCCTCAGCAGTGTTGGAGTCCAGACCTCCGAGACCGAGACCGAGACCTCCCCGTCCGAGACCTAGAACCGAGACCGAGACCTCATTAAAAAAACACACACACACACACACACACACACACAATAAGTAGCAAGTAGTGTAGAAACATGTGCACATATTAATGCAAATTTATTTTGTTACATACCAACTCTTTCAAACTCTTCCAAAATCTAATGATGTATCATGCCTTTAAAACATAGTTTAATATCAGCACATTTTGGCAAGATTTTGCATGTTTGATGGTTTGACTAATTCAACCAGGCATTTCCCGTCTGTCGCTCTCTAAACATTTTAGAGTGCGACGGTACTGGAGAGCGACAGACGGTACATGCCTGATTGAATTAGCCAAATACAGGTTTATCTCATATTCTGATTTACTGTACTCGGCAAGTTGGTATTAGCACTAAAGGTGAACTAGCTAGCAATTCTGCAGAATGTCTTCATTGCGCTTCAAGAACATCAACTTTGTTAGATTATCTGCCGACAATCTAGCCCTGTGTGGTCTCATTATGATTCCACCTCTGCTGAAGATTCGTTCCACAGGAGCGCTGGAGGCAGGGACTTTTAGTGTTATTGCAAGTTTATATAATGTCGGATATCTGATACGATTGTCTACCCGCAACTGTAAGCACCCTGAACACACAGTTCATACTGCTGCGCGGCGACATGCTAGCGAGCTCCCTGCGGAAATTCTTTTGACAATTCACTACGCACTATAAATTTCCTGGTGATGCAGGATCGACTCCAAAAGTGGTTAATCGAATAATCGACTTCAAACATTCTGGAGTATTTAACGGCTCTCGTCAAGGTCTCGACTCCGAGACTATTCGAGGTCTGAGACCAAGACCTCAACATTTCGAGACTTCAAAATCATCGAGACCTGAAAAATATGGTCTCGAGACTAGTAGTCTCGAGACCAAGACCTCGGTCGAGACCTCCAACACTGCGCCTCAGACCCACGCGTCGGAATTTTTTATTTATTTCATTTTTGGTTTTGCTATGAAACGATGTCCAATTGCATGCCAAATTTTTTGGATCGATTGGAATTCTGCCGTGATGTGCTTTAAACGACTTTTCACATAAGGGTATGAACATTTGCCCAATTTATGAGGCCTCTCTTAGCCACCATACTTTGTATAATTTTGGTCCCCGCGTTATACAATTTATCACGTATTTTCCTGTTGGCAAAAAAGCGCGTCACTACACCGATTTTGAAGCCGACCAATGACCAGAAACCATGTAGAGACTTGTTTGGCCTCATGCAACAAGAAACCACAGGGACGGTTCTATTATTATAGAGGGAGGTAGGTAAATGTATGAACCGTAAGGAGATACAAAAGGGTGATACATAACTCCCTCCACTCAGCGGCGTAGCCACGGGGGGGCCTGGGGGCACGTTTACCCCCACAAATTTCCAGTGCCCCCCCCCCAGGTGCCCCCCCCCACGAAAAATTCTCATAGTGCCCCAAAAAACAGAAAAGATAAAGAAAAGGGAAAAACCCATACCCCCTAGGCCCCCCCACTGAAAAAGTGCTGGCTACGACGCTGCCTCCACTCCTCCCTTCCCATCCACCAATGCTGTGTACACATTCACATGTGATTCACATGTGATTCACATGACATGAGAGATGTACAGAAACCAACTAGTGAAAGTTTCACTTTCAGCTCAGCGTGTAGAGAAAAATACATTGATATTGGTTTGCATTCAGTTCTAGTGTAGAAAATGTCCCGGCATGATCCATTTTAAAAGTGCAAAATAGCAGTTAACGGTCTTCGAACCTAGCAGGTTCTTTCTCACCAGGCAAAATGGACGATTATACACATAACATGGGTGAGGACTGAAGTTAGTCAGGTGTGATATGAACACAAAAGAAGATGTGATAAGAAGCACTCAGGCGGAGTCGTGTACCAGCGGCGTAGTCACGGCCGGGGGCCTGGGGGGCACGTCCCCCCACAAATTTCCAGTCCCCCCCCCCCCACGAAAAATCCCGATAGTGCCCCAAAAAAAGAAAAGGGAAAAAACCCATACACCCTGGGCCCCCACTGAAAAGTGATCCCCCTGTTACCCCCACTGAAAATGCCCTAGCTACGCCGCTGTCATGTACTGGTCCTGGGACCGGACAAAGGAGGGATTAAACGATAGATGAAGGTACAGGGAGAGGGGGAGTTTATGACTTAAATAATAATAAGAGCGCCTAGATCATAAAAAAAAGTTGCCGGGGCCCTTTAATGGGCCGGACCCGGACCCCTGCCGTGAATCCCCATCCACCAGTTTGTCCCAGAAATTGTGGGTTCTAGATCTGCCTTTGGTGGCCGATGGGTGGATGAAGAAGGCGCACAGAGCATCCCCTGGTTCCCCTCCCTATACTCGGTCCAAGTTAGATTTTTTTAAACTATTTAAAAAACAAAAATTACTGCAAGAAAAATTACCAACACGCAATTGTTTTTGCCCAAATATGATGTTTAAAAGCACACCCAACTGGGTTCCATGTGGGATGATATTGCTGGTTTGTAATGGGTTGTTTAGTGGGCTGTCAAAGTTGGGTGGGTTTGATTTGTAACGGGGCTAGCCCAGGTTGGATGTGTAGTCTTGTGTTTGCCCGGGCTTGTCGAGAATCTACGCGGGTTTTGGGTTCCAGGCTGGGCTGCAAGACTGTGGGTAAGTTCTGGGTATTAGCCTAAGGCTATAAGCGTGCTAAATTGTATGATTTTAAGAGATCTGTTCTGGGTGGGATGTGTGGCCGGGTTTGTCTTTAACATGAATTTGATGTGTTCAAGTGCATGGTTATGAAGCTGGGTGGCGATTTCTTTTTTCGACTGCCCCCCCCCCCCCGACAAACTGATTCATCACAAAATAGTTCATGGGTTAGCGGTTACCCATTCGTGGTGCTTGTGTCCTTGAGCAAGACACTTTACCATAATTGCTTCTCTCCACCCAGGGGGTAAATGGGTACCTGTGAGGGCAGAGTTGGTTGTTGTGTTTGATTAGCCCATATGCGCTGAAATGGCAGCAATTGAGCTGTATACTCCCCAGGGAGCTGAGATGGTTTCAGGAATGATTTATGCGCCTGATGAGCAGGGGTAATAATGTAATGCGCCTTGAGCACCAGTTTGGTGGATACGTGCGCCATATAAGTCCACATTATTATTATTATTATTATTATTATTATTATTATTATTATTATTATTATTATTATTATTATTTCGCATTAGCACAGCATGAAAAGAAAGATCTTGTTTTCCTTTCTGCCGGTTACACCTCGAGTCAAGCTACGTCCCGTAGCCTTAGATCTTGAGTGTCTTTCGCAGAATCCTTGCTGTCCCTAAGAGTGCCGCCTTCTGTAGTAATTCTACTCTAACAGATGTTCCTATCTCCTTGAGATGTTTCTCCAACGCCTTCGGGATTGTACCCAGTGCTCCCACTACCACAGGAATAACCTTCACATTGACTTGCCACAGCTTGCGGAGTTCTCTCGCTAAATCCTGATATTTCTGTACCTTCTCCTTCTCTATCGAAGCTACTCTACTATCACCCGGCACAGCTATATCAATAAGATGACACATCTTTGCATGCTTATCCAAGACAACAACATCCGGCCGTCTATGTTCTATAACATGATCTGTCTGGATGTTGAAGTCCCAGAGAATCTTGACATGATCCGTTTCTTCAACCTTTTCCGGCACATGGTCGTACCACTTCGATTGCACCTTGACACCGTACTTCTTACACAGATCCCAATGGATCACCTTGGCCAACTTGTCGTGTCTGCCTTTGTACTCTGTATGAGCATGGAGGAAGAAAGAGAATCCTCCATGGTCTGAGCACTTCGCTGACAATGTGAAATACAGTCTCCTCCGCCGCATTGCACATTCTGCACATAGAAGAGACATCTGACTTCTCGATCCTTGCCTTCATCACATTCGTCGGCAGAGACTGGTCTTGCGCTGCAGTAATTAGACCCTCGGTTTCTTTCTTTAGTTCTCCTCTCCTCAACCATTCCCAAGTCTTGCTACTTGCCACTTCTTCAGTACATCTCAGGAATCGGCCGTGAAGTGGTTTTTCCTGCCAATCTCGTGTTCTTTGTTCTCTTCTTTGATTCTTATACTCCTTTGGACCTAATTCGTCTGCCTTCATGTATTTCTGCGCAACCTTCAACAACTTTTCCCGAGTACTTCTTACATGACACTGCAAGCTCCTTCTCTCGATGTTAACGCTGTCTGATACACTAAGTAACCCTCTTCCGCCCTCTGACCTCGGTAGATAGAGTCTGCTGACATTCGACCGTGGATGTAACATACCGTATATCGTCATCACTTTCCTCGTTTTCCTGTCAGCAACATCTAGATCTGCCTTAGTCCACTCGACAATTCCCGCACTGTATCTCATTAGTGACACAGCGCAAGTGTTGATCGCCTTTATCATATTCCCTCCATTCAGCTTGGACTTCAAACACTTCTTCACTCGTCTTATATACTCTTTCTTAAGTCTCTCTTTCGATTCCTCGTGCAGTACATGATCTGCTTCGAGCACTCCAAGATACTTATAACTTTCTTCTTCACCCAACGCCCTCAATTGTGTGCCATCTGGTAAAGCAATTCCATCCGAATGTACCCTTTTACCCCTCTTCATGGTCATCATCGCAGCACATTTCTCCAGACCAAACTTCATGCCGATGTCATCGCTGAAGATCCGTACAGTCTGCACCAAGGAATCAATCTCTTTCTCGTTCTTCGCAAACAACTTCAGGTCGTCCATGAAGAGAAGATGATTAATCCTGCATCCATCCTTCGTCATCTCGTATCCCGCACTAACCTTCCGCAAAATCATATTATTATTATTATTATTATTATTATTATTATTATTATTATTATTATTATTATTATTATTATTATTATTATTATTATTATTATTATTATTATTATTATTATGTGGATCCATGGGATTATAATGTTTCCTATTATGAGATGGGCTGCAGAAGAAGTGGGTCCATTGTGGTAACATGTTGGGCAGGTTTTTATATATGGTTTTGGGAGCTGTGGGTTGTATGGGGGCTTCGGTTCAGAACCACCGTGAGTCCCACAGGATTACGATGGGTTCGAATTTTCATGCTTTGCTCTATGATATATGTTGCCCAACACTGGTCTACATAATTATGAACAGTTTAGCCTATACAGTTGGTTTACCACTGCCCACTTGGATAACTTTTTTGCCCAAATATGTGAACAGTTGTGGTAAATACTGACCAATTCTGGGAGAAATAACCTTACCCAACCCCATGTTGCCCAACGTTTTTACAGTGTAGCGCAATAGCATACTGTACTTTTGTAAACAGTAACCTTTTGTAAACAGAAAAACTGATACAGAAGGACAATTGAGTGTGATAAAGGTATACATAGTGTTGCGCGCACATCTACATAATGAAGTAGGCACACCCCTTAGTAGATAGTATAAATTATACTATAATGATGTGTATAATCAGCGTAAGTCAGCCGAGGTCCGTGCCCCCTGGGTGCTCCCCATTCAGAATTTTGGGAAAAAAATAGGTCCCTATTTGAGACTGCAGGAGTCAAGTATTGACATGCCCCTGAGAAAATGTGGTGCACCCCTAGTTATCCCCTGAAAATTGAACCCTAGTTACGCCACTGTAGCTTGGTGGCAATCATGGAGCTATAAAAAAGAAGTGTCTGTCGGTAAATTCACAAACTTGTTGGTATTTCTGAGTTTTGTGTCGGTAAATTACCCCCAATTTCCCCCACCCCCAACTGTGTATAGGCGGATCCAGGAGAACGGAATATGGTGTGTAAAGATCTGCCGGACGGCTGGGTGGGTTCACGGCGTGGAACAGTGCCCAAGCCCATTTTCTTTATATTGCGTTTAAATTTACTTTGTTTCCTTTTATTGATCTCTTGGAAGCATCATTGTAAGTTGTATAAAGCCGTTCTTGGTATGTCATAATAAATCACCCATGCGAATTCAGTGACGTGACGCGTGACAAGGCTACACACGTACATTGTACATTATGAAGCATTGTGCCGATTCCCGTTTGTTTTGAGTCGATGACGTCAATCAGAGTATACTGCCCCCATAATGCATCGGGCTTATCCTGATATAACTGGTCCCCGTGTAATCAACGGAAATCAATCAATGTAGACGAGTACCAGCCAGCGAATTCTCCATGTCCGCCATGACGAATTCTACTGTGTAGTTTTGTTGTTTATTTATCGACGATGTCGCAGTGCAAAGTGGTTGATTGATACGAAATTCTATTTAGTTTGTAATTGTCATGTATTAGTGAGTTAAGGTGACTGTATTTTACCACCATCATCGAGTTGACAGGCGTATTCCAGCGGACTAAAGTCCGTCGTTAGGGCGAGGATCATTGACCCGTCGTCGTAAGAAACTGTTCTGTCACCGTACCAACTAGGCCTAAGTGTGTTCGCAATATGCATTGAGTTTGGACACGTATACGGAATTCAACGCAATGACTCCAATTCTGCGGTCAAAAAACATTCGTATGAATCACATTAGTTTTGAGTTTCTGATTGTTCGACAGTTTATATCATAGTCATATGGAAGTGAAAGAATTCAGTTATTGATACAAATTTGAAATTAACAATCCATTTGCTGATTCTGTCATCTGGCGACAAACTTCATCCCCAAAATTTTCACATCTTTATTACATTAAATTAAAGTAGGCCTAAGTCAAACTCAATCAGTTGTCCAAAGAAACCATTGTGTGATTTGAAACCTTGAACTTGTTGAACAATAAGACTAGAGTGGGACAGAACAGTCAGGATGAACAGCAATTCATCAAAAAAGAATGACAAGGTAGGCCTAAACTGTTTTCTTTGAGGAGTACCTATAGAATGCAGGGCCAAATTTTTCCCTTTTTCTGAATTTGACCTAGGAACTGCAGTTGTGTATTTTTAAGTCAGATTATGTAAATTTATAAGAAGGTAACCTTTGGTGTGGCCCAGCATTCTGTAGTTGTACCTTCTTTGATTTAAAGGGAAGGTACAACAACAATGGTAATGTTGGTCCATCACCAAACAAATCTCTGGAATGTACACCATCTGACCATTGCCCTTTTCTCCTGCTCCCTTTCTCCAGGATGTAGCTATGTGACAAAAATTTTCAAAATCAACAGATTCCAATACAACTGGTATCATTGTCAAGGTCTTGAATAGACGATTACAATGATATAAGGATCATCTTCCTGTGACCAAAAATAAGGAAGTTATGACATGTTGAATCCGGCAATTTTAGGCCCGTAAATGGCAATTATTTTATAAGGAAAAACATAAGAAATGTACATTTGAGTTGTGACCCGTTTCCTAGATTTTCTCGGATTCCATATCATAACTTTCTTAATTCTTGTCCGATTTTCAAAAGGTTGGTATCACTGGAATGCTTGGGAAAAGAGGAAGAATAATAACCTATTTCCAGGCTAATTCAATGATTAGTTTGTTTTGTAGTGCTGATTTACAAATAAGAAATACAAAAAAATGTGTTAAAAAAAAATAATAATAAATTAAAAAAATTATGAAAAAAAAAAAATTACTCAAATCTGAGGATTGTTTTCATATTTTTACACTAAAATCTTCGAAAGCCTCTCATCCCTGATTTAATGTAATATTAAAACAATTTATAAATTATATTGGACTGGAAATATAAAACAAAATAATGAAAATAGATTTTTTTAAATAGAGAAAAAAAATCACTCAAATCTGAGAATTTTTAATATTTATACTGAAATCCGCGAGAAATTCTTATCCCTGATTTAATTAAACATAAAAAACAATAAATGATATTGGACTGGAAATATGAAGAAAAAAAATGAAATAAGTTCATGAAAACTAATATTTAATATTGTGTTACGCCGATGTAGGTTTAAACGGACGATTTATCGGACTGAAAATTGGTAGGTCTATAGCACGCTGAACGCGGCGCAATACAATCTTTGGTTGACATCGATGTTTGGGGAGTCCAAAAAACAACTGGGAGACGATCAATCGCCGTCAAAATTGGCCAAGAGGTAGAAAACAAGTATAGAAAAATGATTTTTGTGGTTTGATAAGTGATTTTACTAAACTTTTGGTAAATCGTCGATGGTTTTGATGAGCAAGAGTGAACCCAAATTTCGAGAATATTTTTTGGAAACTTCTAGATGCCGCATTCAGAAAATTTGAGAACGAGGTTGAAGTAGAATATTTGGTCTACGTCTTCGAAAAAAAATCTCCTGGTTACGTCAAAAAGAACGGCCACAGCGAAACGTTACAAAGCGCTATCTCCACGGTGTCTTCGCCACGACGATTCAACCCGAGATTGAGGCCGCGGCCGAACAGATTTGCGACAATGCGTGGGATACGCACATACCTACAGGATGATTGTATTTTAGGGAATTTCTATAAAATTGTTGGTTTTTAATTTTTATTATAGATGTATCTTCTGTGTTTTCCGCTCTTTTAAAGTTATTAACAATTTTCTTCATGGGAATATTGATAATTTCCCAATAGACCTTATGCACATGACATCGCAAACTGAAGGTCACCCCCTTTCAGATGCAAATGAAGGTCACTCATTGGTTCATGTATGCGCGCTGTGCACGCACAGTGCGCATACATGAACCAATGAGTGACCTCTAGCCTCTGAATGAGGGCGATATTCAGTTTGTGACATATGCATAAGGTCTATAGTAATAGAAAGGAAAACAAATATGTATAGGCCTACTTTAAAACATTATTTTGAGAATTTCTTTATCCTTCAAGTAAAATAGCAATGTGCCGATGAATTTGTTTTTCCTTTGGAAATTAGGAAAAAACACAGGTGCTAACAGAAAGAATGTCGAACCCAACCGCCACTTGTGCACAATGTCTAAGCATGTGGTTTTAGCACAAATTAGCAGACGACAAAATGGCCAACATCTCACTGGATGTGCATACATGTACATTCATTGCTCAAAATATCCCAAAATATCATTTCTAATCCTCATTTCACTTCACTTTTCTCTCCTTAAGTGTGTCCTCTCATCCTATAATGGCAAAGCTGTCATATTTGGATAGAAAAGTGGCGGTTGTATTCTACATTCTTTCTGCGCTAACAAGTTTACTTTACCCACATTTGTCCTAGGGAAAATTACTGTGACTGACATACATGTAATGCACATCAATGACATTATTAGGCTTGACTTAGTCTGTGACGATATTGAATTATTTTGATAGTCGTTTATCGACGGCATGATATCGGCGATATACAATATATCGTCTCAATACGCAGATTTTTTAAAGATGTGAAAAAATGTATGTATCGTACATTAACGGCATTGGACACGATATTTGAATTATGCAAGTTCTACAGGGAAGTTGCGTAGGTTACTCCAAACAGACGCTCCAAAACGAGCCAAGTTCTTAGATTTTTGCCACTCGGTGCAACAAACATTTCATAAAAAAGAACTCACCGTGACATCCATAAACAAACCCGTGGTTTATAAATGCCTACAGCCCCCATCCCAGAGCTGAGAATGAACGGGCAATTGATCGATCGCGCACGCACAGTTAAGCGGTCATCAGCCACACTTTTATCCTGGTATCCAACATCTGCTGAATGTGAACAACCTCACAATGTACACTAGCGCGGTTATTCCAGGAGAGTGTACCACGTGATCCTGGGACTACCCTTGGGTAAGTTTAAAGCCCACGCCACAACCAGGAGCACAACGCACAAAAAAAAGACCACGAACGCAAGTCGTAGGAGCATGAGCGGGGCCGCACTGTGATTTCGAACCGTTTTTTTTTGGTTGATATCACCGTATGATGAAATGAAATTTTGAGACAATTTATCACTCCGGCGATATTTTAACTAAAAAGCGCGATATAAATTTGATATCGGCTATATTTTTGGAATATCGTCAAAATTGCGATATTTCTATATTTTCAAAACTATAACCGATTTAGCCGATAATCGTATCGTTAAAATATTATCGTGATATTGTCCATCCCTACTGTGCGCCAACATTAATTTCTGCAAATAATTCAAAACAACCCTTCATCTGCCCATTTCCTTCCTCTATGATCTACCATAGGCCTCACGGTATCCACAGCTAGCCTGGGCAGTCTCAGTGACGTGACTGTGGCTGTTAAGTTGTCATAAGGGTCGAGTTGTCACAACTTCTCAAGGGTCAAGCTGTCATAAAGGTTGAGTTGTCTCAAAGGTCAAGTCTGGAAGGTCAAGAGACGAGTTGTCTCGTAGGTCGAGTTTATTTTATGTAAATAAAAGGCTTGGGTTGTCTGAGGATCAACACTTTCAGCAGCACAGGTTCAGCAGCACAGATACTATAGACCTTATGCGTATGATGTCACAAACTGAAAAGCGCCCTCGTTCAGAGGCAAAAAAGGTCACTCATTGGTCCATGTATGCATGAGCACGCAGAGCACTTTACATGAACCATTTACATTTTACCTCTGAAGGGGTGACTTTAAAAAGGTTACATCGGGAAGGTGATTTTTAAACATAAGGTGGTCACTTATTTTTCCTACTTACACACTACCTCAGGCTTTTCTGAATTTGAGGCTAAAGGGGATTAGAGAAAAGTGTTTGATTTTTTTGGTTTTTTTTTTTAACAATATTTTACCGTGGGATTAGATTATAACTTTTTGCATATTTTCCTTATGACATAACCATTCTAAAAGTAGAGCGAGGTCAATTATTATTTGTTTAGAGCCCTTCTTTAACTGTGACCATGAGTGAACCTTCCATGTGTGGACCTACATGTAGCATAGAATAGAGCTACTCCCAAAATGAGCTTTGTGTCCAAGCTAGGTCAGTATTCTAATCAGTGTTAGACGCATAATGCTAAAACCTTAGTTAACTGGTCAGTCATACTCCAGTAAAGACTTCATTCTTCTCAGCATGTTATGAGTCATCCTATACCTCAGGCCAAGGTCCAGTTTCATACATTGATTTTATTCAAGCATTTGTTTTCTGCAAAGGAATTAGTCAAAAAGAGTTCCTTGATTGCTTTTGTAGAGCAATAATGGATGTAATCAGTGAAAGATCACAAATGTGTACGTACATGTAGTTGCTTACTAGTATTCCTTTCTCAGTCCCTGGTGAAAGCACTCTCTCACTGATCCTTTTTCTATGGTCATAGATTTGCTGGAGAAACATACAATCAGTTGTGTATATATTTGTAGACATGTACATGTAAAGGATCCATGCTTATAAAGTTAAGAGAAGAAAACATCAATGGTCCATGCAGTGTATAAGCCAGGATTTGAAAATAGGCATCCAAATTTGTTATTTAAAAAATTGGGTGCCCTAATATTTAAATTCCAATACTTTTGCTTGTGTTTTACAAGTAAACCGGGGTGTCCATTTACCAAACGTTTGGCCGTCCAAAAAGACACCCAGTATTGCTGGCTAATATACTATTGGTCCATGTATTTTGTGGGCACAGTTGTCAGCAGCTGCATACATGTACATGAACAGCCTACCAATGAATGCTTTTTGTTTGTATAGCAATAGCAACATGCTACACTCAATTCACAATTTGCTAATCAGAATTTAAGATTTGATATCCAAAATTAGTATTTGCAGAACATATTTGCTATGTAAAATTGTTCAACATAATCTTTACCTGCCTAGTCCATTTGTGTGTCTGATCTTGGTAAGGACCAAGCCGATTGTGGTGGTTCAGACTGTAGGATGTGCTTAGTGTGCAAGAACAAAATGTTTATCTTGATGTTGCAAGAATTGTTTGTAAGTCACTGAGGTAATCTGCTTTTTTTTTGCTTCAAATTCATTTTAAATCTCAGTCACTCTTTCATTGTTTTTTTTTTACTTGAATTTGTATATTGGATACTTGAAGTTGTATTTGGAAATGTTGAGGAGATGCTGCCTTAACCTTGTGGCAAATAGCTATTGTGGTCAAAATTAGTCAACTGACTATTTTGACTGTTGACCCAAATGTGCACACAGGGGCATTTTTGACTGTTTTTTACTGTCATTTTGACCACCCTGAACAATACAGGATAATGCTTTTACAAGTCAAAAATGGTCGACTCATTTTGACCTGTAAATGTACTTACTACATGTAAGGTGTGGCAGTGTTCGACTTTTAAGTGCACTAGATATACCTTGGCTAGTATATCAACATTTTGACTGATTTTGGCCCCTGCGTCACAGAACGGTTAGGGGCCGTCCATAAAGTACGTACGCACGAAATGCCGACTTTTTTGACCACCCCCCCCTGTTCGCATGGCATACGCAGTGGCTCCAACCCCCCCTCTCCCCCTGTACGCATACGCATTCCATATCTCTTTTTGACTTCTCAGACTACCTTATTCTAGCATCATTAAACGTCACAGTACACCTGCTGTAGTAGTATGATTCGCATGTCGCATCCAAAGACTGAAATAAATTACAAAATGTTGACAGAAAAAAAATTGCAAACATTTTTATTAACAGACCTGGAAATGATTGAACAGTGATATATTTTAAACCAAAACAGCAGTCAATGATGACATATTTGAACCAAAAAAGGAAAAAAAATATCCTGATACACTTTTTTGCACAGTTTGCCCTTGACTTTTCATGAGTGGTTTATTGAGAGTGGTTTCATGAGTGGTTTATTGAGTGAATAATGCTTTTCACGAAAATGTGTTTGAACAAGAGGCAGTTGATATACAAGACGTATATCTTTTTTTTGTTTACCTGCAGTACATGTAATTGTGCCTATACTGGCCGTTGGAAAAAAAATAAAACTACATGTAGGTACATGTAGCAACAAGGATGATAACTTGAGTTCCCTAATACGTTGGGGTTGCTTTTTTGTACATCTCCACAAGTTTAGCGTAGCGCCCTGAGTTGGAATTTTCCCCGGTACTAGCCATTCTGACCGTGTTTTTTATACGACAAAATAAATGCAGGCTTCAAGCCACTATTTTTTCAGTGTTTAACAAACAACTCATGCAGCGGTCGATTACATCACCATGGGAATATTTACAGGTACATCATATACAGCTGTACTACATGTACATGGACATTACATTGTGAGTGACAGCACATGGGTGAAATTGATACATTGTATCAATCACCTGTACATGTACACTGCTGGTTTCATAGCAGTCTTTTTATTTTAGTAATGTTGTGGTCTATAGGCCTAAGTTGGAAGATAAATTTACTTTTGGTTGGGGTGAAGGGTACTGTGTTATAACTGTTTTTCGATGCACAAAAGCTGGTCCTGGTAGTTATTTATATGAGATAGTACATTGATTTCATGATACATGTAATTCATTAAAAGCAAATTGTCGGTTTGCGTACAGTACGCATTGGCTTGGATCCCCCTCCCCCCTGTACGCATGGTGTACGCAATGTCAACAACCCCCGCTCCCCCCCCCCCTTCGTGCGTACGTACTTTATGGACGGCCCCTTAACAAACTAACAAGATGTCAAACTCAATTAGACCTACTAGGTGTTAAATAATTTAATTATGAAACATTTTGCTTATGTTGGTTTTGACATGACAGGCAGTTTTTTGTTTCCCCCCCCCGAGAGATTCTTGCCAAGAGTACTTACATGTAGTAATAACATTAACAGTATGCACGTACATGTATCTGTTTTTGAGTAATATTTTTGAATTAGTTTTTTGGCTATTTTATAATTGTTTTCTGTGTAAAATCCACAAATCCTTGAAAAAATAAATTGTTGATATTTTTGGCAGGTCTGCCAGGCCCATGAAACAGTTTAATTTTAGTTGGTCTTTATGAGATGACACCTAGATAATGTCCAGAAAATGAACATGCAAACACACTTGAACAAAATTACTAAAAACACCAAACAAATTCAAAAAACTATGAACGTGTATGCTAATTGCTTTCCTTTAATATTTCATGGGATGTCGCACACTTTTTACATGATTAAACGAATAAAGCAATTATCCCCAAACCACCTACATTTGAAAGTATATATAAACTTGATTTACGCTTGATTTTTAGATAAATATGTACGTGTATACATTATATAATGTATTTTACTATGCAATACAAGCAAATATTTAGCTGGCATTTGTAGAAAACTGTACGCTGATATAAACATGCATAAATGTCAATATAACCTTGATGTACATGTACTAGTTTGTACATAATTTACATGTTACTATGTACCCTACACACTGTTGCCCAACTGCTCTGTATGCATAAAGAGATAATGTTCATCCTTGTATAGGGTACAATATGCAAGTCATGAATCCTTAATAAACAAAGTCCAAAAGTTGCTGATGTACATGTACTGCATATTTTTTGCTTTTCTTTGTCTGGTCATTTGAATATGTTGAATACGTCCAAATACATTCTATGTGTACATACTATGTAGATACATGTTTGCAATCTTTTCTGTCTTCATGTTTTGAGGAATGAGCATGGATACTGAGAACCTTCAACAATACTATTAAAACCCTCCTACAATCGTGCATTTTTTTGAAACAACCCATTCAGGCCACTCCAAGCCATTAGTTGCCAGTGGTCTCTTATGGTTACCCTTCTGTACACTGTCACACCACTGAGATTGCAGGGTAAAGTGGTCTCCCATTGATACATTGCAGGCCATACTAATATGTTCAAACATTTACAGTGGCCTTGGGTGGCACACAGTTGATTTTGTAAGATTACTTGGAAAGGACAGCAGGCTTGTATATACTGAAGGTTGCTCAAGAACAGAATTTTGTGAATCGGAATGGCCTCCATGTGTAGGAGGGTTAATCAATCATTGTGTATCAACTAGAGATGGCTAACATGTACCTAATAAATCTAAATGGCCTTTTTCTATTTTCTAAAAAGCACATTTTATTCAGGCTTAATTTGGTATTTGCTATACATTTCCTTATCCTTTTTTCATATACACACCTGGAAAATGTACATGAAATTTAATGAAATGTACATGTTTGGTTCAAAAGGATATTTTATCCAATCCACTGACTTTTGTTGGACACATCCATATAATTTATATCAGAAGTCTGTTACCTACATGTACATGTGTGCCAACCTGATGTAATCCATAACATGACATTGTACTCCAAATGTGCACACGAACAACGAGCATGGTTAAAATGAGTTTTGCTTCCCCTGCCCGGCCTACCATGGGGCATCATGGGATAGGTGCGAAACTAGTTCCTAGAGAACTAGACACAGGTGCGCGCACATGCCGGGTTAGTCTCCCAGACTGCACTGTTTCTTTTGGAGACCTTGCGCAATACATCATGAATGGTCCAAATCCATTGTTCTTAGAGTACTATGTCGTGGACTATGTTAGTACACAGGTGGCACACTTCGTGTAGGTAACAGACTTCTATTTGTACTTAAATTGACTTAGTTTATTCACTACCTTATTTCTTATTTTTGATTTTCTAGCTTGCAGATCCTTTTACAGTTGATCTACCTGTGCCCCATTTCATAATAATAATTTAGACTTATATAGCGCACGTATCCACAAAACTGGTGCTCAAGGCGCATTATATTATTACCCCTGCTCATCAGGCTCATAAATCATTCCTGAAACCATCTCAGCTCTCTGGGAAGTATACAGCTCAATTGCTGCCATTTCGGCGCATATGGGGCTAATCAAACACAACAACCAACTCTGCCCTCACAGGTACCCATTTACCCCTGGGTGGAGAGAATCAATTATGGTAAAGTGTCTTGCTCAAGGACACAAGTACCCCGGTCGCGGTTGGGATTCGAACCCACATGCTGACGTCTCGGCCATCAGAACACAAATCCGATGCACTAAACCACTCGACCATGGCACTCCATAGTAAGCTTGGGTGATAACACGATAATATCGAATATCGCGATACCTGTTTTTATTCGATTACGATATCGAGAACCTATTTAAGTTATCGAGATATCGGCAAATCACGATTAAAAAATATATCGCGATTAAAAACAAATCGCCATTGTGAGTCAAGTCAGAAATTCCATGGAAACAAAATTAGAACAGTCTTTTCAGCTTTTGGACGTGAGAAACAAAGACGAACTACTTCAGAAGTACATACACACTCTGCAAATGAATTTGTGATTTATTGTGACGCTTGTAGGGGGTATATACCTGTGGTTATCGGCTCTAAAGCAATAATCGCGATATTATCGAAAATCGCGATATGTTTGCCGATATATCGTGGATGAAAAAAATTGATATCGCCCAAGCTTACTCCATAGACTTGCTAAGAACATATTGCTTATATAAGTTTTGAGGCTTTGCATGGTGGAATATCGATATCGTTTCGGTTTGCGGTAACACCATGTGTTTATCTCAACTAACGTGACATGTTTCTGCTAAGCAGAATTATGCTGAGTACCAGCCAGAAGCAATATACTTTACGTGGTAACCAGTTTTTTGCTAACCATCTCTGCTCAGTATCTTTTTGTACTTGGCAGCTACAGTATATGAGTTGGCCCCCTGATGAAAGGTGTTTGTTCAATCCCTTATTTCCTGTTATTGTTTTTTGCAGATCATTCTACGATTGATTCACCCCATGAATGGCAATAGCAAGGAGTTTATGTTCACCCCTAATGACTCTGCATCAGACGTAGCACACTATGTTTTTGAGAATTGGCCACAAGGTAATGTGTTTAATTGATTACATCACAGACCTCATACACTGAATAGAGTCAGTCATTGCTATAGTATTAGTTTTTTATTGATTACATCACAGACCTTATACACAGAATAGAGTCAGTCATTGCTATAGTATTAGTTTTTTATTGATTACATCACAGACCTTATACGCAGAAAAGAGTCACTCATTGGTATAGTACTGTATTACTTTTTGATTGATTACATCACAGACCTTATACACAGAATAGTCAGTCATTGCTATAGTATTAGTTTTTATTGATTACATCACAGACCTTATATGCAGAAAAGAGTCACTCATTGGTATCGTACTGTATTACTTTTTGATTGATTACATCACAGATCTTATACACAGATCTTATACACAGAATAGTCAGTCATTGCTATAGTATTAGTTTTTTATTGATTACATCACAGACCTTATATGCAGAAAAGAGTCACTCATTGGTATCGTACTGTATTACATGTACTTTTTGATTGATTACATCACAGATCTTATTATACACAGATCTTATACACAGAATAGAGTCAGTCATTGGTATAGTATTAGTTTTTTTATTGATTACATCACAGACCTTATACTAGGGGTGACGATATTCATTTTTTTGATAGTTGATTATCGACGGCCATGATATACATGTAAGATATTATCGTCTCAATATGCAGATTTTTTAAATACATGAAAAATATATGTATCGTATATTGACGACATTGGACACCGAAATAACTACTTTTACATGGAAGTTGCATAGGTAATAAACAGTTACTCCAAACAGTCACTCCAAATGAGCCGAGTTCTTAGATTTTTGCCGCTCAGTGCGACAAACATTTCATAAAAAGAACTCACCCTGACGTCCATAAACAAACCCATGGTTTATAAATGCCTACAGCCCCCATCCCAGAGCTGATAACGAACAGGCCATTGATCGATCGCGCATGCACAGTTCAGCGGTCATCATCCACACTTTTATCCTGGTATCCGACATCTGCTGAAATTACCTCTCAATGTACAACAGCGCGGTTATTCCAGGAGAGTGTACCACGTGATCCTGGGACTATTCTTTAGTTAAGGCCCACGTGGCAACCAGTAGCTAGCACAATGCATGAAAAAAGACCACGCATGCAAGTAGTGGGAAAATGAGCGGCGCAGCGTCATGATTTCGAACTTTTTTTTTTTTTTTTTTAGCTCTTCACGGTACCGTAACTTCATTGATATCACCATATTGATAACATGAAATTTGGAGACAATTTATCACTCCGGTGATATTTTAACTAAAAAGAGCGATATAAATTTGATATCGACTATATTATTGGAATATCAATATCAATAAACCATAACCGATTTAGCCGATAATTTTTTGAATATCGTATCATTACGATATTATAGAGAATCATTGATATTAACCCTCCTATGCCCAGGCTGAAATTTGGCCCAGTAAGCACCGCACCCACAGACAGTTACTTGAGTATTTTTGGTTGCATTGCCAATTGTTCACACATGTGTGTTTTTCTCTAAGAGTGCTGGAGTTAGTGGCAAAGTCAAACACACTTGTGTATGTCCTACATAAGTTATACGCAGAGTCACACAGAGCTGTGTATGTACTGCATAAGTTAGCAGCAGACTCATATACACTCGAGTGGTTTTGGTTTGACCTCCTACCATAGCCACATGTACTTGCATTTATTTGAGTGCACTGCACAAAGTCAATGGGTTGGGAGTGACATACAAATTTTGAGTGTCTTTGATTGTTAAACCTATAGGAGGGTTAATATTAGTTTTTTGATTGATTACATCACAGACCTTATATACACAAAAGAGTCATTAATATTAGTTTTTTTTAGACAAGCCAGCTTGACTTTTAATCATCAGCTTTGTCTGTTTTATCTCATTGATTGCGGGGAGTGAGGGCTTGGCTGATAAAACAAGTATGAAGGGAGCATTTGTAATAAAATCTGAAGCAGAGTTTTTCAGAGAATTTTTCAGAGAATTACTGAATGGGTGTAAGTGGGGAAGCCTCCTTGCATTTAAGTACATGTGGCCTTATGGACCTTAAAATATTTGATAAACTTGTGGGAAAATGTCAAGTCGAAGTTGTGAGTACAACAATTCCAAAATAATAACAACATTTTGAAATATTATACTACTTGTTAACTTCATCTTGGCAGGGGTTCTCATGTATTTCGCTTGAGTAAATAGAGCTACATGTACAATTATTGATTTTACAGTCGGTTCTTTCTCTGTGGCTCTATGATCACTTGATCAATATTATGGATGTAATAAAGTAGGCACCTCAGCACATGGGAGGAACATCCCTTCCTGTGTTCAAAGCAAGAAAATAAGGCTTTCGCTTTGACAAATTTTGTTGATGGCAAATGCATAGGGAGGTGATACATAATATCGTACAGTTAACAGGGACTTAACCCTAACCACCCCAAATCCATCAAAATCCTCCAAGGAGCACTTTTTTGGAAAAATTCAGCACTGTTGGAAACTGGTACTTTTACCTCTTCAAATGGGGCAAAATTACTACATGTACCTGGCAAGAAGTACAGGCCATAAGTGCTGAAGGGCCATTCTCCTGTTACGTGTGTGACATTCGGACATGTTTTTGAGGTGTACTCCATTTAATAGAAAAAAGTTGTATGAGTACTTTTGTTTGAATATGGTTTATGTGTTATCTACAGGGGATATTCTTTAAATTAAAAAAGGATTTCTTTAAAATTATAATTGGAGAGTCCCACTGCATTAGAAAATATCTGCGTTACGTGTGTGACATCAGACGATTACAATTTTTGACTTGGTATTTTAATCCTTAAAACTCTGTGAGTTGGCTCAGAGTTTACTTTTGTCATTTATATCCCTATAAAGAATACATGTTAAACTAACCTATAATTAACGTTAACTTTGGTAAAACCTTTTTGTTTTTCAATAGCATTAGCAATTGTGGCGTTACGTGTGTGACATAAAATGGCGTTACGTGTGTGACTCCAGGCTCACCCTTTTGGAGAGATATTTTTGTCAAGAACACAACAAACATAATACTCACAACACTCACAAAGCTTTCAGAACATCACAACACTAGTAATTTATTAAATGACACATCAAGTTGGTTCAATATTCATTGTAAAATCAACTCAAAGTCAGCTATGCATAAATTGTGTAAAAATGCACATTTTATACATGTTTTTATGTGATTATTTTGAAATTAAATTTGGTACAAATTGTTTTGCTTGCTGCTCGTAGTTTCCTTCCAAAGCAAGACACTTTATTGAAAGTTCTCATTTACCTCAAAGATTTTGCCTCCATGTAGATTGAAAGCAGAAACCAAACTCAGATCAAGAGTAAAGTTCCACATATGTACGATATTGAAAATGTGGATTTTAACAGCTGGATGATTTTGTATCAAATGGTAAATGGCAACACATGGGGTTCATTCTTCTACTTTGCCCTTAATAACCCCCTTCTTTATAATCAGAAATCATCACATTAAATAAAAATGTATTTAACCTTTAGGATTCAGTTAGAGCTATGTTTTAAATACAACAAAATGTTTGTTAATGGATGGTGGTTTGTACACTGTACTTTGGTAAAAATTATTTTTAAAAATATAAACAACTGAATGCATACGTTAACACTTTTTGGGTGAACTGTCAATGAAATATTTGGGCCTATAGATTTAACTTCACTTGGTAATTTTTCCTTTTTTTTTTCTTATAATTTTAGAATTTTACCAATATTCAACATTCACTGCAAATTTTTGACATCACGATTCGCTTCGCAGTATATGCTTTCACGTGCCAAGTAGGCCTAGGCCTACGAACGGGCCTTTACACCGTGTTTTGGATATTATTATTAGGCCTAACTTGAGTGAAAACAGATTTCCACAAAAACTTTGTGTACCATAGGTTCAGATTCATGTATAAACATTAAATACACTACGTCAACAATACAGAACATGAACCTAAGCAACCTAGGCCAACAAACATTGTCACTCTGTGTCTGCAGTAACCTAACGTTAACGTTAGTCATAATTGTGTTTACAAAAATCATTAGCACAATTTTATTTGTTGTTTTCCAACAAATGTAATGAGAAAAAACACATCTTACCTCTTCCAGTTTACATGTATGTAGAATTTAAGAAGGCCCACACTATTCACATCATAACACTGAAGTACACGTTAAACGTTGGGCTACAAGTTCTGGAAACTTCTACTGAAAATCCAAACCACCAACTGTATTGCGAAAATTACTCTTTCTGTGTTGTGATTGGTTGAAAGTTTTGCTACCATGTTGTACAAGCATGATTTAAGTACATGATTAAGTGGACTATTCCATTTCATATGGGTATATTTTAACAACAAAGTACATGTAGTTGTACATTGCAGTATTTTCTTTGTCACACACGTAACAGTCACACACGTAACACAATGTTACGTGTGTGACACCTCTGTTATTTGGGTCATTTCCAAATTGAACAGAATTTATTTATTATTTTTGAAAGCTAATATGAAAGGGGATACAAAACTTATTTTTAATATAAAGTATGGGAATTAATTTTGGGATTTTTTTTTTAATATAAAAACTTTGTCTGTTTTTGTTACGTGTGTGACATGCATTTTGCAAGAAATATTTTGTCAACCTCTATTTTACAAAATATAATTTCAACTCAAAAATTTAGTCATTGAACTAATTAAAAATACTAAAAATAATTAGTTTTTAGCTTCCACAAAAAAAAAATCCATTTTGGCTTTAATAATTGAAAAAAATACGGCAACATAAATTTTCCCCAAAAAACCCAGAAAAAATGTTATTTTTACAAACTTTGTCGTATTTTGTTTAAAAAATGAATTTTTAAATATTTTTTTCAAGAATTAGTAAATTCATATAACTGGTCACAAGGAAATAATCACAGGATTGGCCTACACATAGTTTATTTTTTTATGTTTTGGGCTCACTTTCTGGAGAATGGCCCTAAATATGAAAGATCAACGAAAATGCATGGTGCATTTTGAAGATAAGTGCGCCTTTCCAAAAGTACACTGATGGATTTTGGAGGATTCAGGAAGGTTCTGAGCCAGAATGCCTCTAGAGGGGGTTAGCGTTACATGTAATATGATTATACACCATTGGCAATATGTATTATGCATCCACACTTTTTATGAATCAAGAGATACATTTATGTAGAAACCAACATGTAAAAGTTGAAGATTACTTTGCTGTGTCATTTAAACAAGAACAATTTGAAAATGCGTTTGTACATGTATGCATTCGTATGTGGTTTTAAATTTGTGTACATACTTTTAACGTATTCTTGAAAATTACGACGTGTCACTTTGGGCAGCATGTGACTTTTCTTGAAAGCTTACACAATACATTCTATTCATTTATTGTGATCACACAATACAGATTAAGCCTGAAAAAGTGCAATGACCATTTCATTACATAATTTAGTAAGACTTGAAGGTTTGCATGGTGGAAGAACAATAAACTGAAAGGTTTGCGGTGACACCATGCGGTGACACTCATCACATGGTGTCACCGCAAACTTTTCAGTTTACATTTAATTTAGTATTATCACAGACACGCTAAACCATGTGTATGTGCGTGTTTGTACTTAGAGGTACATGTACATCTTACTTGTGTCCACTAATGATATTCCTGTCATCTTTAATTGGTTTTCAGAATGGGAAAGTGACAGAGTATCCTCGTCATCCATTCTACGGCTCATATATCAAGGAAGGTTTATTCATGGAAATGTCACCTTAGGAGGTATGTGATGCATCTTCATTTGTTTCATATCTCCTTATCTTTCCTATCCTGCCTGTGGTCATCATCTCTAAGTGCCTTTCACTATTTTCCTCCACTGATTGCTGTCCATTGTCTTATTGTATGTCTCATAGTTTATTGTAATGTACATGTGTAGGAACAGGGCTAAGTGATACCTCCATCAAACATTTCAATTTCAAGGGGAACATTTAAAATTCGGACTTCACATTTGAACAATGTAATGTTTACACTTTTACAGACAATTATCTTTAAATTCAAGAGATTACACTCCAATAAAGAAATGATCGGTAGTATGGTATCCTCTGTATTATAAAAGTCAATTTGTTACCATTTACAGTACATGTATTTGTACACCACCGGAGGCATGTTTTCAACAAAAATAAAAACGGGTATCCGGGTATCCGAAGTTTCCAGATTTCGGGTATCCGGTTCCAAAAATATCCGAAAACGCACACCCCTAATATGTGCACTAACCCTCCTACTTTTGGTGCCTTTTTCAGACAAGTTGATGCACCATTTGAAACATTCGCTTTTGTGGTTTTGAACGGTGAAATAACTGTGTACAGTATTGATTCCCCAAATGGTTTTGAATGGTAGGTCAGGTAATACAAAACCCGGTTCCATTTTTTGGTTCCAATTACCCAAAAACGACTTTTTAAAATTCGGATTGAACATTTGAGCAGTACGAACAGAAATCTGTGAATCTTGAACAATGTAATGTTTACACTTTTACAGACAATTATATTTAAATTCAAGAGATTGCACTCTAATAAAGAAAAGATCGATTTAAGTACATGTACATGTATGGTATCCACTGTATTAAGGTCAATTTTGTTACCATTTACAGTGCATGTATTTGTACACCACCGGAGGCATGTTTAAACAAAAATGAAAATGGGTATCCGGGTATCCAAAGTTTCCTGATTTCGGGTATCTGGTTCCAAAAATATCTGAAAACGCAAAGCCCTATTGTCTACAATCATTAACATATGTACCTCATTGTCAACATGTACCTCATTGTCTGTGTACTTCATTGTCAACATACATTGTACACCTCATTATTTGGATGCATATACCTCATTGTCTGTGTACTTCATTGTCAACATACACCTCATTATTTGGATGCATGTACCTCATTGTCGGTGTACTTCATTGTCAACATACACCTCATTATTTGGATGCGTGTACCTCATTGTCTGTGTACTTCATTGTCAACATACACCTCATTATTTGGATGCGTGTACCTCATTGTCTGTGTACTTCATTGTCAACATGCACCTCATTATTTGGATGCGTGTACCTCATTGTCTGTGTACTTCATTGTCAACATACACCTCATTATTTGGATGCGTGTACCACATTGTCAACATACACCTCATTATTTGGATGCGTGTACCTCATTGTCTGTGTACTTCATTGTCAACATACACCTCATTATTTGGATGCGTGTACCACATTGTCAACATACACCTCATTATTTGGATGCGTGTACCTCATTGTCTGTGTACTTCATTGTCAACGTACACCTCATTATTTGGATGCGTGTACCTCATTGTCTGTGTACTTCATTGTCAACGTACACCTCATTATTTGGATGCGTGTACCACATTGTCTGTGTACTTCATTGTCAACGTACACCTCATTATTTGGATGCGTGTACCACATTGTCTGTGTACTTCATTGTCAACATACACCTCATTATTTGGATGTGTGTACCTCATTGTCTGTGTACTTCATTGTCAACATACACCTCATTATTTGGATGCGTGTACCTCATTGTCTGTGTACTTCATTGTCAACGTACACCTCATTATTTGGATGCGTGTACCTCATTGTCTGTGTACTTCATTGTCAACATACACCTCATTATTTGGATGCGTGTACCTCATTGTCTGTGTACTTCATTGTCAACGTACCTCATTATTTGGATGCGTGTACCTCATTGTCAGTGTACTTCATTGTCAACATGCACCTCATTATTTGGATGCACGTACCTCATTGTATGTGTACTTCATTGTCAACATACACCTCATTATTTGGATGCGTGTACCTCATTGTCTGTGTACTTCATTGTCAACGTACACCTCATTATTTGGATGCGTGTACCTCATTGTCTGTGTACTTCATTGTCAACATGCACCTCATTATTTGGATGCACGTACCTCATTGTCTGTGTACTTCATTGTCAACATGCACCTCATTATTTGGATGCACGTACCTCATTGTATGTGTACTTCATTGTCAACATACACCTCATTATTTGGATGCGTGTACCTCATTGTATGTGTACTTCATTGTCAACATACACCTCATTATTTGGATGCGTGTACCTCATTGTCTGTGTACTTCATTGTCAACATACACCTCATTATTTGGATGCACGTACCTCATTGTATGTGTACTTCATTGTCAACATGCACCTCATTATTTGGATGCACGTACCTCATTGTCTGTGTACTTCATTGTCAACGTACACCTCATTATTTGGATGCGTGTACCTCATTGTCTGTGTACTTCATTGTCAACATGCACCTCATTATTTGGATGCACGTACCTCATTGTCTGTGTACTTCATTGTCAACATGCACCTCATTATTTGGATGCACGTACCTCATTGTATGTGTACTTCATTGTCAACGTACACCTCATTATTTGGATGCGTGTACCACATTGTCTGTGTACTTCATTGTCAACGTACACCTCATTATTTGGATGCGTGTACCACATTGTCTGTGTACTTCATTGTCAACATACACCTCATTATTTGGATGCGTGTACCTCATTGTCTGTGTACTTCATTGTCAACATACACCTCATTATTTGGATGCGTGTACCTCATTGTCTGTGTACTTCATTGTCAACGTACACCTCATTATTTGGATGCGTGTACCTCATTGTCTGTGTACTTCATTGTCAACGTACACCTCATTATTTGGATGCGTGTACCTCATTGTCTGTGTACTTCATTGTCAACATGCACCTCATTATTTGGATGCACGTACCTCATTGTATGTGTACTTCATTGTCAACATACATGTACACCTCATTATTTGGATGCACGTACCTCATTGTTTATGTGCCTTTTATATGTCCATGTTTTTCCTCTCTTGTAGTGTTTGTAAAAGTTTGTGGTCTGATTCTACTATTTGAAGGAGGTTTTGAAATTTTTTCCCACCATTTATGATTGTCATTTTTTTACTGTATGTTGTAGCCTTGCAGCTTCCAGCAGGGAAGATAACAGTGATGCATCTTATGGCTAGAGAGACACTCCCAGAGCCCAATTCACAAGGTTTGTACTCACTCTAATTTATTATCATATTTAACCGGCCTGTGATTTCTCAGGATTTTTTTTTTTTTACAAATCTGTTTGTGGGGATGTGGAGAGTCTGTAAATCCTCCACAATTAAACATCCAGGAGGTTCAGGGGGGCTTTGTCCTCTAGACCAAAAGGAGACCCATTCCCACTACCCATTTGTCAGGATTTGTTTTCTTTTGTCAAATCACACCCATGGTGTTTCTCACTAACACTAAGACAATGTTGGTCTATTAGAAAACTAACATTTGTATCATACTATCGGGCCCCCTTAACCCTAACTCCCTAAGCATTGTTACTGAACAATAAAAATCCTTCAAAATCCTCCAACTGCCTTTGTTGTCTAGGGAGTTAGGGTTAACGTTAATGTTTGGGAAGTATTCTTAAAGGGGCAGTATCGTCACGATCGACAGGGCATGGAATCCGCGTGCTTGTTTTAGATTAACTCAGTGACTGAAATTAATACCCCGTGTGTTAAGGTCATAAATGAGCCAGTAATTTTCAGGCACTGTGTTCATCTTAAACTAGGACATCGATTTCCATACCCTGTTGAAAGTCTGCTCTGATCGTGACGATACTGCCCCTTTAAGGTGTCTATGCTGGGTGTATTTGGATTATACAAAGCTTCTTTTTAACCCCAACTCCCTAGACAACGAAGGCAGTTGGAGGATTTTGAAGGATTTTTATTGTTCAGTAACAATGCTTAGGGAGTTAGGGTTAATGATTTCTACGTCTTTGATGATATAATATGTACAAACACTACTGAAATATTGTTTGTGTTTATGTAATGGTCAATTATTAACCTGTCACATCACAAGACATTTGTCATGAAAAATGTTGACTAAGAACAGACACGAGAAAATACAGAATATAGATGAATAAGTAGATTGAAATAATTGTTATTTACATACAGTCCACTCTTCTACATAATTACAAAATGTTACTAAAAATTTAAACAACCTGCAACAAGCCTTCGGAAAAAATATCCCTTCCATTCATAGTCTTAAAATCTCATGAATGTTAATTCATAAAGTCCATTACATGATGGTTATAATTGCCATTTAGGGAGGAGGGCCAAAGTCATGGTACAGCCAAGCCTTGGAGAAGCCTGGCCAGGCCCAGGCTACCTGGCCTCCTAATCTGTCTTTTTTGAGTCCTAATCCTGTAACAATACAGTGCCTGCCAATCAACATAACCTGGGCTTCTGGAGGGCCTAGCCCAGTCAAGTAGAGCTCATTATATAGGCCAGTAGGCAGGGGAAAAGCCTGGGCCTGGCCGGGCTTCTCAAAGGCTTGGCTGTACCATGACTTTGGCCCTCCTCCCTTACTAAGTATTATAAGTCGGACACTAATAGGTAAGTTATTAATTACCATTCAAAATGTGTCAACAAACTAAATGATTACTTACCGTCAGTTACCTTAACCTTGTTAACATAATGAGACTTTGATGCATTGCATACATTAGTACATGTACAACTGTACTGTACTTGTCCAGACAAATTAGGTTCACTGTAGGCAATTACATGTATCATATGTCTGAGGTTCTCCTACATGTAGCAATGGTTTACCAGAGCACACTGACCATCATGATTTGCATATTGTCATGGTTTGCATATATAGATCACACATATATCACACAGACCATCATGATTTGCATATATACATCACACCAATTGTCATAATTTGCATATTGTCATGGTTTACATACATGTATATCACACAGACCATCATGATTTGCATATCACACCAATTGTCATAATTTGCATATTGTCATGGTTTACATACATCGCACTGATCATCACGATTTGCATATTGTCATTGTTTGCATATATACATCACACTGATTGTCATGATTTGCATATATCACACTGATTGTCATGATTTGCATATATGCATCACACTGACCATCATGATTTGCATGTTGTCATGGTTTGCATATCACACTGGTCATGATGACCTGTGGAAGTTTCAGCTTATTTCATTTTATTCAGGAAAATGCATATTTGCAATTTCATTTGCAAAATAATTAAACTGCCCGTTTCAGTTTTTTGTCTCTCTTTTGTAGTTGTTGCTTGTTTTTTGTTTTTTGTTAAGTTTAAAGGCTATCTCGATGGATACATTTTTATGAATTTGAGATGTTATATTTTAACCAGTTCGCACCGGGAATAAAAAAGTTTTTCCGAACCCTGTGGCGGGTTTATTTTTACCGCACAAACACGACCAATGGTGCTCACCAGAGCGTGACCGGGGAGACCGCGTCTTCCACCGTATGCTTATGGCTCGTTGCCACGTCGACCGGGAATCTATACAAATATTCCCGAGAATCCTGTGGCGTGTTTAGACGCTCTCCGATCCGCTGTCCAAAAAAAAATTGCATGTGTACACAGCCTCCGACGCGAACTGGTTAAATTATTTCTGAATTTTATATTTTATTTTAATTGTCTGCAGAATAATCTAAATAAAAAATAAATAAAAGCTAAAATAAAATCACTCATGTTTCAGTGGATCTTTGATACCATCATCAACTTTACACCAAGTAAAAAAATGTGGTATTCTGTTGTGGGTTATTTTTACACTCCATGTAAATATTGAATAGTGGTATGATACATAATATGAAGATGTACTGTACTGATTTCAAACAGTAAAATAGTGAAAATGCTTTAAGAGCGTTGGGTTTTGTAAGCATGAACTTCATTGTACTTGTATGCAGTACTGTATACAAGAAATATTGATCTGTCATGCAATTTTGCTTTAGTCAAGGATAATTAGGGAATAATGCTACAAATTTTAGTATATTGAACAGAAATATTGCAAAGGCTATTAGTTTCCATTATTCACTTTAAACAGTAATTTTATATGAAACGTTTAAAGGTCCTAGGAAGAGTCAAATTGTGCTTATTTATTTTCTTTTGTTATTTTATCAATTGATATGAATAAAAAACAATTTTACGTTTAATTTTTGTCTGGATTGGGCTAATTATTTTTAATTTGATTTTTACAAAAATTGCCTCATCTAATTTCAAATGCTGCCCAACGCAGCGGTGGCGCTGTTCGTGACGTGAGACCCAGGAGGCCGGGGCACGGTAATTGTGGTTAGCATGGAGCAATAAACCATGAATAAACTAAGCTCCAATGTTAGGCACCAATGTTGCCACTGTGTTTAGTTGCTCCATGGTTAAACCGTGGGATTATAAAAAAGGGTCATAAACTGTGCGCAACGTACACATGTACAGTGTATGTGCACACGACTTGCAAGTTCCATAGTAAACATGACCGTATAGCACCGATAAATCTGTACTGTAGGCTCTACCGTAAAACGAAGCGCAAGGCCCGTCGAATCAATGGCATGGATACACGGGCCAGGAGTCATTGGTGAATTGTGTACGTCGTTATGACCGTTTCAAAACATAATTCTGCGCTCGATGATTTTGAAACAAGATCCAAAAATCACACACATAATTAACATTGTCAAAGAATTGTACAATGACATCTTCAGTGACTTCACAATGAAACGACATTTTTAGCGTTAATGTGGTGTGCGAGTGTAACAATCGACCTCGAACGTTAGTAATAAGCCTATTGCTTGTGGGTGCATGCGTACACATGTAAGTTACACGGAAAACAAAGCAACTTATCCTCTTTTCTTTTCTGGACGTTTCTTGGCCTTCTGACTTAAGGGAAATATTGTTGGCACTGCATCAGGGCGCAGCATGGCTTTTAATCTCATGCCAAACTGGCTCTGGAGCCCCGGTTAAAGTATGTTGGCTCAAAGTGAGCGCTACATATCATAGAGTGCTCCGTTGGTCCTGACCATTTCGCCCTGGTCAGCTTCACACTCGCCGTCAAATTCGCCTGTATTTAGGGTCTGGTGGAAATCGGTGAAGGCTGACACCTTCCTTTGTGGTGTTGCTACACCCAGCAACAACACACCTACAAGGCATTTCCCAAAAATGTGGGATATCTACTAAATTTAGCTGAAAAGAAGATCTAATATGACACATCCGATAACTTCATCAACTAGTGGTTTTGAGTACGACTTGACTGAAACTTCATCGCAGGTAGTGCTGGAACTTCCTAGGTCTACGTCACGGATTTGCGGATTATAATATGATAATGAGGAGGTAGGGGAGGAGCGTGGCGCCCCCCTAATGTTAGAATTTATTTTTTTAATGGTGCAAAGGGGCGGGGATAAAATAGACAAATGACAAATATATGTTCCAATAGGTATACTTTATTGTTTTCACTGTTAAAAATTTCTATTTCCTAGGACCTTTAATATCATAATTTGTTAGACATACATGTACATGTGTACCCATGTAAATGGATACACATGAAAATATTGAATTTACATGTTGCAATGATACAAAATGTACATGTATTACAGTAAGGTTTACTGCAGTCTTGCTTGAACAATTTTAATGACATTGGATTGATCTACATGTACATACACAATGGTTTATGTAGGCTATCATTGGTTTATGTAGGCTATCATGTCCAAGGAAAATCAGCAATACTGCTTTCAAAAATGAAAAGATATCTATTATTAAGTGTTACCATAGTAACCTGTGCTAGAGATAATGAGATTGCATGACTTCCGTTGTAGTCTTTGTAGTCACCAAATGGACTGTACATCTTTGGTTATTACCTGATTACAACATCCTGAGAAATTATTCCATATGAAATGTTTAAATTTTTACAGAAAAATTTAAATGTATTACAATCTTTAGATGTATTACAGTCATGATCCATTTTCCACATCAGAAATAGAATGAATGCAAACGCATCTTAATTCATTTCACTATTTTCTCTAGTTTCACATAGTTTCTATACATCTAAGTGTGGATGCATTTATAGACATTATACCAATGATGTACATTGTTGACTCCTTTTACAATGTACGTCAGGAAAAACATGTATAACTACTTCCTTCACCCAATACCAGGTTTTCAGGGAGTGATTTTTGTTCTTCACATTTGATCAGCAAAATATAAATGCAGAAAGTGTATGTTCTACAAATTTTGAATTACAAATTGTGAATTTTGAATAATATTTTGCTTTGATTTAAATACATACGTCAGTGTAAGGGCATAATCAGATCAAATTTTTATTACCCG
Organism: Zoroaster sp. YZ-2022; assembly: GCA_029582265.1. Classification (NCBI taxonomy): domain Eukaryota; kingdom Metazoa; phylum Echinodermata; class Asteroidea; order Forcipulatida; family Zoroasteridae; genus Zoroaster; species Zoroaster sp. YZ-2022. The sequence goes on along the minus strand of CM055833.1, from coordinate 26,161,208 downwards.
ACGCAAGAATTTCATGAATCTATAGATACAAGTGAAGTCATTCACTGATCAGTATCGTTTTCTACATGGTTTGACCTCACTGTTTGACCTCACTGTTTGTAAAGCTTTCACACATTTCACACAATAATATTCATGTTACCTACATGAAGTGTGCCGGGCTGCTATAACCCACACCACGGCATTGTACTCCAAATGTGCACACGCACAACGAGCTTGGTTATGGGTTTTGCTCTCAGTGCCCAGCCTGCCGTGGGGCATCATGGGATAGGCGTTTCCAAGCGAAACTAGTTCCTAGAGAACTAGATGTAATCTTAACCCTAACCACCCTGAATCCATCAAAATCCATCCCCCTGTTTTGGAGGATTTCGGCGGATTCAGGATATCTCCACATTGAGCATATGGCAGACTTTGATGGATTCAGGATTTCAATAGTTTTTAACTGCTTGGTCATGTTAGTTGATGTATTTTGATGGATTATAGTTACATGTACTGTACATGTACAGCCAACACTTGTATGTGTTAGATTTTGATGGATTCTATGCAGCAACATACTATACAAATTTTCATGTGAGCATGGTATCCTGAATCCGCCAAAATCCGCCAGAAATTTAGTGGTGGATTTTGGCGGATTCAGGATATATGTCCAATATCTACACTGGCGGATTCTGATGGATTCAGGACACCAGCATTTTGTGTGTGACAAAAATGGTGGATTTTGGTGGATTCAGGATACTTTCTAGTAAAAATACCCAAGGGGTTAGGGTTAAACTAGACGGGGGAGAATGATTCGGTGTGGCGAACAATGGGCGCATTCGATAAACGCTAAGGTGCGCGTGCGAGATACAGTTCTCTCACACGTCTCCCAGTCTGCACTGCTTCTTTTTGAGACCTTGCACGTCAGTTTGTGGAACAAAACGTCACAAATGGGCCAAATCTATTGTTCTTGGAGTATTCTGCCATGGGACTGGGGTAGTACATGAGTGGCACACTTCATGTAGGTAATAGACTTCTGATAATTATATACAATATTCATTTTATACTTAGTCTGTGATTGAAACCACCAACCTGTTGATTAATGTCACAGTGCTCTATTAACACGGAACATATGCACATCATCACCGTTTTCATCTTCATTGTTGTCATCGTCATAATCAATATGTGTTGAGGAAAGATACAGGAAAGAAATTCATGAAAACAACATACGTTGATATGCTAATTATAAAAAATTCATTTGGAGCACAGAATAAACTACATGTATTTATAATGTGCTGGCCAATCAGCCAAGGTTTGGGATTGATTAAGAATAAAGTGCCTAAATTCACTGATTAGTCATTGTACATGCCTGTACATATGTGCAATGATATGATTTCTCTACAACAGTGTTACAAAACGGCCACAAATCAAACAATACATAATAACATAATAAATTACATTCAAGGTATTTTTTTAAATTGATGAGAAACATGAGAACATGCATCAAGAGATACAGCTTCATCCAACGCGAGATATCAAAGATGTCTTCTTTACATAACTTGATGTCCTTTTGAAGCAGATGTGTCACAACAATCTTGCATTATAAAGAGATTCTGCATAGTACAATGTACAAACATGTCTAATACATTCTGCAAATTATGTTTGAGCAAAAAATTATGTACTGGCTTCAGAAGGACACTGTTATGTACAGAAATTGTGATTGCAAACTTTCTGAATTCCACTTGATAGGTTGGTTACCTGATCTGTATATCGTGTAAAAGCAAAGTAGAGAAATTCATTAAACCTACTTTAGATTACATGTACATGCACGTATGTAAAGGATGTTTAGGGCTAGTTGATGTAACAAGGACACCAAAATGTGTTCACGATATATTTTTAATACATCATACATTCTTAACTGTCTTGCTTGCATTATATTTGAATAGGTATACATTGAAAATACAAGTTAATTAAATTTGTGACAAGAGTGGGATTTGAATCTGTAACCCCTGGGTTAACTTGCCTGCTTTCTACCACATGAGCCATCTAACCCTATGTTGGTGATCTCCCTATTTTGTCAATATATGGGGGTAAGGGGTTGCTAGTCAGAAGTCATTGAACCAAAGCATGCCATACAGCCAGGGATCTCACCCCATTATATTAGTTTCGATTCAGTTGCATCACAACGTTGATGAAATTTTAGTTGTAGAAAAAATCAGATAAATCGGGACATTCCACAAAAACGTGACATGTCCTGTCGCTTCATGCAGTAACTTCTTACTCCAACAAAGTCCAATAAAATTTTCCTCTGAGTGATTCAGTATCATAGAAACAGTAGAAAGAATGGGGTAAAAAGCTACATCATATGATCACACAAGCTATACCTAATTACAATGGACTTGAGTGAATTTCATTTTAAGTATGAATGCACAGTATTTATGATGTAATGACCTTTGACCAATGTTGTACAGGAACTACATGTACAAAGAGGTCCTGAATAAATTAAAGATTTTTATTAGCTTATTTTTTACTTCAAGTATGGCTGATGATTTATTTTGTTTCTAATCTTCAGGACAGAGGAATCGAGGGAAGACAGAAGAAAGTAACTGTTGTGTACTTGTGTGATGATGCTAGGTCTCAATGTCTTTTATCCGTCTGAATTTGTCTCTTCATTGTCAACTCATTCTTATCTCCCATGACGAGAAGTCTCGCCGCCTCCATAAAACCACATGAACAGCATCTTTTGTGTCCACAAGACGACTCCCCTGATGGATTAAGTCACTTGCTAATTAAGTTTTTTTACAGGGCACTGTTGAGTCCAGCTGTCATTTCAGGTGAAGGACCCTGTGGCAAATTCACAATTATTATAAAGACAAGCTCATCTTCATAATAACTCTGTTCCATGAAGGATTTGCAAACTGATGTGGAATATGAGTTGAAAGAGGTATCACTGGTGTTTGTTACTATTTTGTTGGTAATATCTGCTATTTTTCTTTCTCATCAGAGCATTGCTATTTTACTTGCGAAAAGGAGATACAAATTCTTTAAAAATTTTACATTTCAAAAAGTTATCTTGAGAAGCATTGTTTTACAGTAAATCAATTAATGAAACTTAACCCTTAACCCCTAGGTATTCTGGCTAGGAACCTTCCCGAATTCTCCAAAATCCTCTTTTGGAAACATGCCCTTATCTTCAAAATGCACCATGCATTTTTGTTGATCTTTCATATTCAGCACTTATGGCCTGTACTTCTTGCCAGGTAGTAATTTTGTTCCATTTGAAGAGGTGAAAGTACCAGTTTCCAACAGTGCTGATTTTTTTCCAAAAAAGTGCCTTTTGGAGGATTTTGGGGTAGTTGGGGTTAATGAATATTAAACCAAGCTTCTGACAATTAATCTTATTTTAAAGTATTTGTTTTCCCGTCCCAAAAATAAAATTGCAATGTATGTTCCAATTAAAAACAATATTGCTCGTAAAACACCAATAACACAAAATATGGGTAATATATTTTTAAGAAACATGTTATGTGTTTAATTTATTTTATTCTAGATATGATATGGACCAGGAAAAATATTACATGTTCTTGAACATTTAATATTAAATAATTCTGGTCATTATTTGTGGAGCTTTTGAGCAAATAATCCTAAATCAAGTGTAGTATTTATGTTAATTTATCATAAGGCCCCCCAAAAAAGTATCCAGTTTCTGGTCATAGGACTGCTTTAAAATCGGTGCCGTGACATGCGTTCATGCCCCTATGTCAACAAGTCATTTAAAATACAGCACGGCAGAATTCTAATCGATTCAGCAATTTTGGCTGCAATTGGACATCGTTTTATAGCAAAAGATAAAAAAATTAAAAATTAAAATGCCGACACGTGGGTCTGAGGCGACACACAGAAACCAGAGACTTTTGGGGGGGGGGGGGGGGGGGGGGCTAACCTGCTCTTGTATTTAAGTTGTCCTTTTCTTTGGCTAATACATGTTAATTCTTGTAATCAAAATAGCAGATGTCAAGTTAAAAATCTTTTCAAAATAGCCAACTGTCTCAAAGTCTGCCACATCTGATTTGGTTATAATAACATTCAACAAGCATTTGTCAAATAATTCCTTTTGGGCTCATTAATGATATAGTCATATAAGTTAATCATTTATTTAGTTGAGCTTTAATGCACAGTTTAATCAGTGGCAGACTTTTTAATGTACATGTACATGTAGTTAGGTTTTTCCTATGATAATATAATGGTTATTTTGAATGTATAATATGAGTGAGGTATATCGTAGCCATATCTCCAGAGATCTTTAGTGTGTAAAATTGTATATATAATGCAGATATTCCAATGAGTGTTTCATCATTAAGTTCAGGCCCAAATAAATTATTCGTTTCTTTGGAATTTAACTCTCAAAGTGAATGCTTAGTAGCGTCCTTTTGTTTTATTTATTGTATCTTAAGCTTGATCTTACTATGTTTTCTAAATGATAGTTATTCTATTTTTGTTAAACATTTATTTGTTGAAAGATTTGTTGAAATTATGAGAAGTTTCACTTGCACTTTTCACCCACCATCCGGAGAAACTATCAGCATTTATTTGGGCCTTTGCTTGTGCTTGTGTGTGGTGTAATTGTGTATATGTTTCACCTACTGCACACAATATGGACAAACATATTTAAAAAATAATTCATAAAATTTAAAAAAAAATATGCATTCTAATCGGTCGTTCATGTAGTGACTATTTCATGTTTCAAGCCAAATACTCCTAATTATCATTAAATTCAAAAATATACATTTAAAAGGGGGGCACTGTATGTTGTATGTAACTACTATCAAAGGAAAGAGGTTTACACAGTGATTTCCAGTGTTTATGGAAATATCAATATGGAGAGCTTGAGGTTTTGGGCTTTAATTTTGAATTTTGATGGATGGATGGTAGTCCGCCTTATTTTCTACTGATAGACCTGTATAATGTGGGTGTTTTTAATCAATGATTTTCCTGTATATACTCCGTAACAAAAACGAACTATACATAGGTTTGTAGTAGTTATGTACTTGCCTGTTATCATTGTACAATTCATTAATAACATTCCCTTGTCATCAAAATTCCATCTAGAGGCGAGGGGCAAATCCAGTGTGGATGAAAGGGTGGCACATTGTCCAAATGAGAGGCATACATATAGTAAATTATTGACACCTGCTCTTCTCCCCCCCTCCCCCCCTCCTTACTGGATCTGCCACTGTCAGAGGTACAACGATTAATACATGTTACTCCAACAATGTCAATCTAAATGTTGGTTCTCCATTTTGAAACTAAAATGTTTTACTAAAACAAATCTTGGCCTTGTCCTCATAGAAAGTGGTCATCTATGTTTGCCACATTTTTACGGGTGTACAAACTATACAAGGGTTGGAGGCTGTTAGCCTTAAATGTATGATTAACAGTTGGTTAATATTGCGAAAAATATTTCTACAAATCTGGTATCAAATGAAAGAGGAAAGTCTAGAGAATCAAACTATACCAAAATCTCACAAGTTTAGGGTTTTGCCAGAGCCACTCACATATATTGGTCGAAATCGTTTCCTTTGCAAAAATGTTTAAATATTTTTTGGAGGTAGTCTTGATAAAGAGAATTGTATTCTTTTCAAAAGAATGGTTTAGCGTATGAATCCAATTGCTAAATATCAAGATTATTGATATAGCCAAATAGCCAAGGACAAACACAAAGTAGTATTGAATACAATTATGCAGTCCATCTGTGATGTAATTAAATGATAATTATGTAAGTAAGAGTAATTGCGGTGACACCATGTGAAATGCTTAATTGAGTAGTAATTAGTTCTGAAAAGAACTGGAGGTAGATCTCGACGTTTCAATCAGTATGCTCTGATCGTCCTCGGGAGAATTACTACTCAATTGAGCATTTCACATGGTGTCACCGCAATTACTCTTATCCTCCTCACCATGCAAAGCTACAAGTTCTAGATAATTATGTACACCCATATACTGTACACGCACATATATATTATTGTGTAACTTGTCCTGTTATGTGTACTCACTATATATATTGGGGATGCTATAAAAATATAATACCCAAATATTTCCACAATTAATTAACGGGAAGGATCAACATGGTAATGTTAAACTGCTTCTATTGGTACGCTTACTTTCTTTGAATCAAAATATACATTAACCCTCCTGCTATAGCTGCACTTTAGTGGGAAGTTGCTGTAGAGGTCAAAATCAGTCAACTGTCCGTTTTGACTGTTGACCCAACTGTTCACACAGGTGCATTTTTGACTGTTTTTTTTTACTGTCATTTTGACCACCCTGAACAATACCAGACAATGCTTTTTACCAGTCAAAAACAGTCAACTCATTTTGACCTGTAAACTTACTACACGTAAGGTTTGACAGTGTTTGACTTTTCAGTGCACTAGATATACTTTGGCAAGTATATCAACATTTTGACTGATTTTGACCCTTGTAGTAGTAGGAGGGTTAATCAACTAATAACCTGTGAAAGTTTCAGCTCGATGCAGAGTCATTGAGAAAAGTACATGGAGCAAAACGTTGTCGTCGGCAGCATTTTGTTTATATTGTTGTGGGTGTATTTTTATTTTATTTTAATGAAAGCAATTTATACAAATGATATATCAGTATGATTGGTATCTTTACCATCATTCGGTTATTTTTGTTATCAGGTAATTAACAATGTTGAACCTTCCCTTGTAGAGGAAACACTCTAAAAAAAAAACATCTTCATCTCCCCGAAGCCAGTGTGATTATAATATCCTGCCTCCTTCATTGTTGGTGCAAATAGGCTGTGTTTGTCTTACCAACACATTTTGTTTACAATTTGAATCCTTCTGTTGAAATAACTAACAATTAAAGAACATTTTGTTTAAAAATGAACCAATATAAACTCTTAGAGGTCTACCAGTTATTATTAGAAGTTTCAGGGGATTGTTTTATTGTTAAAATCCTTGAAGTCACTGATTTTTGTTTTGTTTAGTCATTTAACTCACTTCATGATTCCAAGGATCTACACCAGTTGTTTGTTTCAATTATAAAAAATTATACATAAAATAACGGGCGAGGGGAGATTAACCCCTTTATCTCCCTCCCCGCTTGGCTACACGCATGGTAGTGGGTCATCACAAAGAAAGAGAACATGTTTAAAATGCTGGACTTTCATTGTCTCTTATTCCTCAGTTTCTACACCTATTGTTTATTAGTATTTTTTATTTTGTTCAAATATTGGTATTACCTGTATACAGGAGTAAAATAATTAGAAAAAAACGTGCAGTTAAATAAATATGTACATGTATGTAACTTCCATTGTAATTGAGACCCGTTTTGTTACATTATTTTTATTGTATGTTTATTTTTTAAGGAATTTTATTTGATCGTTAGTGTATTTATTCTGAATTGTTTATTTTGCAAACATACCAATTCCGTTTGATGTTCTGCTTGACACCCTCTCCCACCACCCAGGGACATTGGTGGGGGAATATCCTTTTGATCAGGTGTACATGCTCCTCAGTTGGAATCAGTTTATGATAAATGTTTTAAAATAAAATTTTCATAATGTATACAATTAAGATGGGTTGAACATGTAATCATTTATAAATGATCAAGGAATTGATCGATTACACAGCACGAAGCATTGTTAAACACTGCCGTTTTGAGAGTCTATAAAATATGCTATTAATATGTGATGACAGTGTTGTCCAACGGGAATAAGCACCCCCCCCCCCAACAAAAGAAAGAGGACAAGGTAAATTGCTGTATGTGTATTAACTTTACCATTCACCTCCCCCCCCCCACATCCCCGCCCCTATTTTGTATTATACCAATGACAATAGACATTGTATTTCAATTGGATGCTTTTGGTGTTTGTTTTAATTTTCTTATAATTTGCTTATTCATTTAGTTATTTTAATTTGTACGGCTTGCAATTGTCCTGCTTGGGTGTATTTGCATATGACGTGTATAATTTTGAGTAGACTGACACAGTGATACAAGTCTGCAAACACCAATTTGATAAATAGATGAGCGGTCTTCTCGTGTTGGATAAATACAAAAACATAGTTTGATGTAATCTTATCATTTATAGTTTACTTGGGAATATTACAGTAAAAGGTTAAGAATTTGTAAGATTAGTAATCTTTTTTTATCATTCAATTAAAATATATCAAATGTGATTTCTATAATCATTGCTGATTAGGTTATTTTTGTTAACCAGTAATTCAGTTATTAATACAATTCATGACAACATTATACCACAAAAACTGCAAATTTGACGTATTTGAACCTAACAATATTTACAAATTAATTTAATATTCAATGTACCATGTTAATAAATATTACACTGTTGTAGACAAAGTTGTTATTAATTAACTTGATTCAAAAATAATAAAACAGATCAGATGCAAATACATCAAGAAAGGTTGAACCTTCAGGCAGCCTACAGGATTTTTAAAGGATATCTGTTGTAAAGTATTTTCTTTTCCCCTTGAAGAAACAATAAAGATAGAATTAGTTTGTGTACCGACTAGGTTTCGATTCAATTCCTAAATTTGCTCACCGTACAGAAATTGAAACAATTTACATTAAAAACAATTTTATGAAATAATGTAGTTTTCAGAAATTTACAATGTGTGTGAATAATTTAATGCTTAGGTGTTGTACTTGACATATAGTCCATCTGTAATCCATGGCAGAATGATGTAGAAATGGAATCTGACCTGGTATTGCGAGATATGTAAACAGTGAGTGACATTTAAACAAGTCGAAATTTATAAAAGTATATGACAGGTGTAATATTAGGTTATGCATTCTGATACTTCGTGATAGTATTAAAATGTGTAAATCCCATGCTGTAACAATTGAAATTTGTTGGTTTTTGTAAGGATTTCTAAGTAGAATTCTTTGTAATGTTAATTCAGTGCGTTGTTTTGATTGTTTTTAAATGTAATAAGAGGATTTTTTCTGCAATGTCAGGTGTGTAAATTACGGCTATTAACAAGGCTTATCATAACAAGTCCTGTTATTTTTATTTAATTTTTGTATCCAGAAATATGAAATCAAAGGCATACAATACAATCAATTAACTGTACACGTCATTGCTAGTGTAATGTAGTCATGTATATATTTGTCCACTAATTATTTTTGTTTTGAATTAATTTAGTAAAAAGTAAACCAATGGAATGGCACAACAATAGCTGTTTGATTTGTTATGTTGATCTTGCATGAGTGAAAACATTGATATATTCATACCATTGACTACATGTGAACATTCCCTCCCATGTATTTCCTATAATTTATTCACCCCCACACCATCACTCTATTTATAATGATTATGCCTCTGCCGTCTGATAAATTAATATAAATTTTAGGATTTAAACCACCTATTCACTATTGGTTTCTCGTATTCAACTAACTAAAAACAGAATTTACATGAAACTTACTTGGTGTAAAGTTAATGATGCCTTGTTAAAAATAAATCAAGTAAAGAATGTTTGTGCTGACGTCTCAAAATATAAAACTTTATGGTTTCTTGTCATAGACCAGTGTACATTTTGTACCCGGTGCAGTTTGGGGGCTCTTGTAAACATGTGATGTCATTGGTCACATCGTCTATAGCCAACCGAATCAAACAGCCACAGAGGACAGCGCCATCATTGTTAGTAAATACAAAATATCAGTATAGGTTTTCCCGGTCATTTTCGGCAATTGAGCGGCCAATTTAAACGCCGCGTCATTCCATTTCGCGCGAAACTGCAAGCACCTCAAAATAGTCATTCAATTTCACTTCATGTGCAAGCAAATGTTCACTTGCGACAGGCAATTAAAAAGAATCACCATTCAATTTAAAATTCCATTCGAACAGCATTCAAATTCGCAACGGCTTTTTGCAGCGTGCGTATAGTCATTCAAATTCGTTTTGGGGCAGGCATTTCTGAGAATTGTCCAGCTGATTTGGCGTTTTGTTAATCTGTAATTATGGTTGCTACCGCAAGATTGTAAAATGTATAAAAAGGGTTCACTTCTTGTATGAGAATCACTTTGCTGATGTCCCCTTCGATTGCTTGTAATTGAAGATTGAAAAAATGGCAGCTCGTGTTCGCTACGCGAGAATATCTAATGTTGATCGGGAACGGCTGATTGATGCATTCGAAGGGAATGATTTAGATTACCTTAAGCTTGCAGACAACTTGAACATCAACAGGTCCACAGCAAGATCGATTGTCGCAACTTATTTGAGATCAGGACGAAGAGAGAGGTTGGACAGAGGAGGGGCAACTCATTTCAGGATGGATGATGAGATGCGACATCATTTGCACGACATCCTGGACACCAATCCCCTCTTGACACTTAAGCAGATGGAAGCCAGTCTGATTGAGCATCTACCAGACAAGCCCAGGGTTTCAACTACCACCATAGCCAGGGCCTTAGATGGAATGATGATGACGTTGAAACTTGTGGAAGATGTTCCTGATGCCAGAAACTCCCCTGCAGTTCTCGATCAACGAGTTCAGTATGCCGAATGGTTCCTGGAGCATGGTGTTCTGGCACACCTTATATTTATTGACGAGACAGGATACAACATCTGGACCCGGCGATCCCAAGGCAGAGCCCCACGAGGGATTCCAGCAAGACGAGTCGTCCACAGACAACGAGGGAGAAATTGCAACGTCATCTTTGCTGTTTCCAGTGAAGTAGGTTTAGTGCACCATCGAATTGCATTTGAAACTATGACACGAGAGAGATTTGAGGAGTTTCTTGCTGCCACAATCGAACAGATCTGTTCCCAGAAGACGAGCCCGTAATCCTCATTTGCGACAATGCAAGGCCTCACGTTCGTGCCCAACTCCCTGAAGATGTCAACCCAGTGATCTCTCTGAAGCGACTCCCTCCATATTCCCCTTTCCTAAACTGCACAGAGATGGCACATTCTGCATTTAAGGCTGCAGTCAAGCGGACTCTTGGGCTACCAGAGTGGCAACAACGAATCGGAGACAGACAGGCTGCACAGGCAGGAGGGATGAACATGCAACAGTGGAGATGTGAGATTCTACAACAAGTACAGAATGTAGATGTCATCACCCAAGCAAAATGCGCGCAGTGGTATAACCATAGCCAAACCTACATGCCTAGATGCATGGCACGCCAACAGATAGATGGTTAAGAAAACACACTAAATAAAGAAATAAAGAAGTAAAGAAATAAAGAAGTAAAGAAATAAAGAAGTAAAGAAACAAAGAAATAAAGAAGTAAAGAAATAAAGAAGTAAAGAAACAAAGAAATAAAGAAATAAAGAAGTAAAGGAACAAAGACATAAAGAAATATAGATGTAAAGAAATCATAGTGTGCATTTGTTTGCTCATTTTGCGAAATTGGTTGTCACAAAACGAAAACGTAAGTAACAAACTGGTAGAAATCTTTGCTTGCGCCTACTCTGCTAAATTGAATGCCGATTTCGCATGGCTAAACTGAACGACTGTTAAGTTCAATTGAATGCAATGCTATATAAATTCGGATGCATCAAAGTGAAATTGAATGACGGTTTCAACTGAAGAGGCAAAATCACTTAAATACGAATGCATGAACACGAAATTGGCCGCTCAATTGCCGAAAATGACCGGGAAAACCTATATTATACAGGCAACAAGTTGCATTTTGAAGAATTGTAGTTTTTTGTTTGTGCAGGGAAATCCTATAGTGGGGCGTAATGTATGGAGGTCGAAAAGTGGACATCTGCTTTTCAGCTTTCTAAATAATGAATAAGCAGATTGAACGTTGTTGGCTAGTGCATTTTTCTACTTTTCTGCATTTCTTCCACCTAAAAAGTAGATTGAACATTTTGGTAACATCCATTTTTCTACTTTTCTGCTTTTCAGTTTCAAGAAAAGCAGATTTTACTTGTTCACCTACATTGGTTTCCTACAACCCGAAAAGTAGATCGAACGTTTTGGACAAATCAATTTTTCTACTTTTCTACTAGCCTAAAAGCAGATTAGACGTTTTGTCACAAAGTGGCCTAAAAGTGGCCATCTGCTTTCCTGGTTTCCCACAACACGAGAAGTAGACCGAACGTTTTGGACAAATCCATTTTTCTGCTTTCCTGCTTCCCGAAAAGCGGATCGAACGTTTTCTCAACGGTGGCCTAAAAGTGGACAAGTCTGCTTTGCGCTTGAAGAAAAGCAGATTGATTGATTTGATAAATCTACTCCCTTATCCACAAAATAATGGACGAATCCTACCAATGCACCAAAACAATGCATGCTGAAAAACAGAGGGCGGCACATCACAGATCAAATGGAACACGCCTACCTGGTGCCTACGTACGTCGGACATGTATTGTGAAAGTGGGGCGTAATGGCGATGGGCCGTTTTTGTTAGGGGCGTTATGGTGATGGGGCATAACGACTGGATACCGGTTGGAGGGTTGCTGGGTTCCAGATAGACTTGGTTCCAAGTCTGTGATCGTGGTTTTTTGTCTGCCTGAAGCCAATACGGCTCTGCAGTATCGCATTAAATAGCGCACTCTTGTGTATTAACCTCCGACATTAACCTTCGATCACAACTTGGGAATGTTGTTCGTCGGTTTGTACACACCCTATTGCGAATTAGTCCAAAAGTGGACGGAACAATCTGATTGGTCGGAAAGCCTTCCATAACATGAATATTCAAACTAAACCTTCTACATGCAGTTGGAGGAGATGTACTCAACGATTCCATTTAAACTGTAGGTAAGACGTTCTTTGTAGAGAAGGAATTATGTATTTTATTTTGTGCTTTTTTACAACTCTAAGATCTCATTAAATTTACCTATCGTTTCAAATACTATTTACGTACCAAGCACTGTACAAATTTAATATCGAATGAATATTACAGAAAGAATTATAAGCGAGTGTATCCTGTTAGTAATAGACGCGGCCTACAAGGTTTTTGTGGCCTCCTGATTGGCCATCTCTCTAGCATCCGTATATCGAGGAAGCCATCCGTAAAGGGAATCGATTAATTGCATATATAAAATCAATTATTGATGAACAAGATGATTACAACAGGATATATTATGGTGATATTTTATGGAAGTCATTAGGCCTTCCGTCAATAAATTATGCATGCTCTGTTTGGATACCTGGTGGCAATTCAGATATTAAAAGGCTTGAAAACGTTCAAGTACAAATGGCAAAAGCCATTCTTAAGGCCCCGCGTAACATGACTAAGGAAGCAATGTATGGTGAATTAGGATGGGAGAGTATCTCCTCAATTCAATATAAATTCAGGTTGAGTTATGTTGATCGCCTTTTCAAAATGGAAAAAAATAGATGGCCAAAACTCTTGTTTAATGCGTCATATCACACTCTGAGTGAGCTAATAAACTGCGGTGGAAATGGCTTAATCACATAAAGCAAAGTTTGTCGCGCTGTGGGATGGATCATATTTTTAATGACAATCCACCACTAAACCAATCTTGGTTAAATACTTTTAAGAAAACTCTTCATCAGGTTGAATTGAATGATTGGCGCAAAGGTGCACAAAGTAAATCTTCGCTGTCTTTATATGTCTCTCAAACAAGTACCGGCTCTTGAACAATATCTTATCGATAGTACGAACTTCTCCGCCGCAATGACTAAATTAAGGGCTCGTACTAACACTTTACAACTCGAGAGATATACCCGCTCCTGGTCACCAAATAATGACGGGTTGTGCAAACTGTGTAAGAGTAATGTAGATGGAGATATTGGTCATTTCATGTTTTATTGTACAGCATTGAATCACATTCGTATTAAGGAATTCATAGCCCTTGAAAATAATCTTCTTGGTAACAATATGGATTTGTTTTGGGAAATATTTATTTCAGGCAATATCGACTTAAAACTATACATGATGCTGGGTAACATGTATGAATTCGATAACACACTTGGAAACATTCTTGATACATCATGTAAGAATCTTTTGACCAACCTTTGGGATGAGCGTAAGATGTTGTTGAATGCTATAAATTGATGAATTAATTGACAAGTTTTCTGTTCTATCTATATGTCACGCTGCATGTTTTTTTTCTTTTTTTTCTTTTCCTTTTCTTTTTTTATTCTTGTGTACTTTGTACTAGTGTTTTGTATTTTAAGTCTTAGTTTATATTTATTGTTTATGTTTTGTACTATGTTTAAGGATGCACCGTCTTTGACGTGTGCCACTGATTTGAAAGTGTAACTCCAATAAATTGATTGATTGATTGATTATTATGTAAATTTTAGCTATGAATACATGAATATCCCACAAACACAAGAGGGTCAAGTCTGAGATCGCGAGTTAGGGCTGTGCATGTGATAGCCAGTAGGGGTAAACGGCGTTTTGCGTGGCTGATGCAGACAAAAATAACCGCCATCACAGACTTGAAATCAAGTCTAGGTTCCAGAGGGACGCATGTATGATCGGAGGGTTAGTTGGAGGGTAGCTGCGCTCCAGGGAGCAGGGGCACGAAATCGGAAAGTTAGTATACTTAATGCCAATAAACTGAAACTGAGTGTAAATTTGTACAAATAATATTTCTAAATTTTTATAATTTAAAACCATGAAAACACAACAGAATATAAACGACATCTTTTGTTGAAACTATATTTTATTAGTATCAATTTGTTTACAAATGATTCGGTAATCACACCGTGCAAATAATAATGCATAACTAATTAAATATTTTAAACAAACAGGTGCAAATTTACTATTAATCTTGTATACGTCATATCATCTCTGTACAAAAAGCCTTTCTCAAATACGCTTTCATTAAAACTCAGACAGAAACTATGCCAATGACAATATTTTTTCATGTGTCAAAAATATTTTCTTCAAATAAATTCATGACAAAACATCCTTGCGGGCAATCAATACGAATGTGTAAAAAGGACTAGTTTAAAAATTCACCGTTGGTACCGGTATTGCAGGCTGTATTTCACTATTACCTACGGAAATTTATGCAGGCAATTTTAATTAATTAAAAGTGGAACAAAGAAATCGACTTTACTTGGATTTCCACGAGTTGTGTACTTTGTTTGGAGTGAAGAAAGAAAAATTACTAAAGCGAGATTTGAACCTGCTTCCTCTGGGTTGACGTGCCGGTGCTCTTACCAACAAAATGTGTACTAATTATGAGAAATTGACATCATTACTGCAATCCATTTTCTCGAGAGTATTCAAAGATTTCACGAATATTTGTTATAGAATATGTATATTTATGACAGTTTTCATATAAAATTACTTCACTTCAGGATTAGTAAAAAATAATCCAGAAAATAACCCAGTAATTTGTTTTTATATATATGTTGAAATGCCAAACATTAATTAAATGTTTATTCATAATATGATTTACTAGAAAGATAAGTAGTTTACAAATAAATGTACTGTCAATACCATCTAAAATTATGTAAATATGTAACAACTGGTTTGGTTTTATTGCTTTATTAACAATCAGCCCATCAGAAATCCTAAATATCATCATATTCAGGGGTGTGACTTGATAAAAGTTTTTTAAAAAATCCTGAAAAATGGGTAGCGGGCCTGGGTCTCCCTAGAGGACACAAAGCCCCTGAACCTCCTGGATGTTAAATTCTGGAGTGTTTGCAGACTCTCTACATCCCCACAAACAAGAAACTAGAGGTTTGGACACAATACAGGCTACTTCTTTCTTTCTTTGGTGACTACTTCTCTTCTTTCAAGAACATTTTGCGACAAAGGGGATTTGTAAAAAGTTCTAAAATCAGGAAAAATCCTGAGAAATCACAGGCCTGTATATTGAAATATTATAATAATAATAATAAAGATTTATAGCGCGCACATATCCACCCTGCTGGGCGCTCAAGGCGCGGAAACAAAGAAAAAAACATGAATACAAACAATATACAATGATAGCATAGGGGAAACAATTTAAATTATGTACCGAGATACATGTACCTACAATGCAATTACAAATATACATCATCTTTGAAGAGTTGTGACATAAGATGAGTTTTAAGCATCGACTTAAATCTGGTTATACTATGACAAGATTTGAGTTTAGTTGGAAGATGATTCCAGAGTCTCGGAGCTGCGACAGAAAACGACCTATCACCCCAGTTCCGTTTTGAAGTTGGTTCCTTTAGGAGTGACATGCTGGAGCGCAAATTGCGTGATGGAGTGTAGACTTTAAGCAGTTCAGAAATATAAATTGGAGCAATGTTATTGAAAGATTTGTGAACAATTAGCATAAGTTTAAAAACAATTCTCTGTGAAACAGGAAGCCAGTGCAGTTCTTTCAAGGTTGGCGTGATATGGCATGACTTTCTGGACAAAGTCACAACACGAGCTGCTGTGTTTTGTATGTGCTGAAGACGAGATATTTGATTCTGCGGGAGACCGTAAAGGAGAGCATTCCCGTTATCGAGCCTTGATGTGACAAACGCATGTATAATTTGTTCAGCAGCACTTTTATTCAAGTATTTCCTAATTCGGCTTATATTTCTGATATGAAATGATGATATGCGAACAATGTTGGAGATATGTGGTTTTAAAGTCATTGTCGAGTCAAATATAACACCCAAATTACGTGCATGTAATGAGGGGTTATCTGCGAGTCACCAATTGTAATAAATGGAAGAGAAACTTTAGACAATTGCTGACGTGATCCAAATAGAACAAATTCTGTTTTTTCATCGTTCAATTTCAGGAAATTTTGTCTCATCCAACTTCGAATCTCTTGAATACATTTCTCCAGTGTTTTAATGCAGGAATCAGCAGGTTCTTGAGAAGATTTAAAAGTAATGTAAAGCTGCGTGTCATCAGCGTAAACATGGTAATTTAAATTATACTTCAAAATGATATCACGAACTGGAAAGGTATAAACAGTAAACCACTGTGGGCCGAGCACAGAGCCTTGGGGTACAGAATAGTCAAGAATAACAGGCTCGGAGATAGCGTTACCAATACAAACATGCTGAGGCCTATTTAAAAGGTAGGACTTACACCAATCCAGGGCTGTGTCATGTATTCCAAGATGATATTGAAGGCGGGAGAGAAGGATTTTATGATCGACCGTGTCAAAAGCGGCGCTTAAGTCTAACAAAACTAATGCAGTGATTTTCCCTCATCCATGGCAGATAAAATGTCATTGTTGACGCGAAGAAGAGCAGTTTCCGTTCCATGAAATGGTTTGTAGGCTGACTGAAATGTGTCCGACAGGTTATTAGCACGAACATGGTCAGAGATCCGTGATGAAACAACTCGCTCGATTGTTTTTCCAAGGTACTTTAAATTCGCTACTGGTCGGTAATTTTTGAAAACTTCCTTGTCCAAATTGGGTTTCTTTAGGAGTGGTTTAACATGAGCAACCTTCTGGCTATTAGGGAAACAACCGGAAGAAAGAGATCTGTTTACAATAATTGTGATATACTTAGCAAACACATCAATATTTTGTTTTATTAGCGAAGTTGGCACTGGATCAAGTTCACATGATTTTGATGGCGATTTCATGATGATTTTCTTGATCTCCGTAACACTAGTAGGCTCAAACATGGACAGTCTACATTGTGGATCCTTGCGTGTTGGTGTTTGTGATAGAATGGGAAAAGAACGACGGATATTCTCAATTTTTGTGACAAAAGTTTGAAAAAGCATTTGCGAGGTCCTGGTCAGTGTGTAGATGGAAGCACTGGAGCTTTGGGTTTATGAAGCAGCTTTTCAACAATGTTAAAGAGTTTTTTTCTGATCACCAGAGCTATCTTTCACAAGAGATGAGTAGTGAGTTATTTTTGCCTGGTTAATCATGTTCTTCACAATATCACGTTGGTTACAGTATTCTTGCCGACGTACTCCAAGTTTCCCATTGTCACGCCATCTTCGCTCAAGTTGACGGCGGATTTTCCTAGCAGCACGGATATCATCATTGAACCAGGGGGATTCAGATTGTAGTTTAACAGTTCGAGTTTTTTGCGGAGCATGATCATCCAAGATGTTACGGATAGTAGATTCAAATAGACTGACACAAGAATCCAGTTCACCATCTTCAAGGTTTACATTTTCCAGTTGAGATTCAACATCATGACATAAATCTTTAATATTTACTTTTTTCCAGTGGCGAGTAGTTACAGAAATGGTAGGTATGGGAGGTTTTTTAAGGTTCAAATTTACCATGATTGCATAATGATCAGATAATCCAGGATGAATAGTTATATTCGTGATAAGAGGTGAAGTATTTTCACGCGTTATCATGAGGTCAAGACAGTGACCATACCGATGAGTGGGTGCTGTGATGTGCTGTATAAGTCCATGAGCAGAGAGCAGATCTTTAAACTGATTTGCATAATTGTTTGAAATTATGTCCATATGAATGTTAAAATCGCCGGTTAAAATATTGACCTCTTATGAATCCATTAACAAACATCCATTGACATTAAACTGAAAGATGTCTGCTTCCTTTGTCCAAGAAGTATCAAGAAGTTAAGTTTCCATACAATTTTAATTGTAATAAGGTACCTCACTTAAATCCATTCACACTAAAGCCCTACCTTTTAGAGGGTACAAAATCAACGCTAACATTGTGTTTCCCCATCACAAATACCATTCTAATCAGGCAGATTCCTGTGTCAAAGTCCACAAACAAACATCCCACAATAGTGCATCATAGAGGTTATAACAACTCACTGGATGTGTATTTCAACCTATTACAAGCAATGTATGTTTCTATTTCCAAGGACAGCATTGAAATAAATGTATTATCAATCAATTAGGGCTGTGCATTTTCGGATATTTTTGGAACCGGATACCGGAAATCAGGAAACTTCGGATACCCGGATACCCTTTTTCATTTTTGTTGAAAACATGTCTCCAGTGGTATACAAATACATGTAGGCCTACTGTAAATGGTAACAAATTGACTTTTATAATACAGAGGATACCATACTTAAATCGATCTTTTTTTTATTGGAGTGCAATCTTTTGAATTTAAAGATAATTGTCTGTAAAAGTGTAAACATTACATTGTTCAAGAGTCACAGATTTCTGTTCGCACCGCACAAATGTTAAGTCCGAATTTTAAAAAGTCGTTTACGGGTAATTGGAACCGAAAAATGGAACCGGGTAATGACCATTTCGGTCGGGTATCCGGATACCCGGCACAGCCCTAATGTGTATAGCTCATCATACAATATTTAATCATCACAAATTTTATCTTTCCATAATGTACGTAATGAATGCTGGATTGATTATGTAACATATCAAAAATAATTTGTATAAAGATCCAGTTGTGGTCCACATCAGAGTAGTGTCATACTACCGTTTTTTCTTTTTCTAGCCTTAAAACAAACTTATATTTTCTTATGGAAAAACTACCCTAAAATATATACTACTCAAAACAATTTAGGGAACACCAGATTTTTAACATCAAATAGGTTTGAAATGTTCCATGAACCGGCATTTTTATTTGCAACCCCCTCTCTCTTTCAGTAGTCATGTCATGAAATGTGTAATCACTACATGCATCCTTTATCATCTGTTTCATTGTGCAGTTGTTTCTCATCAATTCTGTGAAACATTGTGTTTATCTGAAATAAATGATCTTGCTTTAACCGAGATTATTCCGGTGTTCCCTAAATTGTTTTGAGTAGTATACATCCTAGTTCAGGACGACACTGAAACCATGGGGTATTTAAGTACACATTTTGATACTGCGTGAACAATCCTAAACTATATTTGTACACTGGCCAGTTTGCTTGGTCAGTGAATGGCTTTTTACATGTATTTATATTACTTACAGAAAAGCAATAACTTGTTCAAATTTGTGAAAAAGGTGCTTTTTAAATTAGCATTGGATTGAATTGAAATTTTATTCTGAATTAATTAATTACTACACATTGTTTACTTGTATATGAAATATTTACATTCAACAAACTAAATGAACAAAAATTATGTTTTTAAATAATGATGTATTAACCATGTTTTTCATATTTCCAGAAATGGCCACTAATTACCTTTTAATCTGAGAACTGTATTATTATTTACTTAAGTACAACATTGGTAATTACCAGATTATCAATATTTATCAAATTATTATCAAAAACTTACTTGGTGTTTAGTTGGTACATATATCAATCATCCTGATAATCATTTTGTTTCAAGTGCATTCATCTTCACTTAATCAGGAATTCCTAATCAAGAAATATTATTTTGAAGTTACAAAAAGTTGCCTATGGGCGCATGACCATTGAGAACCTATTTTCATAATAATAATAATAATAATGTGTGGACTTATATAGCGCACGTATCCACCAACTGAGTGGTGCTCAAGGCGCATTATATTATTACCCCTGCTCATAAGGCTCATAAATCATTCCTGAAACCATCTCAGCTCCCTGGGGAGTATACAGCTCAATTGCTGCCATTACAGCGCACATAGGGCTAATCAACCAGCTCTGCCCTCACAGGTACCCATTTAACCCCTGGGTGGAGAGAAGCAATTATGGTTAAGTGTCTTGCTCAAGGACACAAGTGTCACGGCCGGGTTTCAAACCCACATTCTGCTGCTAACACCAGAACTTGAGTCCGGTAAGCTAGACCGCTCGGCCACGACACTCCACTCATAAGTTATTTTGGTATTAAAAATTAGAGGACCGAAATAAACTGTGCAATATATATTTAAACTAAAAACTCTCTGATACCATCTTGACCATTATTTACTAATGTTACCCAATACAACACATAATAATAATAACAAAAATAATAATAATAATAATAATAATAATAATAATAATAATAATAATAATAATAATAATAATAATAATAATAATAATGTGGACTTATATAGCACACGTATCCACCAAACTGGTGCTCAAGACACATACCATTATAAGAATATATTCTTGTATTACATCAAGCCTTGTTTCTTCAGATTAGCAAATATGTTATGGTTGATGTTCAGTAACAGCATTACCAGGATTGATGTCGGTAACCCTTCTACTCCAGTTGTTATAGAGGTCAAAACCAGTCAACTGCCTGTCTTTGACTGTTGACCCAAATGTGCACACAGGGGCATTTTGGACTGGTTTTTACTGTCATTTTGACCACCCTGAACAATACCAGACAATGCTTTTAACAGTCAAAAACGGTTGACTCATTTTGACCTGTAAATGTACTTAATACACGTAAGGTTTGACAGTTTTAAGTTTGACTTTTAAGTGCACTGGATATACCTTGGCAAGTATATCAACATTTTGACTGTTTTTGACCCTTGTAGTAGTAGGAGGGTTTAATGACCACCAAATACTTAATCTGTAAGTATGGAGTGGCTTATAATAACAGAAGTCTATTACCTACATGAAGTGTGCCAGCCTGCTGTAATCCACACCATGAGCTACAGGTTTTGCTCCCCCTGCCTGGCCAGCCATGGGGCATCATGGGATAGGCGTTACCAAGCGAAGCTAGTTCCTGAAGAACTAGACGCCATCTTAAACTAGACGCAGGCAAAGAACATGGCAAACGCTTAGGTGCGCGTGCAAGATACAGTTCTCTCACACTTCTTTTTGAGACCTTGCATGTCAGTTTGTACAACAAAACATCACGAATGGGCCAAATCCATTGTTCTTGGAGTACTATGCCGTGGACTAGGTTAGTACATGAGTGGCACACTTCATGTAGGTAATAGACTTCTGACAATATCAATAGTTACATACGTTCAGTAGTACTAAAGGTATCAATAAAATATAGTCAATTAATCAATATTTACAGTAAAACAAACAAACAAACATGACTTTATAAGAGAAACATTTGTATTTGTAGGTGTCCTTCATAAAACAAAAATATTCTTTTTTAAAAATTGCACCAATTATTTATTCTGAACATCACATGCCTTGATGTAAAATACTCATATGATACTCCATGAGATTAACCCTCCTACTATAGCTGAACTTTAGTGGCAAGTAGCTATAGTGGTCAAAACCAGTCAACTGCCCGTTTTGACTGCTGACCCAAATGTGCACACAGGGGCATTTTTGACATTTTTTACTGTCATTTTGACCACCCTCAACAATGCCAGAGACAATGCTTTTACCAGTCAAACACGGTCGACTCATTTTGACCTGTAAATGTACTTACTACACGTTAAGGTTTGACAGTGTTTGACTTTTAAGTGCACTAGATATACCTTGACAAGTATATCAGCATTTTGATTGATTTTGTAGTAGTAGCAGGGTTAAAGCTTCTTGGGAACTGAGCTTAACCATCCATCAGATGAAGGTTCCTGTTACGGGACTTTTTGCCATCATCATGTGTGATATTTTATATTTCTGAATGTTTATTTTTCTTCTAGATTTTTACATGTATTTACATGTAGTTGTTTTCATTTTCTCCAGATTCACTCTATGCACATATTTGCACTCAATTATCACTTGATTCCCAGCTTACTCTCATAGCCTTTTACTGCAGTCTTCAAGTTACAATTTTCTTTCTTGAGAGCCAGGAGCTCACACCTCAAAGCACCGTTTTCTTTCTCTAGAAATGCAGCTCGCATACTTATCTGATTCACTTTAATACGCCTTGCATCTCGTGATCGCTTCGCAGCTATGTTGTTCTTTCTTCGTCTGTCCCAATATCTGTCATCTTTTTGGTCTGGAAGAACATACACCTAAGAACAAGGGTACAATAAGTAAATCAGATTATGAATATCAGGCCAAAAAAAGGTCTCTGGCTTCTGGTGTCCACACGCAACGCCTCAAAACCACACGTCAGCATTTTTAATTTTCTTTTTTAGGGGGGGGGGGGCTATGAAATGATGTCCAAATGCAGCCAAAATTGCTAGATTGATTGGAATTCTGCCGTGCTTTTAATTGACACTTTCACACAGTGGTATGAACATTTGCCCGAATTGTGAGGCCTCTCTTAGCCCTCCTACTACAACAAGGGTCAAAATCAGTCAAAATGTTGATATACTTGCCAAGGTATATCTAGTGCACCGAAAAGTCCAACACTGTCAAACCATACGTGTAATAAGTACATTTACGGGTCAAAATGAGGCGACCGTTTTTTGACTGGTAAAAGCATTGTCTGGTAGTGTTCAGGGTGGTCAAAATGACAGTCAAAACCAGTCAAAAATGCCCCTGTGTGCACATTTGGGTCAACAGTCAAAACAGGCAGTTGACTGATTTTGACCTCTATAGCAACTTCCCATTAAAGTGCAGCTATTGTAGGAGGGTTAATCACGATACTTTGTATATGGGAAATTTGGTCTGGTTCCAATAACCGCATATATATATATACATGTATGTATCACATTAGCCCTCCAAAAAAAAGATTACCAAAAAAAAGATTGGGATGCCAAGGACTTTGGGCAATCAAGTAGGATATGTATGCAGTACACCACGGTGGAGTCATGTTATGCCCTTACTTTATCAGTTACACTGGCTGCCTGTGTATTATCGTATTGAATTCAAAATTATTTTGTTGACATTTAAGGCCCTTCACCACCTTGCCCCAGATTATATTATTGATATGTTGCACGTTAAAGATAATTCCAGCTATTCTTTACGTTCCAATAACAGGTTGCTTTTAAATTATCCTAAAGAAAAAATGAAAAAATCTACCGGAGACAAATCATTCTTACAGGCTGCGCCCACATTATGGAACAAATTGCCCTCAAATATCCAATTAATTCAGTCTCTGTCTGTCTTTAAGAAAGAGCTTAAGACTTTTCTTTTTAAACAAGCATTTGGTTAATTTATTTATTTTAAGTGTAACTTTGTTGTTTTTACATCTTTTGACTTAATGTATTAATCTGTTTGTTTTACTATTATGTGCTAGTTTTAAGATTGTAATGCGCTTTTGTACATTTTTATGGGAAAATGCGCACAATAAATTCATTATTATTATTATTATTATTATACAGGGAGGCTGTGAATTTATTACATGAAGCAATTAAGGATGAAGCAGGCACCTGGCAGCCATTGGAGTTATCAAGTAGGATACAGGGAGGCTGTGAAATTATTACATGAAGCAATTAAGGATGAAGCAGGCACCTGTCAGCCATTGGAGTTATCAAGTAGGATACAGGGAGGCTGTGAATTTATTACATGAAGCAATTAAGGATGAAGCAGGCACCTGGCAGCCATTGGAGTTATCAAGTAGGATACAGGGAGGCTGTGAAATTATTACATGAAGCAATTAAGGATGAAGCAGGCACCTGTCAGCCATTGGAGTTATCAAGTAGGATACAGGGAGGCTGTGAATTTATTACATGAAGCAATTAAGGATGAAGCAGGCACCTGGCAGCCATTGGAGTTATCAAGTAGGATACAGGGAGGCTGTGAATTTATTACATGAAGCAATTAAGGATGAAGCAGGCACCTGGCAGCCACTGGAGTTATCAAGTAGGATACAAGGGAGGCTGTGAATCTATTACATGAAGCAATTAACCAGTTCGCACCGGGAATAAAAAAGTTTTTCCGAACCCCCATGGCGGGTTTATTTTTACCGCACAAACACGAACAATGATGCTCACCAGAGCGTGACCGGGGAGATTGCGTCTTCCATCGTATGCTTATGGCTCGTTGCCACGTCGACCGGGAATCTATACAAATATTCCCGAGAATCCTGTGGCATGTTTAGACGCTCTCCGATCCGCTGTCCAAAAAAAAATTTGCATGTATACACGGCCTCCGACGCGAACTGGTTAAGGATGAAGCAGGCACCTGGCAGCCACTGGAGTTATCAAGTAGGATACCAGGGAGGCTGTGAATTTATTACATGAAGCAATTAAGGATGAAGCAGGCACCTGGCAGCCACTGGAGTTATCAAGTAGGATACAGGGAGGCTGTGAATCTATTGCATGAAGCAATTAAGGATGAAGCAGGCACCTGGCAGCCACTGGAGTTATCAAGTAGGATACAGGGAGGCTGTGAATCTATTGCATGAAGCAATTAAGGATGAAGCAGGCACCTGGCAGCCACTGGAGTTATCAAGTAGGATACAGGGAGGCTGTGAATCTATTGCATGAAGGAATTAAGGATGAAGCAGGCACCTGGCAGCCACTGGAGTTATCAAGTATGATACAGGGAGGCTGTGAATCTATTACATGAAGCAATTAAGGATGAAGCAGGCACCTGGCAGCCACTGGAGTTATCAAAGTGAATAAAGAATGATAACAGGAATACAGGATAAGATTGAGAGGAAATCTAGTGCACTTGTACCTTGTGGGATTTCTTGATCATGGGTTGTGGTTTAAGCTCTTCTTCTGTGAAGGTTCTTTTACGAGGATCATATACATCTTGGCCAGGGACTGTAGACAAGGCGACATCAGTAGGACTTAAATCGAAGCTAACATCCACATGAACAGGAGTTGTTTCCCGCTCAACGGAGTTGGTACATTCTGGAGAAGCTGGTCAAATAATACACAATTGAGATGGTTACCATTTGAAATGTTGTACACCAAACATTTCATAAAAAGTAATAGTGTCATAACTAACTGATTATCCTTAGAGAATAATCAGATGCTGATCCAACGATTTGGGTTCCCGATTAGGTACTTTAAAGACAATAATAATAATATTAATAATAATAATAATAATGTAGACTTATATACTAGTACACATATCCACCAAACTGGTGCTCAAGGCGCATTATATTATTACCCCTGCTCATCAGGCTCATAAATCATTCCTGAAACCATCTCAGCTCCCTGGGGAGTATACAGCTCAATTGCTGCCATTACAGCGCATATAGGGCTAATCAAACACAACAACCAACTCTGCCCTCACAGGTACCCATAAGGGTGGAGAGAAGCAATTATGGTAGTGTCTTGCTCAAGGACACAAGCACCATGGTCGCGGTTGGGATTCGAACCCACATTCTGACGATGCACTAATACGATGCACTATACCGCTCGACCATGGCACTCCAATGTCTTTTATTTAGTGTTAAATGTAATTTTATGATGACTTTTTGATGAGTCACAGAAACATAAATTTCAAAATATCACAAGTTTTATACACATGGGAATTAATAATGTGATAGGATTTTGAGAATTTTTACCAATCTGACATCACCTTAATTTACTAAGTGATATATTTCAATTTATGTTACCTGTTTCTTCAGAGACTTCTTGGGAACCTTCATCACCATCTTCACTTCCTTCTTGTGACCCATCATTATCCTTACTCAACAAGTTCTCCACCGTGTTTATTGGTAATCCATTCTCAGTAAGAAACTCATCTAGCTCCATGTACTCAAGCTTGTAATTAAAGTCATCATCTCCATACGTCCTCTCCCACAAGTTGGGTCCCAAGAAAGCAGCTCCAAAGTCCGTTGGTTCAAAGAAATCACCTTCGACTTCTTTCAGCTTCTTCTCCAAATCTTTGATTGATAAACAAACATGATCATTTCAATAGCTGTACAAAATCATATTCTTTATCATTTCTTGTGACTTGCCAAGGTATATGTAGTGCACTTAAAAGTCAAACACTGTCAAACCTTCTATAGTAAGTACATTTACAGGTCAAAATGAGTCGACCATTTTTGACTGGTAAAAGCATTGTCTGGTTTGTTCAGGGTGGTCAAAATGACAGTAAAAACCAATCAAAAATGTCCCTGTGGCTGTGTTATTAATTTTGCAGAATTTAATGCACATACAGATCCCCTTTTTTTAAAACATAGGACTTTAAAAATCAAGGATATCTATCGCCTTCAGCTTGGGTCCCTCATGTATCACTATCAGCTTACCCGTGCAAAGTTACCTGTGTCTATAAAAATTAAAATGTTTGTTTTCTCTTAATTCTGAAATACATTCACATTTCACCCTCCAAGTTTCTAATTTTCACATTCTCTATACCCGCACTGCTCTAGCTCATAAAACAATTAAATTTGAGGGACCAATGCTTTGGTCTGTAATACGCTTAATGAGCAACTTAAAGGTTCCAAAAATATCTGTATATTTAAACGTGTCTTTAAATCTGTTACATTGGAATCTTATTGTTAATGAGTGTTTTACAGTATACTTGTACTTTACCTGACCTTTCAAGACAGTTGTTGTCCTTTGTCTGTGTTAGTCCATTGTTGGTTTAGTAATTGTTGTTTTTCTTTGTGAACATGCATGTGCATTGAGACCCACTTTATATTTTGTTCACTGGTGGCTTGACCACGGGCCTTCATGGTTCATTCAACTTTATTTTTATCTCTGTCTCAATGCGCGTGCATGTTATCAAGGGACCATTGCCTACAAGCTTTGCTTCATAAATGGATCCCTCTGCAGTATCACTTTTGCTTTGTATCTATTCTTTAATTTTTTCAGTAATATCGTTTTCTTGTACTTGACTTTTCTTGATTGATATTGTCATTACTGTCTTGATACTGTGAAAAATAAATGAACCTATGAACCTAACCTAGTACCTATGAACCTATTTGGGTCAACAGTCAAAATGGGCAGTTGACTGATTTTGACCTCTATTCGCCTCGTGCACATATCATTGTAGCCCTCTAGCGGTGAAATGTACTTCAGCTGCATGTGAGCTCCGGGCTTAATTTTAAATACGTGGTAATCCATTTACATCCTCTTTACTGTACAAACATATCACAAGTCACAACAGTACGGTCTCGGCGGCGGCGTCGTTGAATGATTAAATAAAGTCATTTTATATGTAAACCGGAAATTTTCACTGCTGAATTCCACCCTCTCATCCATTACTTTCCTAATTTTATACCTTTTCCTTTGTTTTTTATCCTCTTGCTGCACTTATCATTAAGTATGAAGAGTTTTTCTACCTCAAAAAAAAGAAGATCTCAGTAGCGCACGCGAATGGTTAGCCAGCGATATACTTTCCTACGTCACAGCCGGTTGCCAAACTATGGGAGGCTGCCAGTGCAAAATAAAACCGGAAATTCAATGTTTGTTTTAAATACTGTAATTAGTGAAAAACACTGATAAAATCAACATACTTTATCAAGATATATTCCTCTTAAATACCTCCGGTGTAAAATGTTTAATTGTGGGCAGAATCTCTTGCTAAACATGTTTAAAAATTTTGCTCACTGATGGCCGTCCATATAAAATAGCAAGCATATCGTATAAAATGGCAAACATAAAATGGCGCTGAATAGTTACAATATTATATTACAAAATGCCCTCCGCTAACTCCTGTATCGTATGTGATGGCACCCTCATTATGGACGTGGCTAATAGCAACTTCCCACTAAAGTGCAGCTATAGTAGGAGGGTGAATGACCAACACAAGATCATATTCAAAGTTAAGTTAGTATCTAAGCGTGGGATTTTCTGGAACTAATTAACACTCAGGAGAAATTTTACAAGCTAGATAATTTGCTAAAATTTATTATATTTTGTAAGTGGGTAGGGCCTACTGATGATCTGAACCTCAACGTGAATGACATTATATTGTTAAAGGAGTAGATCGTGGGGTTCAGAGCCAGTCAGAAGAGCAAGGAAAGTCAAATAATTAATAATATCAATTCGGCTATCATGCATCTACACCGCGCCCACCCTGCTCTGCTGTTGTTTACTCATTTCACCCAGTATCTGCATGACATTCCAAGAAAATAATAAACAAACCAATGCTGTTGTATATTTTAATCATTGCATTTAGATTATGAACAGAAAGAGAAAGAAAATGAAAAGGAAAGAATGTCGTATCCGACCGCCAATTTTTAAGGGCTTTTTGGATTTTTTTTACAACCAGTGAACCACTAACCAGTTAAAAAATTATTCCATCGATTTTTGGGGGTACAGAAAGCGAAAACTATCTTTAAAATCCATTTTTATGATGGTTTTCGGACTTTATTTCCCTTCTAAAAAAATTCTCCCCTTCAGAAAATAGAAGGATCCTATTATAGTTGCCACTGTGCATGTAGTACGTACAATGACCGTGTTGGTTACTAACATTAAAACGGGGGAGTTGACAAAATCAGACTGACATGACTGAGGAAGTCATCGTATACCAAAAATGCCCGATTTTTCATGAAATAAATATCCTGGAATAATTTGAAGTATGTCCATCATCATCCATATGTTCTCCACCTTATACTAGGTAGGTAAGATTACATTATTGGTTATATTTAATGAGAAAAGGTGGCGGTCGGATACGACATTCTACCCAATGAAAAAAGTCATGTAAATTTTTTTTAAACCTTCTGTTCCAGTGGCGTTGCCATCCTTGTAGTTTCGCCCTCCGTCCATGCCCGGGCTGACGTTGTTTGCAACCGCCGAAGCATCATCGGGGTGTCGCAGCAAAACAGGAGAAGACGACTGTAGCAGGCTTGGATTTTCAAGCAGAGACTTTAGTGTCACTCTACCAAGATGTTTCAAAATATTCTCCATTATTTACTCAAATATACTGGAAAGAAAGGATGCAAAAAAATTCGCAATTCATGCAACAAAATCAACTCTTCAGAGAACTGACAGATCTTCCATGTTGCCTTTTGCATGTGCGAGGCGACCAGCTATAGCAGCTAGCTTTATTTTTCCATTTGATCCACGCGCGACTATAATAAATTATAAGGTGAACGTACCCACCCGGACCCACCGGCCTTGCCTGCGGTATGTAAATATACATGTACACTGTAGATGTAATTACTGTAAAGTATATGTAAGCTAAATAAAAATACACAGAATACAATATCATTCTTTTGTTTGTCACCAACAAAATAGCCAGCTAGCTATGCATATCCAAAAACGCTCGTTGTGTATAAAATCAAACAAAACACACAAGGCTCATGGATAGCTAGGTCGATTGCGGTCGTGCCGCACATGAGAAGGGAAGACACTGATTATGGCTCAAGCTATAGGAGAAACTGTCGGTGAAAGAATATCTGAGGGGACAGCATATCCGTCCACCACACAGTAAATTACCAACCAGGTAGTTATTAACACTTGGATGATAAAACGAAATGTTTTTTTTTTTAAATAAAGCAAAAAACTAACAGCGAAAATGTGTCCGACTTGAAGCATGATTTACTCGTAACGCACTTTTTGTCGATGTCCGATTCGTCACTATGAGAAAAATGTGACGAATTAATAAAGAAATAAAATTGAAATAAATTCCAACTTAAAAACAAACAAAGTGTAGGAATTAATCGACCGGGTGTAGAGGCAGTTGGGTAGGTCATGGGTCCTGTCCCCTACCCCCCCCCCCACAAAGAAGGATAGCCTAACTATCTCTGTATAACTTCATTCAAAAGATCGTTGTAAACGTTCCATTGAAGAGAGTTGACGTCATGATGACGTTTTTGTATCAAAGACTTTGCTCTGAGTCATTGTTCGTCTTTCACTGCATCAATCCTTTGACCATGTATTTCTTGTGACACAATTGTGCTCGTTAGTGTATAATTTGATTCATATTGAAATGAGACAGTTGAAACCATGCCAGTTTCTATCCAAGGCATACCGTAAGTCTTGACTTAAACTTTGAATGATCATTAAACTTAAGGGACAGTATCGCCACGATCAGCATAGGGCATGGAATCGGAATGCTAGTTTAGTTTATCAGTGGATACCGCACCGTTGTTGCTGTATAAATGAGCCAGTAATTTTCAGTTACTCAGGCAGGGTGTCAATCTTAAACTAGGACATCGATTCCATGCCTTGTCGAAAGTCTGCTCTGATCGTGACGATACTGCCCCTTTAATGCTGATTGAGATGCCCCAGTATTTTAATGATGTTTGGCTGTTAATTTACTTTTTATGAATCTCGCCTGATTAAAATTTCCTTTGTTTTTTGGTTTCCTTATTTGTTCATGTCTTTATGTTTGTTGTTTGTTGGGCATGCCTCTGGGTACGTATGTCTGTTATAGCTTATTTTATTGTGTCCTTAACGAGAAATTTGATAAAATGCATTCAGAATTTTTGTTTATTATCCCAACTTGAGATTCATGTCTCCAATTGACAACAAGTGGCCGAGCGGTCTAGCTTACCGGATTCAAGTTCTGGTGTTAGCAACATAATGTGGGTTCGAATCGGCGGCCGTGACACTTGTGTCCTTGAGCAAGACACTTAATCGTAATTGCTTCTCTCCACCCAGGGGTTAAATGGGTACCTGTGAAGGCAGAGTTGGTTTGCTCTATATGCGCTAGAAATGGCAGCAATTGAGCTGTATACTCCCCAGGGAGCTGAGATGGTTTCAGGAATGATTTATGAGCCTTATGAGCAGGGATAATAATATAATGCGCCTTGAGCACCACTTAGTTGGTGGATACGTGCGCTATATAAATCCACACATTATTATTATTATTATAACATTGCAACCTAATTTGAGTAATTGTATTTAAATGTTATAACTTGAAACTATCATCAACATTTCTACCTTTAGTGAGTACACATAGCAAGTTTCATGTAAATTTGTGATAATTGTTTGTTTTTCACCCAGAGAATATACCAATAGGGGCTTTCAGATATTTGTATCTGTTATCATTTGTTGTGTTATAATAATTTTCTTATTTATTTCAGTTTGATTTACTTGCAATCACTTATTAGTCAAAAAAAAAAAAAAAAAAAATTAAATTTAAACATTAGGTTTACAATTAATGTAATAATACCCGGTTTATTATAACTGAGTCAAGGATATAATACAGGCATCCGTGTTTTCTGCTGTTTAACCGGGCAATTTGTTGTTGTCTGAAATTGTGGTTTTCGTCGGAACATCGATAAATTCTTTATAGAAAGGGAAACAAATATAGGCCTATATTGAAATGAATTTGTTTCACAAAATAATTCAGAAGCTTAGTTCAAAGACATTGTTATTAAATGGACAGTATCGTCACGATCAGAGCAGACTTTAAACATGGCATGAAATTGGTTTAAGATGAACACAGCCTGACTGGAAATGACTGGCTCATCTGCAGCAGCAACGGTAATATGACCTTATCATGTGGGGTATTATTTTCAGTCACTAAGTTAACAAAAATTAGCACTCCGATTCCATGCCCTGTTGATCATGATGATGCTGTCCCTTTAAACGAACAAAGACAAATGATGAAATTCGGATGTCGGAAACTGTCACAGTATAAAAGCGTTAATAACGCGCTTGATTTTGATTGACAGCCACGCTGACCAATCAAAGCTTATATATAACTTCCTTAATCCCCGAAAAATAGCAATTCAACATTATTTTATCTACTTTTACCAATGTGGCCACGTTCAACATGTTCAAAAGTAATTTGACTTAATCATAAGATCCCCTTTTCCTAATTTTTATGAAATAAATTTTCATTTTAATGAAAAATTGTTAAATTTCTTAATTTT
This sequence comes from Zoroaster sp. YZ-2022, assembly GCA_029582265.1. NCBI lineage: Eukaryota > Metazoa > Echinodermata > Asteroidea > Forcipulatida > Zoroasteridae > Zoroaster > Zoroaster sp. YZ-2022. The sequence goes on along the minus strand of CM055833.1, from coordinate 26,128,970 downwards.
TATGAAAGAAATTATCGTTTTATGGCAATATTTCTAATATTTCTAAATTTGACTTTATTTACCAAAATTTATTTCATAAAAATTAGGTAAAGTGGACTTATGATTAAGTCAAAATACTTTTGAACATGTTGACTTCCCTTTAACTGCTGGGCGCTGTACTTTTCTCTTGCACTGATATTTCATGACGGGACCAAGGGTTATTTTCACTCAACGTGAGTACTATTAATAGCCAAATCTTGGACCACCTTTGAACCTTGTAGTACAATGATAATAATTACGTTTCAAGCTTGAAGACGGATCTTTGGGCCAAAATTTCAGTGAATTAATTACACAAATATACCTTTATAAAATATAAATGGCATTGCTACTACTGCAGACTAAAATAGCGTTGGCGGCTAGCTGGGAAGCTTTTCCACAGCAGGTCACACAGCATAGAGCAAGGACTCTATATGCACACAGTGAGGTGATTATAAAACTAAAAGTTGCGGGTGATTTATTGTTACTTCTCAGGGGTGATAATTATTGGGAGGCTCATTGTCCTTACCACCCCCCACCCCCCCCCCCCCGTCATTATTATTGGGGGATATGTCCCATGGCAACACCCCCACCACCACCCTCCCGTCGGCAACTTCTTTTTGTATAAAAACAACAAAAATCATGTAGCAGTTTTCATTGTTTTCTCAAAATAATTCAGAAGCTTAGTTCAAAGACATATTGTTATTAAATGGACAGTATCGTCGCGATCAGAGCAGACTTTAAACATGGCATGAAATCGGTTTAAGATGAACACAGTGACTTGAAATTACTGGCTCATCTGCAGCAGCAACGGTAATATGACCTTATCATGTGGGGTATTATTTTCAGTCACTAAGTTAATCTAAAATTAGCACTCCGATTCCATGCCCTGTTGATCATGATGATGCTGTCCCTTTAAACGAACAAAGACAAATGATGAAATTCGGATGTCGGAAACTGTCACAGTATAAAAACGTTAATAACGCGCTTGATTTTGATTGACAGCCACGCTGACCAATGAAAGCTTATAACTTCCTTAATCCCCGAAAAATAGCAATTCAACATTATTTTATCTACTTTTACCAATGTGGCCACGTTCCCTTTAACTGCTGGGCGCTGTACTTTTCTCTTGCATATTTCATGACGGGACCAAGGGATTGTCGAGGAACCATGCACAGTGGTCCAGAACGGTGCTATGTTTTCACGTGATGTAGATCTATCTATATATTTTAATGTTCAGGTGTATTTATTTACTGAAGTAGGCCTACATGTATAAATTTGTTACCCATAATAGATTTGATATGAAGTCTCTCCTTGCCGTCAGGCCTATGTACAATTCATAGCCAGTATACACTTTTGGTAAAATGTCTGTAAAATGCATCAATACTTAATACAATTCACCGATGTATAAAAATATTTGTGAAAGCTTTAGTTTATTTCATTGTATCATTAATGAGACAAAATAGTGAAAATGTATGCAAATTGTTTGTATTATTAAATATCATTGTGAAATTTCTGTCTTCGGATAACAGAAATTCATTTTGGAAATTATTTTATTAAAACTATAGCACCTAAGACAAAAATATTTCAAGGGATGTTTGATAATATCATTAATTTTACATCAAGTAAAACTGTTATGTTTTTTTTTAGATAACCAATAGGTGGCTGCAGAATACGGCGCACGTTTTCACTCAACGTGAGTACTATTAATAGCCAAATCTTGGACCACCTTTGAACCTTGTAGTACAATGATAATAATTACGTTTTAAGCTTGAAGACGGATCTTTGGGCCATGATTTCAGTGAATTAATTACACAAATATACCTTTATAAAATATAAATGGCATTGCTACTACTGCAGACAAAAATAGCGTAGGCGGCTAGCTGGGAAGCTTTTCCAGCAGAGGTCACACAGCATAGAGCAAGGACTCTATGCACACAGTGAGGTGATTATAAAACTAAAAGTTGCAGTGATTTATTGTTACTTCTCAGGGGTGATAATTATTGGGAGGCTCATTGTCCTTACCGCCCCCCCCCCGTCATTATTATTGGGGGATATGTCCCATGACACCACCCTCCCGTCGGCAACTTCTTTTTGTATAAAAACAACAAAAATCATGTAGCAATTTTCATTGTTTTCTTAAAAATCTGAGCACCTATTGTGATTGAAACGTTCACATGTTAGTTTGTGATATATTTCTTGAAAAGTAAAATCTTGTAAACGTACATTATCAAATATCAATATTATGTTTCCTTTGGGGTGTGGGGTGGGGGTCAGATGTAATCTGTTTTTAGTTTTTACGTGACTGCAATATTTTAACTTTATATTTGATCTCCTTTTTAATCTTAATTTACAGAATACATAATTTTACAATATTTTCAAGCAGTTTTATTTTGTATATTTAATGGATGGCTCGTCCTTATTTTTCAGACGCGGCTGCAACTTTATCCACGTCCGTCTGAGCTGACGGAAGCCACACTAAATTAAAGCGATCGCAGGTCTTGCAGCATAAGCGCTAATGATCTAAGAATATTTCATCAAATTGATTCCCATCCGCCATAAAAAAAATGAAACGTGATCAAAAATGCATAAATTCCACTCAAGATTAAAATATAATAATAAAAATACAAAACACGCAAACAATAGTTATTTTAATGAAACAGTCGTCGCAATGTTAAGAGCTTAGATATTACCCACAGTGCTTTGTACATCCTCTTTTATCGCCTGTTTGTCCAAGGTATACTTTTTTGTAATAAAACGTTGTGTAAAAATCAACTAACATCGACTTAAATTCAATATTTTTCTTACTTTTGTCCATTTACATCAAAAGTTAAGAGTTCTTGTCATCCTTTGCATATTAAGTGTAACACATTTCTGATAAAATATAGCATTTAAAATGAAAATTAACCCCCTGAATAATTAAAAGTGACTGACGCCAGTACAAACATTAAAAGCAATCCGTGTATCGTCCGTGTACGTACATGTAATTCGCCGCACTCGTGAAATGACGCACTTACCTTTGGAAAACTTACAAAACTATGGCGTATTAATGGTCGCATAAACTTATCTAAGTCGTGCTTGTTACAGAAATAAAAATTATAGTGAAATTGTGTGATTTACTGGAAAGTGGAAAAAGTTGTTTAACCACTGATTTTACTAAAATACTAGGCTTTAGATACAAATAGCATGGAGGAAGGAAAACAGCCTTCCTCCATGCAAATACAAAAATAGTAAGAGATTTACATGACCTCAATTTGTTTTCACGAACATCTGTGATTTTATTGTTCTATGCCGTCAACAAGCTGTTGTCTGTGGAAACCAAAATATATGAATGCTTTGCATTTGCAATGATTTTTTTAAGAAATGGCCTACTGTCCCTCAAAATGGACACATTCCTTATACTTTATAGGAGAAGCGAACGAAGACTACTTAATTTGTTGTGTTTATTTCGACGGTAGTGGAAAATTATTGAGAAAATTAAACATTAATATCATGGTCATGAAAAGAAATATTTTATTTGACAAAATGTTAACAGCATTTTTACACATTTCAAAGTTTTAAAGTACTTTTTGCAAAAATTTTAACCACCTTCCATTTTATTGCTATTGGTCTTTCAAGAATATTGATTAAAAGTTTTGAGAGCTCCAAATTATACCATTTTTATTTTAAAAATCGAAAACAATATTTTTATTTTCAAGATTAAAAACAATTTTACAACCATCTGGTGAGTCATTATACCAACATCAATTTTTTGATGACCACAATTCTGTGCGTCTCAAAAAAACGGCACTCAAGAAGTCCACGCATATGATCATGCATTGAAATTCAGCATTTTACAAGAGAATCCTTCACTGAAAGAAACTGAAACACCAAACTGCTAATTTTATTTGTAAGTTACCGTCCAGTTGATTATATAACCTTAGGTGCGTCATTTAGGGTAAATTGAGGATATATAAAATTGTAACTAAATACGAGTTTTGTAATATGAGCATGTTTGAACACTTGTTCGCAGAGTGCTCATACACCTTCCTGCATTACTATACTATTGAGAACAAAATTGAGGCAGAAATATGGGCCAGAAAAAGAAGAAAAATAACCTTTAAAAAATCTGTCTAACTCACTGTTTTAACGTTAGTTTAAGTTAAAGCAACACTAAGTACTAACGTTAACGTTAAGTCTTAGTAAAAATGTCAAGTCTTACTCTTGAATCTTGTTACTATTTGCCTAGCTAATGTTAGGATGATCCTGTCATTATTGACATAACGCTAGGATACAGAGTGTACAAACAAACGTGTATTGCATGTTTCGCGAAAAATAAACACATTGCAGTTTAGCCCCATTCAAGGGCATGCACTGGACTCCCTCCTCATCCTTGGCCCTAGCGCCACATGTACAAAAATGGAGCAATTTTTCAACTTTTGATCTGCTAATTATTATGATCTAAAACTTTGTGATTAGGTAAGCTTGCCCAAGCAGACACTTTTGGCATCAAGTTTACGATTGTGAAATTGGAAATTTTCGTGAAATTTAAATTTTATTAGGCCCTATTATTATTTTTTTTTTTAAATGTTTCAAAAATTTCAGGAAAGTGAGATATCCCAGAATAATGGATTTTATGCCAAAAGTGTCTGCTTGGGCAAGGTTACCTAATCACTAAGTTTTAGGGTGTAATAATTAGCAGATCAAAAGTTGAAAGAAAAAGAAAAATCGCTCCATTTTTGTACATGTGGCGCTAGGGCCAAGGATACCGAGGGAGTCCAGTGTGTTGGCCCTAGAATGGGGCTAATTGCAGTTGCATTGTAGCACCTTAAGTTCTAGGCCTGTGTCTATATGTATCTATACTGTATTGTTATTATGTTTATGCCTTCGATAATAAAAAATATTGAAACTTACACTGTTTTTTTTTTACCAATTCTTACCTTGTTTTGGTCTTCTCTGCGGTTCGATTCTGTCCGTGCGATGTGTTCATGTATTTAACGGTCATAGTACAATTACTGGAGTGGAGCGGCAAACAGCACCCATACCCGATTCACGGCCGAAATGCTTTATTTTCAATGAAATTGCGAACAAAATCCCTGATAATTTTACATGAAACTGCAAAGGACCATATGTGAATGAAAAAAGGTATAAATAGTTCCAAAGAAAACCTTAATTTCATCAACTGAAGATCGCATTTCTGCCTTAGAACATAATCAATAAAACTGAAACAGCCGTATGTTTGTATTGCAAAAGGTTGAAGGTTGAATCGGGCGGGGGCGCTGTTTGCCAGTCCGCTCCAGTAATTGCACTATGACCGTGAAACCGGATGTTAAATACATGAACACATCGTGCGGACAGAATTGAACCGCAGAGAAGATAAAAACAAGGTAAGAATTTGTCAAAGTTTCAATATTTTTAATATCAAAGGCATAAACATAATTACAATACAAGGTGTTACAGTGCAACGCGAAACATGCAATACACGTTTATTTGTACACTCTGTATCCTAGCGTTATGTCAATAACGACAGGATCATCCGAGCTACTATTTGCCCTATTAACGTTAGAAAAAAATAAATGGAAATGTTTCAGAGAACACGGGATACGTCAACTAAGCACCCGGCACAGGATGTGAACAGTTGTTCAACAACTTACACACTTGGTTTGACTCAAATTGCAAACAGCAGTTTGGCCGCTTTAAGTATCCGGCATTGATTGTCTTAAACAGCATCACCTGGTCTTAATGTATGCATTCTCATTGTGCTTTTCCTGAGCTTGTATTTATTTTAAATGATATTTTACTCCAGTATGAGCCCTTGCTCTTTGTCAATGATATGATACTCAAATGGCACGCGCCTGACCTTCCGGCAAGATTCTCTAACACAGACAGATAATGTTGTGTTCGGGTTGGGTGTGCCAATGTTATTTTTGCCTGTGTGCTCTAGCAGTGTTTCACATCTGAGTGAAGTACATTGTATCCATTCAATGTGTCAGGTGAGCTCATGAAATGTTGAGCTCTCATTAAATCACAAGACTTGTCGGCTTCTGTTATGAACAAATCCTTTGAGGAAAGTGGATTAAGTGATTTCTCTTTAATTAAAATTTAATTAAAGATAAATCAACAATAAAACCATTGGAAAGGTGCTGTCTAAACCTATCTGGAATCAATAAAATCTAAACAGGCTAATCTGTTGGACATCATTTTTTGTTAGTTGGTATCAACAATGCAGCAATTATTTTAAATTTTTTATTTTATTAATTTTTTTTTTTTACAGATGGCCAAGAAAACCGACAAGAAGAAGAGTCGCTCAGCCCTGAATGAGGTGGTTACCAGGGAGTACACAATCCACCTTCACAAGCGCATCCATGGAATGTAAGTTTCTCGTGTGTTTTGTGAGTCAAATTCAACTCCAGGATTCTTTGCCACAGATGCATCTTTTGAGGTTTAAAACCATGCAACTTGCATTGGTGCAGGCCTTGAAAAAAAATCTTCTTAATTGCCCGATCGGGCAAGCTTTGGTCGCAGATTGCTTGCCCGAACTTGCCCGGCAAAAAGAGACCCAATTGAGACATGCATTTTGAGGAAATTATATTAGCAAATTAAGTACCAACATTGCCAAACCTGGACTTATGTATTTTTATTTTTTAACCCTCCGGCGAGGGAGCCCTCCTCTTGGTAGAGGCAGATTTTATGTATTTCATTGTTTCTCCCAGAAAAAAAACCCACAGATGGCTGAGAGTCATTGATATCCTAAAGGGGACCATTCCACATATCTTAGAAGGGGTGTCAGTTCCCAGAGCTGTGTAGTTTTTTTTTTCTGGGCTGGAAAAGAAATTACTGCCATATATCTGTGCACAAAATCAACCATCCATTGTGTAAACATAAAGACCCCCCCCAAATCTAACCCACTGATAAGTGGAACCATCTGTTGACCATCAGACTGTGTTGTTTGATGTCTTGCGACAGCCAGTGCTAGGCATAACCCCCAACCCCCCCAGACAGAGTGTCTGGGTTGGGTCATGGTTGGGTTACATGCCGGAGAGATAAACCAGACGGTTGTTTACTGTTTGCAAGATTATACAGGAGATAGATACACTACACAGCCGTTGTGTGTCATCTGGGTTTGTAAATAATACCAAACAATAGCTGGGCATGTGTGGAAGTCATTTAGATTTAAAAAGTCAATGGGGAATGCAGAGAACAATTTTTAATATAATTACAACCTCCGAACGGGAGCCCTACTGTTTTTACAGTAGGTAAATTAGGGTGCCACTGAAAAGAGGAGGGGTTATGCCAACGTCTTGTCATCTGGGGGTTGAAAATAATTCTAGACAATAGCAGGGCATGTGGGGAAGTCATTTGGATGTAAAAAGTCAATGGGGAATGCAGAGAACAATTTTAATATAATTAATTCCCTAGGGGATAGGGTTGCCACTGAAAAGAGGAGAGGTGCAACGTTCGAATAAAGTCGTGGGTACCTCCCTCGTCGGAGGGTTAATTGACAACATAAGCTTACTATCGTAGAATAAATAAGTATGTCACATTTGAACTTTCGTACATGTAAACTCCGTCATGCACGCACTCACACGGAACCGGTGCGCTGATGACATGGACATCTTTATGCTTGCACTTTACGTACACGTGATGCCGAGTACCGGGAGTGCGGCTATAAGCCAGGCACTTCGTGTATGACGTCACCAAGTGCAGGCTCATCACATGAGGCCCACTTACGAATTCTCAATTCGTCAAAAAATTACATCATTTTGTAATATTTACACTAGTTGTCACAGCTACAATTCAATTAGCTGACGCGCTAATTGTCGCGCCAAAATTAAACACAATCAAAATGGAGTGGATCCCCAGCTGTTTCCAAGAGAGGAAACACAAAGGAAACTATATTTTTGGCTTGGCAAATGGGTTCTCAACTGGGCGCCGCGCAATACCAGATCAAACACAGTGACGTCAGACACGAAGTGCCTGGCTTATAGCCGTACTCGAGTACCGGCGATGTATTTTTCCACAATGGGTTCACATAAAACTGTGTTGCTATGCTGAGTGCAGCAGCCGACGGCAACGTTACCAAGTACTTCACTCGGTCCACCGCCTTACCAATACGGTGGGGCCGAGCGAACCATGAGTACAAGATTGTTTCCTTGGCTCCCCTCGATTGTGTAGACAAATGCATGTAATAAGGAAACCAGTGTCGGTTAAGATGGCGCAACCACGACATGCACGACAATTTGAGTGGATTTTAATAAGCTTAGATTTTATTAAATGCTTTGAACACTTTGTAGGAAATCACCAGTGGATTTAAACGGTAAAATGTTTATTTAACCAGTTCGCGTCGGAGGCCGTGTATACACGCACATTTTTTGGGGGACAGCGGATCGGAGAGCGTCTAAACACGCCACAGGATTCTCTGGAATTTTGTATAGATTCCCGGTCGACGTGGCAACGAGCCATAAGCATACGGTGGAAGACGCGGTCTCCCTGGTCACGCTCTGGTGAGCACCATTGTTCGTGTCTGTAAAAATAACCCCGCCACAGGAGTTCGGAAAAACTTTTGTATTCCCGGTGCGAACTGGTTAATAAGTAATATAACTCATTAGTGTTTCAATAAGAGCACTTGCCCGATCGGGCAGACCATTCAGACGTCCAGGTTGCCCGACAAAATTTCACCGTGTCCCGGGCAATCGGACAGGAGATTTGTCGAGGCCTGATTGGTGAGATTTTAAGATTGGAAAAATGCAGCATTCTATTCAGCATGGACTTTGCAATGGTAGTGATGTTTTACCTGCAGTGCATTGCACGCATACACAATGACTCCCCATGCTGATTATGGATACTTGTCCATTTCACCTTCTAAAGGACTACCGTGGGCATTCACCGCAGCTTTACTACCATCTGTTAATGACAGAAGTTGTAAAAATCAGGTAATAGGGCTGCGGTCACCACAGCTATTAAAATACAGAAATGAAATACACAATTTAAAAAGAACATTAACCCTAACCCTGCCAGACGCAGCACATTGCATCAGGTGGAAAAGTCTGGTGCACTTTGATGCATTCAGCTGTCAACACCAGTGCATAAGCAGCCAAGTCTGAGGCTATTGAGAGCTGGTCCCATTGAACAATGCCAGTATCCTGCTGCGTTTGGTGACCACAGACTCTGACACAGTTCGGCCTTGAGATTTGTGACCTGATGGATCTTGCTGCACTAGGCAGCCAAGTCACTTTGACAAACGATGCAATCTGATGCGTCTGGCAGGGTTTCTAGCCAAAATACCCTGGAGGGTTAGGGTTAAACAGGTAAAATCTATCCATCCTGTCTTAAATGGTCACAAATTAATCTCTTCTCCCTCGATCAACAGCTCGAGTAGGGTTAAAAAGAAATATTTTAAAAATATGTTCGAAGAGAGGATTTAAGTAAGACGAATTGCGGTGACACCATGTGAAGTTCTCTGTTGAGTAGTAATTAGTTCTGAAAATAACTGGAGGTTACAACTCGACGTTTCGATCAGTATGCTCTGATCGTCCTCGGGGGAAGAGGATTTGCTTATCTTTTAAAAGTAGACTTTAATCTCACCAAGCAATAAGAAGTTGTCGGACAAATTTCCTATTGAAAATTTAATTCAAGTAGTTTAAGATTAAATGCCCTATCTAGAGCACAGTAAACATTTTCTTATGAATTGTCATGATTTTTAGCTCCTTCAAGAAGCGCGCCCCAAGGGCCATCAAGGAGATTCGCAATTTTGCCAAGAAAATGATGGGAACAGAGGATGTGCGAGTAGACACAAGACTCAACAAGCATGTCTGGTCAAGAGGAATCAGGTAGGTCTTTAACCCTCCTACTCTGTAGCTGCACTTCAGTGGGAAGTTGCTATAGAGGTCAAAATCAGTCAACTGCCTGTTTTGACTGTTGACCCAAATGTGGGTCATTTTAACCTGTACATGTAAATATATTTACTACTTATAAGGTGGTCGACTTTTGCACTTGATATACCTTGGCAAGTATATCAACATTTTGACTGTTTTTTTTACCCTTGTAGTAGTTGGAGGGTTAATAAGGGAATAAAATTTTGTTGCATGGTCTTTACCTCTGGGAAAAAAAAGGGGTTGTTGCCACAGGAGATAAAGGACCGAGCTTAAGTCGAGGAAAATGTATCATCCATGGCCATGATCCTGAAGTCTTTATCCTATGGAAGTGTAGACTTTTATGCCCTTTAACCCTAACCACCCCAAACCCATTGAACTCTAACAGCTGGTTGTGTTGCATTTTGATGGACTCAGTACTGTATAGCCACACTGATCTCTATTATACTGACTGGATAGCTCATCGGCCTATTTGCGTGCACAGAACCGTGAAGCCCCCGGGCACATAAGCTGCAGCCATTTTGATCCTCACAAAAAGAACATACATATTGCACAGCGCTAGGCTTGGGCGATGATACGATAATATCGAATATCGCGAATTTTTTTTAATTTGATTATGATATCGAAATTTGAAATTATCAAGATATCGGCAAATCGCGATGAAAAAAATATATCGCGATGAAATAAATATATCGCGAAGAACAAAAATCTTCGATTGTCAGTCGGGTCAGAAATTCCATGGAAAAAACTTAGGTAAGTCTTTTCAGATTTCTGAAGTGAGAAACAAAATCGAACTACTTCTGTGGTAAGCCGACTGTCAGATCATAAAGGAGCCACCTAACAAGGCATTGTTTAAAATCCGCCGCCACTCAAAGAAATCTATTCAGACGGATTAAGTGTAGGGGATTGAATGGGGTATTTGATCCAACAATGTGTAGACAATGTTTACATCTCACTGTCTAGCCATGGTGGTCTGTGACTCTGGCTGGAACACCACATGAGAGTACATTATATCATGCATATTTAAATATATGCAGACTATGGGCGTTACCTTAAAAAATCGACGACAAAAAAACATTTTGCAGTAATTGCAGGTGTTCTGTACTCACATTAGTCATGAATTAAATCAAAGCATGGATCGACAGCGGTTCGATCAAAGTTGGGGGATTAGGACACTATTCTATTATACCATACTGGGACTCTTGTCTAGTGACAAAACACATACACGTCCTCTTGATAAACCACGTGACCTTTATTTAAAATAGTGTGAATACAATCCAAACTTGGGTCGGTCTTGGAGTGTCGTGGCCGAGCGGTCTAGCTTACCGGACTCAAGTTCTGGTGTTATCAGCAGAATGTGGGTTCGAATCCCGGCCGTGACACTTGTGTCCTTGAGCAAGACACTTAACCATAATTGCTTCTCTCCACCCAGGGGTTAAATGGGTACCTGTGAGGGCAGAGTTGGTTGATTAGCCCTATATGCGCTGTAATGGCAGCAATTGAGCTGTATACCCCCCAGGGAGCTGAGATGGTTTCAGGAATGATTTATGAGCCTTATGAGCTGGGGTAATAATATAATGCGCCTTGAGCACCACTTAGTTGGTGAATACGTGCGCTATATAAGTCCACATATTATTATTATTATTATTTTCCGAAGTGCAAATGACGTGTCACAATCACATGGTTTTATTCTCCACGTTACTATCACTGATCACTATACTAACTGGATAGGAGATGGGCACTGATTGGCTTATAAAAAGTTGAAGTAACTGGCCACCAAAAGGTCAAGAGTCAAATGTCATGTTAACATACAGCAAATAACAACATCTGGTTCAGCAGCACACAGCATTGTCGTCAGTCGGGTAGCAGTAAACCTGTCCGGCCATCATGCATGCGCCTTCTTTCTTGGAGAACAAAGATGGCGAACAACGAGCTTCAGCCAATTGCCTATCCAGTTAGTATAGAGATCAGTGGGTACTATGTAGGAATAAACCTAGTCACGTGGAACGCAAATCACGTGAACTCGGGCTGATGATTTGATTGGGACACACGACGCAGTAACCGTCCCACATAATTATTATGCAAACGAATTTGCCAATGGCCATGGTGCACTTGTGAACGGCGCGATTCCACTTGTCTCTTAGGAAAGCACTGGCAATTTATTGTGACGCTTGATGGGTACATCCCCGTTATTATCGCCTTTAAAGCAATCATGTGTGAAAAAAATAATCGCGATATTATCGAAAATCGCGATATATGTTTGACGGTATATCGTGGATGAAAAAAATCGATATCGCCCAAGACTACACAGCGCGTATATAAAAAGCACTGCATTCAAGGGATTCCTGGTGTTCGTTTATGCACATAGTGCATTTTTATCGCTGTTTTGTTTGCACTTGTTTCAAATCTTTCATCAATCCTTTTATCATGCATGTTCTGTAATTTCAACATTCATCTGCCAGTAAAATGCCAGCTTGTGCATCGATTAACTGCACAAACGGACAATTCCGTGGATGTGGAAGGACATTCCATGCAGTGGTCATTTTGTTTTTCTTCATTGAAATTTATTATAATCCAGGCTTTCCTTATTAAAAATTAATTTACTTGAAGTTAAATAAAAAAGAAAGGCTGACTGACAAATTTATAATATTAATTGGGCTAATCAGTATGAAGTTATGGGTGTGTTTGTTTGAAAGATGACAACAATGACAGAACTCAAATCTCTAGCAGGGAACCAATTATTAGCATAAATGAAATATGTGACGTGTTCTCCCGAAATCAGACACTTTTGGGCAGGTTATCAAAATTGAGTTAGTTATTGATTATGAAAGTAGAGATCCTCAGCTTTACAATGATACCTTTTTTTTAAACTGGACTCCCCAAAGCGGAGTTACGTAATTTTTAGGTTTGTCTTTACAAAAATTACAAACGGAGATAATCGACTTTAAAGTTACAAGTTTCATTTGGTATGTTTTAAGTATGTTTTACTGGGGAAATACCTAATAAATTATTCATTACTATACAAAGTGGAAATCCTGACCTTTCCGACGATACCAAATTTGTACATGGGGGAGGTTGCTTTCCTGTCATAACATACTGCGCAAAGTTGGTAAATTTTGCTTCATTTTGAAACCAAATTAGAACAAATTCATCATTTTCTGAACTGACATGCCCTTCTAAATTGTTAAAAACTTGTACTTATCAATGAATTTTTAATCTGAAACTCTCACAAGATGTTATAAACATTATAAATATTGATAATTTACAAGAAACTCAAATTCCACAAAAAACACCCCCAGGCATATTTTTGCCTGTTTCTCAGTTCCGAGCTCTGCCCAAAAGTGTCTGATTTCGGAAGAACACGTCACATATAGCCTTTGAATCGGGGTGGTGGTGTATTTATAGCGAGGACTAGATCTTCTTGTTTATATGTAAAAATGCGGGGCACTCCTACTTGATGGATGCGGGGGTTGACTGACAGGAGCTGGGAATCATGGGGTATAAAATAACTTACGGACAATAAATAGCATTATGCTACAGGAAGAACATATCATTGTCTCTACTTTTTGTCTTATTTTCGTGTTTAAATTAATCAACTATTTTTTTGTCTTACACAAAATTCCATGCCATTCATTGTAATGAAGTCATTTTATTCACTCTTAATACAGAAAACAATATCTTATTAGTGGCGTAATTTGGGTTGGTTCAGTAGGGGTACTGGATGGCATCAGGATTTTTCAGGGGGTACTCGAGGCACTTATAAGAGGTCCATTACCTTTTCTTGGTGATCCAAACACTGGAGATGGGGGGGGGGGGCATAGTATTAGCCAGTGTCAATTTTGGACACCGAATTTTATCTGTCATTTACTTAAAATGTATTGGAAGTGAACAATTTGGACACCCCGTTTTGAAATTTCCAGAAAATTTGGACATCCTAGTTCTAAATCCTGATTAACACCTTGGTTTGGGGGGGTGGGGGTCGGGGTCATATCCCAAGTTGCTTCACTGATTTGAATTCTATGGAAAGTTTGGTTTTGAAGTGTACATGTAGGACTACTCCTTTAACCCTCCTACTACAGCTGCACTCATGGCAAGTAGCTATAGTGGTCAAAACCAGTCAACTGCCTGTTTTGACTGTTGACCCAAGTGTGCACACAAGAGGCATTTAAACTGGTTTTTACTGTCATTTTGACCACCCTTAACAATACAAGACAATGCTTTTACCAGTACTTCTTTCAAATCTTTCATCAATCCTTGCATTTATTCTTCAGAATTTTTGATGTTCAGTTCCAAAAACCACAGATTTGTTGAACAATTTTATCTTGTTAAATCAATTTCAGTGAATAAAAACAAAATGACCACTGCATGGAATGTCCTTCCACATCCACGGAATTGTCTGTTTGTGCAGTTAATCGACGCACAAGCTGGCATTTTACTGGCAGATGAATGTTGAAATTACAGAACATGCATAATAATAATGTGCATAGCGTGTTTTGTGCGAGGAACAAAATGGCCTCACCCCAGGCAACCGAACCGCTATCCAGTCAGTATAATAGAGATCGTGTATAGCCTATGCATGGTGTTGGATTTTGGTAGATTCAGGAAGGTTCCAAGCCAAAACCATTATGGGGTTAGGGTTAATAAATGCTCATCGCGATTTTGTTTTCAAATTATTTTTTGTCTTCCAGAAATGTAAATTCTATGGAATAAAAACCTGAAAGCATTGTTATTTTTGCTGTTAGTTTTACTTCATAGCATTGCAATTCAAAAGGATACTCAATTATTATATAACAACCTTTGAACTCTTGACCTTTATAGGAGTGTACCATTCAGAGTGAGGGTACGTCTAGCTAGAAAGAGAAATGAAGATGAGGACTCTCCAAACAAACTGTACACGCTAGTCACCCACGTCGAAGTTGCAACCTTCAAGGGTATGTTATTTTATTATTGTAACTCTTACCTCAGGCCTTCTTAAAGGCTTTATACTAGGTCTATAACAAGAAATAATTAAACTAAAATAATTGATACATGATAAATGTTCAATAGTACATTTGTTGCATGCCTGTTGGATTGGTCACTCTGATGTCAAAGTTTACCTGAATACATGTAGTATCTGAATAAGTGTAACCACAAACGTACTGCCATACATATTGCCAGCTGCTTATCATTTCTCTCTCTGCTATTTACACAGGATTACAGACGGTTAATGTGGACAGCGAGGACTAGATCTTCTTGTTTATATGTAAAAATGCGGGGTTTTCCTACTTGATGGATGCGGGGGTTGACTGACACGAGCTGGGAATCATGGGGTATAAAATAACTTACGGACAATAAATAGCATTATGCTACAGGAAGAACTTATCATTGTCTCTACTTTGTCTTATTTTCGTGTTTAAATTAATGAACTATTTTCTTGTCTTAAACAAAATTCCATGCCATTCATTGTAATGAAGTCATTTTATTCTTACTCTTAATATTACAGAAAACAATATCTTATTAGTGGCGTAATTTGGGTTGGTTCAGTAGGGGTACTGGAGGGCACCAGGATTTTTCAGGGGGTACTCGAGGCACTTATAAGAGGCCCATTACCTTTTCTTGGTGATCCAAACACTGGAGATGGGGGCATTGTATTAGCCAGAGGGGTGTCTTTTAGACACCCTGTTTCAATTTTGGACACCGAATTTTATCTGTCATTTACATAAAATGTATTGTAAGTGAACAATTTGGACACCCTGTTTTGAAATTTCCAGCAAATTTGGACATCCTAGTTCTAAATCCTGATTAACACCTTGGTTTGAGGGGTCATATCCCCAGTTCACAGATTTGAGTTCTTTGGAAAGTGGTTTTGAAGTGTGCATGTAGGACTACTTTAACCCTCCTGCTACAGCTGCACTAGTAGCAAATTTGGACATCCTAGTTCTAAATCCTGACTAACACCTTGGTTCTGGGGGGGGGTGGGGGCTGAGGGTCACATCGTCACATCCCCAGTTACGTCACCGATTTTAATTCTATGGAAAGTGTGGCTTTGAAGTGTACATGTAGGACGACTTATTTAACCCTCCTAGTACAGGTGCACTTTTAGTGGCAAGTAGCTATAGTGGTCAAAACCAGTCAACTGCCTGTTTTGACTGTTGACCCAAATGTGCACACGGGCATTTTTACTGTCATTTTGACCACCCTTAACAATACAAGACAATGCTTTTACCAGTCAAAAACAGTTGACTCATTTTTAACCTGTAAATGTACTTACTGCACGTAAAGTTTGACAGTGTTCGACTTTTTATTGCACTAGATATACCTTGGCAAGTAAATGTATATCAACATTTTGAGTGATTTTGACCCTTTTTTAATATTCACAGAAGGGTTAAAGAAAATAGATTCCAAACCATCAATTCAACAGGGTGGTAAATGTTGAATATGGTGCCATATGAACCTCTCTGACTTGCGAGGATTAGTAAGTGGTACCTAGTTTATATTGTTGACGAATCATCAAGACTTAATGATGCAGAGCAAGGAGTCATCGTCAACTGTTTCCTTTTTGACTGGGAAACAGTACATGTAAATCGGCCAAATGAAATTGAAGACGATGTGGGAAAAGTTATGAATATATTCGGTTATGAATATACTGTTAAGTTGACATGTACAGTACTGTTTTCTGCTACAAGTTGAAATACGTCATTCCTGCATGGTCGGTGATCCGGAGGGTTAGGGTTGGTAATGATAATGTCCCCTAAAGTCGGACAGATCTAGTCTTTCATCAAGACATGAAAAATGTATGCACAATGTGAAAGCATTCATATTAAAAACGTATGGTCCCATGACAAACCTGATGTGGATACAAAATGTTAGATGGCCAAGTACTGCAAGAGCAGCATTTTACCATTGAGGAAAGGTTTCATGATAAACTTTCAAAGTATGATTTCGTTTACAGATAAAAATGGTGAATAGCCTACAGTCGGGGAGCATCATTTGTCAGCAGGGCCAGGGGCATAGCGAAGGCATCTTGTGGAAGACAATTTGCCGACTGGCGTAGCCAGAATTATCAGTGTGGGGGGGGGGGGGGCGGGCGGGCTTTTGGGGTAAAGTTACCGACACAAATATGAACAGACAAATTTACCACCCCCCAAAAAAAACCGCCCATTTGCTCCAGCCCTGACAATGCCGTTGCCAAGGCAATTATCTTGAGGGAGAGGGTTTGAAGCCATTTTGCCGAATGACTTTATTTCAAATGAAAGTTCAGTGGTGAGATTCAGAAATTTTAACGTAAAAGAGATTGTGAGCATATTTTCTTACAAACCTCGGATTAGACGCATAAATTTGTTTGGGAGAAACACGGATGCTGCGTAATATAGGTCTACCTTGATCAGTTTGGCGTAGAGGTTCTTTCCTCGCCATTTCACCTCTGTGGGCCCGGGTAAGAATACCACTCGGACCCCCCAGCCCACATGTGTGTGGGTTTTCAGTCCCTACAGGGGTGTGATTTGTCCGGATTTTGGATTTTGACAAATCGCAATGTTATTTATTGATGGTTTATTACAATCTGACAAAGCAGCTGGTGGGCTGAAAATAGTAAATTTTACATAGTTAAAAATACCATAAAAAGTTATAAATAAGTATACATAGCCTATAGATTGCTCTATAAATAAAACTTGAGAAATTAAAAACACATAATCGTACGAAAAGGGAAGGCTGACAACAGGGAGGAAGGCTGGGAAAATTTGGGGGAGAGCGGGCAAGGGGAAAGGTTACATGGAAACGAGAAGGGGAGAAAAACTATAAGCACTATACAAATTTACAAATACTTATATAATTGTTCCTTTAAAAATGAGAACGGCACATCTGAAGAAACATATCTATAAGGAAAGAGGAAGGGGAAGGCGTGCGTGGGAGACACAGGGAAGGAAGGCCGGGAGGATTATGTTACGTGTAAATTTGAAAACGACAGCAGCTGCGAACAAACAAAGTTTGACAATGACCAAATGCAAGCTAGACTGCAGAGACCTACCATTATTTTAGAATTCTGGCAAGTGAAGGTATTGTTGATTTCCTGTATCGCTCAGTGTTACACCTAGGTATTAAAATGCTTGAAACAGTACCTGATTTAAGTTCTCAATTTTTTTTTCTGGTGGAAGCATATGCCGAAATTTCGATGAGCACAGTAGACTGGATACCAAACTTAAGTAGAAGATTAAGCCGTCTGGATTCTAAAGTAGAAATATTGAGCCTATCGAGAGCATGGGAATAAGTGTAATATTCACGGCCTAATATGATACGGTACGCACGTTTATGAACACGTTGTATTGAGTTGGTATATACACAAAGTATATAACCTATGAGAAAATGTTGTGATCCTCCGGATTTTAAAGATTTAAGCAATACAGGAAAGCAAAGCAAAAGCTCACAACAGCGGCTCCAATACCCCCTAGCAAAATTTACGTGGATTTTTCAAAACTGCCCAATCACACCCCTGCCTTATCTAATTACGTGGGTTTTCCCTAGACTATTTGTCTGGGGTTTTCCTCCCACATGACATTTTAAACTGAACATTTCTTCACCATCTTCTCTAACAGGTTTCTTGAGGCTTATGAGCTACAGTGCTGTGGGCACTTTTGTGGAATAATTGGTTTCATGACCAGAAAGATATACAATAATAATAAAAAGATAAACATATTTTTATCAATATCTTGTGGTTTCAACTTGAAATTAAGTTAGCAAATTATAATATTAGTGTACCAGTAAAGTACAGCAAAATCGGTAATAACCAGATTATCAATCTAGCGAACTATTATCCAACAGCTTACTTGGTGTAAAGTTGGTAAAAGTAGGCCTATCAACCAATCTGATCAATTATTCCACCTTAGCAGAAAAGGGAATTGTTGTGTTGAATGTATAAACGTCCGGTAACTTTTCGAAAAACATAAATTAACAGCTTGAAACTGTTCTTTTTTGTAAATGGTGAGCACATTTTATGATGAAACTTTAATATTTCTTGACAACTAGAGGGTTAAAAAATGAACTAAAGTTCCAAATACAGATATATGATGTATCGTCCCAATATCCTGTGCAGAACAACGTCATGAACTGAAACTTGAAAAGTCTTCGCCCTCACCAAACCTGTGTGCAAGAATCTTATCTCCGCACCAATCCACGATGGGTAAATAATGCTACATTGACGTAACAGTGTCCGAAGTCTATAAGTGTTGTTCTATCATGTTGCTGTTAGCAATTACTAGAGATAGTATATATTGACAATAACTTGCCATTACATAAATAATAACAAATTATTGGTAGAGGTATTCGGGTAAGTCTGATTTTATTCCGGTACATGTATTTATTTTTGAT
Organism: Zoroaster sp. YZ-2022; assembly: GCA_029582265.1. Taxonomy (NCBI): domain Eukaryota; kingdom Metazoa; phylum Echinodermata; class Asteroidea; order Forcipulatida; family Zoroasteridae; genus Zoroaster; species Zoroaster sp. YZ-2022. The sequence goes on along the minus strand of CM055833.1, from coordinate 26,109,762 downwards.
ATTGGTAATAGTTATGGGCTATATTGTATTAGGCCTATAATGTTATAGTAATTGAAAAAGAGTTGAGTTGTTTCCTGCAGTAGGCCTATTTAAACTGTATCTTTCGTACTTTGATCGTGACAGGCACAAATGTTGCGATGCAACAGGTGATCGTGAATATGTATTGATAGCATGATAAGTGATGTAGGGCAATAGAAATGGTTTAACAGTTATGCACCCAACACAAGGCGGTTCATTTTCTCAGTTGAAGCAGGAGTTTCATATTTACATTTATTATACGGTATGCGTGTTGTACTCTGAGTCAAGGTATTCTGTTCCTAATTGCATACAATTTTGAAAGAAAATGGTTCAATAGATTGCCACTCCACAAAGGAAATAGCATCTCCTACTATCGACTCGTTTGCCTACATGTGAAAGGAGAGCAGCCTATTTGGAAATAGAAGTCATTAAATTGAGAGCGGTTTCATTATTACCAAAATACAAAGTCGAATATCGAATATCCGAGATTCCAATGTGGAATCCGCTTTAACTATTGTTCGGAACTCCTGAATGTTGTAATATTATACTTAATCTGTGTATACACTTGGCGTCAAGCAGACATGAAGCACACCTATATTGTGTAAATAATATAGGCTCTATTCATCCTGTAGGCCTAAGGCCTTGCAAGATTTGACAAAATTGGATTTGGGAAGGCCTGTTTTAGTTGCATTGAACGTATAGGCTAAACTTGTTAAATCCTTATGTAGAAATGTGCATCGTTTTTGTGGATTGACTCACGCCAGTGTGGTTAATTAGACTCCAATAGACACGCCGAATCATAAGATTTGCAACAAGTTTTCTCATTCCCAAGCTCATCGGAACGTCCAGAAAAAAAGGTAATTAACTAAAATGTATGTTAATGCGGTGAATATTGCTTTCTTTGAAATGAAGAATGAGGCCTATAATGAGGTCAGTTGGGCTTTATGTTTTTAGAACAGTCTCGTAACTCGGGTTGGTTCAGTTGGGGGAAGTTAGAGGGCACCTGAGGTGCTTGTTTAAATGCCCTTATGCCACTTAAGGATCTGAGGGGGGGGGGCACATTACCAATAGGTATGCCACTGTTTCAAAGTAGTATTTCCTCCAACAGTCTTAAACGAGGTTGGAAGCGCTGTTATTTAGCTATACTAAAAAGAGTGTATTTAAATGCTAGTTGTTATAAGAGGTCATCATTTTGTTGAGTGTAGAAAACTTCCACTTTTCGAATTCAAGACTATGCCATCACAGATATATAGGCCTAAGCCAAACAAGTCAGATGAATTTACTATCACTTTAACTGTGTGACAATTACACACAGAGGACATGACCATTCTTCTATATCCAGCTTACGCTATTTAGGCATGTATCGTTAAAATTGCAGGTAAAACACTAAATGTAGTGTGCTTACAAACAAACAGCAAGTAAAGTATCGGTTATAACGACGATGGATATGACACAATCTCAAGGAGGTGGAGACTTTGCTTCGCTTGACAGGGTAGAAACCTCTACGTATGGACAGTATAGAGGCGGCGGGGACTCTGGCTTGTATAAAGCCAAGTTTCTAAGATGGTGGGAGGAGAGAGGCAAGGCTGAGAAACAGAAAGGTATGATAAATATATGGACGTTATGTCACAACATTTGCAGCCTTGTAACTAGGGTTAGTTCAGTAGGGGGCCGCACTGGCATTTCCAGGGGAGAACTACGGGTCTCGGGTTTAAGTCAAGTAATTTGGGCATTGATGGCATAGACATGTACACTGAGTTATCCGAGAAATCAGCTACCATCAAATAGAAACGGATAACACATTATTGCATTTACACGTTAAAAAACCAAAAACATTCAACTATATACTCGGTTCTTCAGAGATTATCCCAAAGCAGTCACAACAGTTGCTAGGTAACGTCCTCAAATTCAGATCTTGGATCCGCAAGTTCAGCAAATGCTTTTACAATTTTGGATCATCTGGGAATGGTGTATATAACTCCTATAACCCATCTGGGAATGGTGTATATAACTCCTATAACCCATCTGGGAATGGTGTAGGCCTATATAACTCCTATAACCCATCTGGGAATGGTGTATATAACTCCTATAACCCATCTGGGAATGGTGTATATAACTCCTATAACCCATCTGGGAATGGTGTATATAAATCCTATAACCTATCTGGGAATGGTGTATATAAATCCTATAACCCATCTGGGAATGGTGTGTATAAATCATATAACCCATCTGGGAATGGTGTATATAACTCCTATAACCCATCTGGGAATGGTGTATATAACTCCTATAACCCATCTGGGAATGGTGTATATAACTCCTATAACCCGTCTGGGAATGGTGTATATAACTCCTATAACCCATCTGGGAATGGTGTATATAACTCCTATAACCCATCTGGGAATGGTGTATATAAATCCTATAACCTATCTGGGAATGGTGTATATAAATCCTATAACCCATCTGGGAATGGTGTATATAAATCCTATAACCCATCTGGGAATGGTGTGTATAAATCATATAACCCATCTGGGAATGGTGTATATAACTCCTATAACCCATCTGGGAATGGTGTATATAACTCCTATAACCCATCTGGGAATGGTGTATATAACTCCTATAACCCGTCTGGGAATGGTGTATATAACTCCTATAACCCATCTGGGAATGGTGTATATAACTCCTATAACCTATCTGGGAATGGTGTATATAAATCCTATAACCCATCTGGGAATGGTGTATATAACTCCTATAACCCGTCTGGGAATGGTGTATATAACTCCTATAACCCATCTGGGAATGGTGTATATAACTCCTATAACCCATCTGGGAATGGTGTATATAACTCCTATAACCCATCTGGGAATGGTGTATATAAATCCTATAACCTATCTGGGAATGGTGTATATAAATCCTATAACCCATCTGGGAATGGTGTATATAACTCCTATAACCTATCTGGGAATGGTGTATATAACTCCTATAACCCATCTGGGAATGGTGTATATAAATCCTATAACCCATCTGGGAATGGTGTATATAAATCCTATAACCCATCTGGGAATGGTGTATATAAATCCTATAACCCATCTGGGAATGGTGTATATAAATCCTATAACCCATCTGGGAATGGTGTATATAAATCCTATAACCCATCTGGGAATGGTGTATATAAATCCTATAACCTATCTGGGAATGGTGTATATAAATCCTATAACCTATCTGGGAATGGTGTATATAAATCCTACAACCTATCTGGGAATGGTGTATATAAATCCTATAACCTATCTGGGAATGGTGTATATAAATCCTACAACCTGGGAATGGTGTATATAAATCCTATAACCTATCTGGGAATGGTGTATATAAATCCTATAACCTATCTGGTAATGGTGTATATAAATCCTATAACCTATCTGGGAATTGTGTATATAAATCCTATAACCTATTTGGGAATGGTGTAGGCCTATATAAATCCTATAACCTATCTGGGAATGGTGTATACAAATCCTATAACCTATCTGGGAATGGTGTATATAAATCCTATAACCTATCAACCGTACAGTCATAAATAAACCATTAAAGATAAACGTGCAACAGTTAGAATAATGACGTAATTGAATAAAATAATTCATGACATATGAGATAATAAACCAGTTCTCTGAAGCGTATAAAACCTGGGTCACGACAAGCGTCTCGTTCTTTGTAATAAAATGTGTTTTGTCCACGGACCAATGGTTGACCCTGGAGAATTATTTGTCTAGTTCAGGAGCATGGCAACCTGTGTAAAGTTATAAGCACTATGAATCTAAAGCATAACGTGTTTTGACATCATTGCAAGTGTCTGGCCTGATGCTATAGTGTAGGATTATTTAGTAACTATGCCGAGCTACAGATAGAGCCAGGGTCACAATGATGGGATGTATTCGTTCAATCCTACTTGATTTCATGGTAAATGTAGAATAAACCATTATGAGTGTACAGGATGATGTCTCACATGGTAAGTTTAGTTTTCCCTCAATTATCAAAACAAAAATGTGTTTTTGAGTTGTTGTTGGTTACTCATGCACAATTAATTAAGTAAGACTAATTGCGGTGACACCATGTGAAATTCTCTATTGAGTGGTAATTAGTTCTGAAGAGAACTGGAGGTTACAACTCGACATTTCGATCAGTATGCTCAGATCGTCTTAAGGAGAATTCTCCTGATGACGATCATTCTCGATCCTGATGACGATCTATTTCAGAACTAATTACCACTTAATAGAGAATTTCAATTAGTCTTACTTATCCTCTTCACCATGCAAAGCTACAAGTTTTACCTATCATGCACAATTGGCCCCCAGACATCAATGTTCGGATGTATGCGTCAGTTTTAATACTAATGAGGTGTGGATTGCAGGCTTAGGCAGGGAATATTCAACGTGGGACCAATAATGGTAATGACATAATGTGGGTTCGAATCACGGCCGTGACATTGTGTCCTTGAGCAAGACACTTAATCATAATTGCTTCTCTCCACCCAGGGGTTAAATGGGTACCTGTGAAGGCAGAGTTGGTTTGCTCTATATGCGCTAGAAATGGCAGCAATTGAGCTGTATACTCCCCAGGGAGCTGAGATGGTTTCAGGAATGATTTATGAGCCTTATGAGCAGGGATAATAATATAATGCGCCTTGAGCACCACTTAGTTGGTGGATACGTGCGCTATATAAATCCACACATTATTATTATTATTATTATTATGAAGTAATTGGTAATACTGGTAACAAGTTGTGTCATACATCGTTGTAGCCAGGGGGTGGCCACGGGGGGGGGGGGGTTGGCACGCCCCTGTTGGCACGCCCCTGTTGGCACGCCCCTGTTGGCATCACCCCTGTTGGCATCACCCCTGTTGGCATTACCCCTGTTGGCATCACCCCTGTTGGCATCACCCCTGTTGGCATCACCCTGGCAGAACACATGCAAACACCCAGCGGCTCCTGTGGATACATCAGTAATACACGTTTTAATGTTATACTTTATAAACTGTATGTTTAAACATGAAAAACATCTTGCATATGTCCACACATACTTTAGTATAGTTATAATATGTTACCCCCTCCGCTTTTCAATATGTAAAGTATTTGTTTAATGGATTTAATCAATTTCATACAGGAATAAATGTTGAATGTGTATATTCAAATAACGTTGACAACAAGGAATAACATTGACGATACATATACATGGGTGTTAATCCCTGGAGGAGGGGGGGGGGGGGTATATAACTCCAACTTTCTGCCCAATGAAATGATCATGTGCCCCACGCTTTAGGGGTCCAGTAAAACAATTGAAAAATCCTTGGTAGCATTATATAACGTTTGGAAAGTAATTTAGGGGGATCATTGTTTTTAAGATTCCAAAATTTCCACAGGAGACGATCAGAGCATACTGATCGAAACGTCGAGTTGTAACCTGTACTAATTACTACTCAATAGGGAATTTCACATGGTGTCACCGCAATTAGTCTTACTTATCCTCTTCACCATGCAAAGCTACAAGTTTTACCTAACAACAGCAACAGCAACAGCAACAGCAGCAGCAGCAACACGACAAGTTGGCCAAGGTGATCCATTGGGATTTGTGTAAGAAGTACGGTGTCAAGGTGGAATCAAAGTGGTACGACTATGTGCCGAAAAATGTAGAAGAAACGCACCATGTCAAGATTCTCTGGGACTTCAACATCCAGACAGATCATGTTATAGAACATAGACGGCCGGATGTTGTTGTCTTGGATAAGCATGAGAAGATGTGTCATCTTATCGATATAGCTGTGCCGGGTGATAGTAGAGTAGCATCGAAGGAGAATGAGAAGGTACAGAAATATCAGGATTTAGCGAGAGAACTCCGCAAGCTGTGGCAAATAAAGGTGAAGGTTATTCCCGTGGTAGTGGGAGCACTGGGTACAATCCTGAAGGCGTTGGAGAAACATCTCAAGGAGATAGGAACATCTGTTAGAGTAGAATTACTACAGAAGGCGGCACTCTTAGGGACAGCAAGGATTCTGCGAAAGACACTCGAGATCTAAGGCTACGGGACGTAGCTTGACTTGAGGTGTAACCGGCAGAAAGGAAAATAAGATCTTTCTTTTCATGCTGTGCTAACGCGAAATAATAATAATAATAATAATAATAATAATAATAATAATAATAATAATAATAATAATAATAATAATAATAATAATAATAATAATAATAATAATAATAATAATAATAACATTTTAAACTGTTTTTAACAAACAACTTGTTAAAGGGTCATTTCATAAGGTCCTCATACCTTCTGAAATAATTGTTTTTAAAAAATAACAACTTCTAACGAACATCAATTCAACAACTTAGGGGCCGTTCACAATTGTCAACATTTTCACGAGCGTACAAAGAGTACACTTTTTCAAGACCCCCCCCCCCCTAAAAGCGTACGAAAAAAATGTTGATTTTTTTTCACACAAGTCTATATATAGACATTTGCATGCAATTGCGTGTGTATGCTACAGTACAGGTAGCTAGGGAACGGAAGGGACATTGCGCAATTATTTGCGCAATCTCGGTTTGAACACTGTATTTTTAAAGAGGTAATGACCGTTTTAAACGGTAATCCCCTCTTTTAAAAATGGAAACAGAGATATAAAATGTTTTATTTGTATTTTGTATTAAATTATTACATTACTGAAGCCTTTTACAATGCAAAAAAACATTTACAAATGTTCTGTTTGAAACCGATTAGTTTATTTATAATATGTTGATAATATTTACCCTATACATAAAATGAACTTGTCCAGGCAGTCTTGTTTGTGCGTGTGGGACGTGTGTCTGATTGTGTGTGCATGGACGGGGCCGGCCGTTAAAAACACGCAGTGGATACGAACGACATGTATACATGTACATGTAAAATACAGTACATTTTCATGTACGTGTAGGACAATGCCGCGCATGCTGTACACATTACACGTTCATGGGATGCGATGCGGGACGGCCCCCGGGCCGCGACCGGCTCGGCCAGTGCTCGCTCGGCATCGGTTGCGGCTGTCGGCTGTGGTGACGGGCGAGAAAACAGATCGACATTTAAAAAAAAAACCAAGCGTTAGGCGGGCATTAACGGGCGAGAAAACATATCGACATTTAAAAAAAAAAAAAAAGCGTACGGCGGGCATTAACCCCCCCCCCCCCCCCAGCGTACGGTTTGTACGCTCGTGAAAATGTTGACAATTGTGAACGGCCCCTTACATGTTATAGGATTTCCAATCGTTTCGATCACAGCTTCTCTGAACGAATTTTAACTTCAGTGCCTTTTTGTCAAGGATAAAGGCTATAGAAGTTTTTGGCGCATTTCAAATTTATGAAATTATAATTTTTGTTTTTTGTTTTTAATAATATGATTAATATAGATGAGCAATATGTGGGAAATGAAGGCATCAGTATGTGTTCTGTATAACCTATATTAGCTGTTTGATTATAGTGACCCTATAGTAAACCATTATGTTCTTGTCAGTTGCCTAGTAAATTACGTACGAAGGAGTGTTGTGGTTATACAACCTCCGTATTTGCTTAATATGATCTTTACGATCATCAAAACCTGATGGCAAGATTCCCAAGGTCCACACGTGTCTGATGTTGAAATTACCATTTATACTGAATCAGATACATGTATGTGTTTACTGTCTGTTGGTCCATCTGATTTTCCTGGTTGTCTAGCTGTCTGTATGATGTAATTGTTTCTTTTTTGCTCTTGTTTATTTTTATATTATAGACCTAGTTTTTCTTGGTCGTGGCCCCCGTATCATTTGTAACTGTTGTGCTACCAAATAAGCTATATCTTTTTGGACAGTTACAAAATAGCAAACAATCAGTGACCGCAACAATATTTTCATGCCTTGAAATTTCTGAAGTGGACTAAGTTAATAGATGGTTGGTGCATATTCTAGTTTCAGCCTGTAGGCTTGCCGCCGGCAGTTATTAGGGAAGAATATAGACAGACGAATTGAACTGACTATTTCTGATATGATAATGGCGCCAAAATCATATTGATATCCATCTTGAGTGATACTCAAATACTGTAGTAGATCAATTGCCGACTACTCTATAATGAGAAAACAGGCTGAGATAATTAAGTTTATGCAGTTTATTTATAGGACAATTTCAAGTAGACTTAACGACGCCTTATGCTTCACGAATTATGCCAACTCTGTGGTGAATAGGCCTACATACAATGTATATAGTAATCACAAGTTGGCATGAATAAATAAATCTATAATGCAGCTAATTCCTCTTGTATATCAAAATTTTGTTGAATGTGGAAATATGGATTGTATTTGCAGAGGAAGATGCGATGGAGACGATAGCGAGACGTCTTCAGGAGATTGAAGGAATGTGTCACAGTGACAAGCCAAGAGTAGTACATACTTCCATCACCAGACTAGATACACCACGACGCAATCATATTCAGGTAAAGAGTAGTCGACATTTTTTGCTAGGCCCCTGAGTAGGACCATAGTTGTATTCACTTCATTTATATTCATCCTGCAATAACAACAGAAAAATAACAATGCATAATTCAATAACATGTAATTGACTTGAATGCCTTCTGGGTCGCCTTAATTGCCTGTTATAGATTCAGTTAATTCGAGACAAAATAAATATTGATAAAAGATCAAATTCAGTTGCATTATATATAGCCTAGGTCCCATGATCGATTTTTGTTATTCATATTTTAAACTATACGAACAGTTGAGTGTCAAATTCCGTATGCATGCAGGAAATAGTCAATAGCAAAATTATTCAGACCTTTTTGAAATAATCTTGTTTCTCAAGTATGATTGATTTTTTTTCCTTTTTTTTCTTCTTTTTGTTTGTTTTTGGTTTTGATTACCTTGTGATCAGCGACTTGGTGCAGTAACACCGCACACATATCGACGACAACGACAGAAAGAGAAAGGTTTAAAGGTGGGTGTCTTTTTGGGCCGTGATCTTTGTATATGTATATATGCTGTATTTGTATTTTGCTGTTTGATAGAGAAAGGTACACTCTTAAAACTAAAGTGTTGAATCAATATTTTAAAGAGTTCGGTCAGTGACAACTCTTTATAAAGTTGGATTTAACTTTTAAGAAGTGTTGAAATAACATTGATAAAGTTAGACTTAACTTAAGCTCCTTGTTAATTCAACACTATCTTTGGGTTGAGTATATTATTCCTTATGGTTAACGAGCACAGAAACATAACCTAAGTGGTCAGGGGTTATTCCCCATCGTGCCATACAATCATGCCAGACAAAATGAAATTGTGCGGTTATCCACATGTCGCAGGTTCAAATCCAGCATTTCCCCAGCATGCTATTAATCTTTTAAACTTTCATTTTCTTGGTTAACATTTCCCCCTTATTTTTAACTATTTGTTTCAACAGAATCATGCAATACAGAAGTTCCGATATGCGGCGACTATGGTTCTGATAATGGTACGGGGGTGTCGATATGGAAGAAAGTAAGCAGGGTCTCACCATAGATGAAGGACACAGTGTCCTTTCTCTATGGTCTCATGTTCACCTCAAATATTAATGACAATCGCTCAACCCACCCTCAAAGGGTTGTTAAACTCATCTCCTCCATATCATAGTGATAATTTGTCAACTCCAGCAGATAACAGTCTATCAACCTCTCACCTCTTCCTCAATCTCACACATCTTCCTCAATCTCACAGCTCTATCTCGCTCGTACCTCTACTTCTCATAATTGAGTATCTCAACCCCTCTCATTTCCCTCTTAAAATGACACCCATCAACCTCTCACTGCCATCTCTGATATTTTCGCAATGAATTTTTACACTTCCACCTCATAAAGTGACATTCCCTCAACCTCCCACCTTAACCTCTCATAGTGACAATCCCTCAACATCATACCTCCATATCAAATGGTGATACCCCTCGGCCCTCGCATCCACATACCATATTGACAATACCTCAACACCATAATAAAGTAAAGATGTATTCTATATTTCTGAACCAGAGACTTTGTATCCACCCGTTCTTTTCAGAACCATATACCTCACCTCATCAATAATAAGGGTATTTCTACGTGGTATTTTTGCGTGATATTTTTTGCATTTTCTATTCTTTCAACTCCACCATTCCTTTATTTGGAAAATGTTGGGATATGTAAGGGAGGGCCCTAGTGCATGAGATTGTGAGAGAATATTAATACATAGCATATTTAAAACACCTAATCCACTTGAATAGTTTAATATGTCGCCTTATCTGAAGTTGTAATGTGTCTAGTATAATAACATTTTCCTTTTGGTTAACCAATATATAGGCTATTAGTTATTTTGTTATTTAACATTGTGCAATGTTCTAAACCGTTATACTTTGTACCTGCCTATTGTGGTCTTTGTTTGTTTATGTTTATTTATGAAATAGCATGTTTTTATTGTAAACGTCCATTTTTAAGGTATGCGCAACCAGAAAGTGCTTTCAAGAATCTTTCGTCTGGTTCCCAGACGAATGTAATACTAGAGGATACAACAAGTAATGATGGGTCTGATATCACCAAGTTGAGCTCAGAATCTTCATCAATCAAAGCTTGTGTAAGTGTGTAGACTTATTCATTTAATACGCACACAACGAACTCATATTATGCACACGATTTAACTTCATATAAGTTTCATCTTATCATGTCTGACGTCAACATTTTCTTGATTTTAGATTGGCTGGGAACTTCAGATGAATCTTTCGACGCAGCCGCAGTATCGCAATGCCAAGCAACTGAAACATGTACGTTTGTTATATTTCGGCATTTTTTGCCAAACACAAAGCTGGATAGCTTACTTGGTAAAGCGCCGGTAGGGTAGTCAAACGTTTGCAGGTTCAAATCCAGCTTTCAAAAAAATGTTTTAACACTCGAAAAGCTGACTGACGTACCTGATCAGTTTTCCCGTATGGATTATTGAATGATTTAATCAATATTTGATTATGTTTCAGTTTAAGCTCTCCTTTTCAACTGTATTGACGACATTTGGATAGTTCGAAATATTGTATTAAGGTTGAATTATTTATGTAATTGAAATCCTCGTCAAACAGCTTATACAGTTCCAAACGAAGTGTAACTATTTTAACTTCCACAGATTATGTGTTTGATTCGAGCCAATAAAGCCTTCAGCATATTCCCGAGTGATTCTGAGTCTGAGTTAGCTCGGAGGATCTCGTATGAGCGTTATGATAGCAATAGGATCATCGCCTACCAGGGTAGACCACCTGATTGCTTCTATTTCATTGTATCAGGAAGAGGTAAAGAAAATCACTTTAACCCAATCAACCATTGAGAAAAATAAATCTGAATGTTATTTAATATATTTCCTACGTTTAACTGTAAATGCTTCTTTCATTTGGTGCCATATAAAACCAAATAATCAAGGTGTTATCCACATGTTAAAACATGTTAGATTTTATCATGTTAAGTTTCCTGACGTTGATTCCCAATGCAAATAGACCAGCATATAGGCCTATGGGAGGTAAATGAGGCTTTGTGGCGCACAAAACAAACCTATATATAACTAGATATAAGTTTTTGTCACAACAAAAACAAGGTGTTCGGTTGAAGTTAAAATGGTTACGTCATCAATTCGAAGTGTTGGAGAAGTCAAATGTTAACGTCTGTTGAAGTTCTCGCGAGAAGTTTATTTGAATACAATACAATACTGAATTTAGAAATTATTTTAATATTAAACTTTGACTTCCGGTTTGGACAGGAAGTAAGGTCAAATGGGGTCACCTTGTGTAAATACTTTTGACAATTAACAATATGTACAATGGTACAAAATGTAAATTCTACCTCCTGTGGTTGTTGAGATATGATTTTTAAATATTAAACTTTCACTTCCGTTTGGACAGGAAATGTAAGGTCAAAATTAGTATAAATATTTTTTGACAATTAACGATCTGTATAATGGTACCAAATTTGTGGTACCTCTTGTGGTTGTTGAGATATGATTTTTGAAAATATTAAACTTTGACTTCCGGTTTGGACAGGAAGTAAGGTCAAATTAAGGGTCACCTTTTGTAAATATTTTTGACAATTAACGATCTGTGCAATGGTACAAAATTGTGAATTTACCTCTTGTAGTTGTTGAGATATGATTTTTAAATATTAAACTTTGACTTCGGTTTGGACAGGAAGCAAGGTCAAGTGGGATCACCTTTGTGTAAATATTTTTCGACAATTAACAATCTATACAATGATACAAAAATGTCAATTTACCTCTTGTGGTTGTGGAGATATGATTTTGTTAAACATTAAACTTTGACTTCCGGTTTGGACAGGAAGTAAGGTCAAATTGGGGTCACCTTTGTGTAAATATTTTTGACAATTAACAATCTATACAATGATACAAAAATTTCAATTTACCTCTTGTGGTTGTGGAGATATGATTTTTTTAAACATTAAACTTTGACTTCCGGTTTGGACAGGAAGTAAGGTCAAATTAGTCACCTTTGTGTAAATAATTTTTGACAATTAACAATCTGTACAATGGTGCAAAACTGTCAATTTACCTGTTGTGGTTGTTGAGATATGATTTTACGTGCATACATAATTAGCACGACCAGAGCTGATTTACATTCACCAAATTACGTGCATACATAATGAGCACGACCAGAGCTGATTTACATTCACCAACAGAGGGCGCACTTTTTAGCGTTGAAAAAGCCGTGTAGTCTTTTCATTTGGCAACGTAATCAAAACGTTTTAACTAATAAGTATGATTGATCGAAATTCGATATCTGATGACCTAATAATGACGTCACAAATTATGTTTCATCTACGTGTTATGTTTCTAAGTATGTGCCAAGTTTCAAGTTCATATGAAGTTTGCAAGTATGTGTTTTTTGTAGACAATCGATCCGGAAAAGAAGAAGAAGAAGAAGAGGAGAAGAAAAAAAAAAACTAGATATAAAGTTTTGTCACAACAAAAACAAGGTGTTCAGTTGAAGTTAAAATGGTTACGTCTACATCAATTCGAAGTGTTGGAGAAGTCAAATGTTAACGTCTGTTGAAGTTCTCATGAGAAGTTTATTTGAATACAATACAATACTGAATTTAGAAATTATTTTAATATTAAACTTTGACTTCCGGTTTGGACAGGAAGTAAGGTCAAATTGGGGTCACTTTGTGTAAATACTTTTGGCAATTAACAATCTGTACAATGGTACAAAAATGTCAATTTACCTCCTGTGGTTGTTGAGATATGATTTTTAAATATTAAACTTTCACTTCCGGTTTGGACAGGAAGTAAGCTCAAATTGGGGTATAAATATTTTGACAATTAACGATCTGTACAATGGTACAACAATTTTTAATTCTACCTCTTGTGGTTGTTGAGATACGATTTTTAAATATTAAACTTTGACTTCCGGTTTGGACAGGAAGTAAAGGTCAAGTGGGGTCATGTTTGTAAATATTTTGACAATTAACAATCTGTACAATGGTGCAAAAATGTTAATTTACCTCGTGTGGTTGTTGAGATATGATTTTTTTAAATATTAAACTTTGACTTCCGGTTTGGACAGGAAGTGGTCAAATTAAATCACCTTTTTCTAAATATTATTTGACAATTTACGATCTGTACAATGTGAAAGAATTGTGAATTTATCTCTTGTGGTTGTTGAGATATGATTTTTGTTAAATATTAAACTTTGACTTCCGGTTTGGACAGGAAGTAAAGGTCAAATTGGGGTCACTTTTTTGAAAATATTTTTGACAATTAACAATCTGTACAATGGTGAAGAATTGTGAATTTATCTCTTGTGGTTGTTGAGATATGATTTTGTTAAATATTAAACTTTGACTTCCGGTTTGGACAGGAAGTAAGGTCAAATGGGGTCACCTTTTGAAAATATTTTTGACAATTAACGATCTGTACAATGGTGAAAGAATTGTGAATTTATCTCTTGTGGTTGTTGAGATATGATTTTTTAATGTTAAACTTTTGACTTCCGGTTTGGACAGGAAGTAAGGTCAAATGGGGTCATGTTTTGTAAATATTTTTCGACAATTAACAATCTATACAATAGTGCAAAAATGTCCATTTACCTGTTGTGGTTGTTGAGATATGATTTTTTAAATATTAAACTTGACTTCCGGTTTGGACAGGAAGTAAGGTCAAATTGGGGTCACCTTTGTGTAGATATTTTTCGACAATTAACAGTCTATACAATGGTACAAAAAATGTCAATTTACCTCTTGTGGTTGTGGAGATATGATTTTGTTAAACATTAAACTTTGACTTCCGGTTTGGACAGGAAGTAAGGTCAAATTGGGGTCACCTTTGTGTAAATATTTTTTGACAATTAACAATCTATACAATGATACAAAAAATGTCAATTTACCTCTTGTGGTTGTGGAGATATGATTTTTTAAACATTAAACTTTGACTTCCGGTTTGGACAGGAAGTAAGGTCAAGTGGGGTCACCTTTGTGTAAATATTTTGACAATTAACAATCTATACAATGATACAAAAATTTCAATTTACCTCTTGTGGTTGGCGGAGATATGATTTTTAAACATTAAACTTTGACTTCCGGTTTGGACAGGAAGTAAGGTCAAATTGGGGTCACCTTTGTGTAAATAATTTTTGACAATTAACAATCTGTACAATGGTGCAAAAACTGTCAATTTACCTGTTGTGGTTGTTGAGATATGATTTTTACGTGCATACATAATTAGCACGACCAGAGCTGATTTACATTCACCAAATTACGTGCATACACATATGAGCACGACCAGAGCTGATTTACATTCACCAACAGAGGGCGCACTTTTTTAGCGTTGAAAAAGCCGTGTAGTCTTTCATTTGCAACGTAATCAAAACGTTTTAACTAATAAAGTATGATTGATCGAAATTCGATATCTGATGACCTAATAATGACGTGACAAATTATGTTTCATCTACGTGTTATGTTCTAAGTATGTGCCAAGTTTCAAGTTCATATGAAGTTTGCAAGTATGTGTTTTTTTGTAGACAATCGATCCGGAAAAGAAGAAGAAGAAGAAGAAGAAGAAGAAGAAGGAGAAGAAAAAGAAAAAAAAAAAAAAAAAACCGAACAATAACAATAGGTGTTTCGGGTGCATACCCGAACACCTAATAAAAAAACCGAACAATAACAATAGGTGTTTCGGGGTGCATACCCGAACACCTAATAAAGGGTGTAATCTGGCCCCATCCTTTACAGATCAGCCAGCGACAGTCTTTATTTATCAGCCTCGGTATGGTCTCGAGTACTTACATGGAATATAGGGCCTATTTAATGTAATTAAATAGTGGTGTAACTATGGGGGCGTAACTATGGGGGCAAGGGGGCACGTGCCCCCAGCCGAGGTCCGTGCCACCCGGCTGCCCCCCCCCCCCCGCATTCAGAATTGTGAAAAAATATTTGAGACTGCAGGATTCAAGTATTGATATGCCCCTAGAAAAAGTGGTGCACCCCCTCTAGTGCCCCCTGAAAATTGGACCCTAGTTACGCCACTGATTGCAGGTCTGTCATTATTCGTTAAGTTTGACAAACAAATGAAAACTGGAAATTCTTGAATTTTGTTTATCTAGTCAATCTTCTGAAGGAGTATGAGCTACAAACAGGCAGAGTGACCAAGTCTCTTGGGTTTCTGAAAAAGGGATGTTTTACTGATGTAAGTATATACTGAATTTCCCGTTGCAAACTAATGCATAATAAGAGATGATTGGAATTGTAGAATGCTTGTGCAAATATGACCACAGGTATAATTTTAGAATTCTTGGCAATGAAATAAATATAGATATCTGGGGCTGTTGTCGTTTTATATGTAAAACAATGAATGAATTTAGGTATTGATCCTTGTGAAACTTGTAAAGTAATAATCAAACATCCTGCAAACCATGAGCTAATGATTACCATTTTAATATTGTGTTATTTTTATTCGACAGCCTGAAGAGATCGAAAAACAGTGGAACCGACAATCTAGTCTCATATGTCAAGGCCCAGTAGAGGTTCTTCTGTTGAATAAAGAGGTATTTTATCAAAACACCATGAGATGTATAAATGAATAAAATGATCTATAGAAAATGAAATGTAATATTTTGCATTGATTCATTTACTAATAATTTCAGAAGTTTGTGTTAAACCAAACTTCTAACACAAATAAAAAAAATACAAGCAATTCTACGTTTATAACGAACAGACAAAGGGTATATCATTGTGACCAAGTATTATATATCATTCAAATTTATCTACTTTTTAGGATTTCTTTCACCTGCAAAACACTCAAGCCGGACCACCAATAGATTTCTTAAGGTGAGCAACAAACCGACACATAAAAACATGGAAAAGTCTTCTTAATATTTGTGTTTGTAGTTTCTTTTTAGTATACTACTCAAAACAATTTAGGGAACACCGGAATAATCTCAGTTAAAGCAAGATCATTTATTTCAGATAAACACAATGTTTCCACAGAATTGATGAGAAACAACTGCACAATGAAACAGATGATAAAGGATGCATGTAGTGATTACACATTTCATGACATGACTACTGAAAGAGAGAGGGGGTTGCAAATGAAAATCCCGGTTCATGGAACATTTCAAACCTATTTGATGTTAAAAATCCGGTGTTCCCTAAATTGTTTTGAGTAGTATATAATTCGTTACTGAGTTTATTGTCTTGCTTTGCATCATTGCTACGTGATGTAATAGTGATGTTGGTATATAATAGCAGGTAGTTTGGGCAATCACATAACAGCATTTTTTTACATTTGGTATTTGTGTTTTTGTTTGTGATTTGTGTTTTTGTTTTTTGATAAGTTGTGAATGGGTAGCCCAATGTTCTGCTACTATTATTTCATCATATATACTCTGCATGTCTTTATGTGTACAGATCGCAATATTTATTCATAGAATTTCCTTGTCAACTCTTCACTAAGCATCCTGAGGCAATAGAATACAAGTTTTATGGGTAAGAAAACGTAACACAGTAATTCATTAATGTAAATGCGATGACAATGTTGCAAATTATCCACACTTTTGTTTGAGTTTTAATTTCATGGTTGTTAGGCATTATACTATAAGGGTTACACTAATGTTAAGTCCATAAAACAGGTTTTTTTCTAGCTTGTAATTTATGTTCTCATTGTTGCATTCTTGCAGACCAGAACGACTGGTGGCAAAAGATTCGAACGATACGAGGTGGATATACGTCATCAAATCAGTAAGATAATTTTGAACAATATTTAGATGCTTTCTGTTTTATACTTGGGTAAATGCGATATATATATGACATAAAACACAATAAAGGGGGCCACTTTGCATCCGTCACGTTAGCAGTTTTTCCAATGGTTGTTATTTATTTTTAAGTACCTGAAACCGACCAAAAAGTGTTTCAACATGTGAATGGACATGCAGGCTTATACTAGAACTAATTTGAGTTGATTTATTTTAATTTTTAATTTTTAAATTTATTTTTTACCCTCAAATTTCCATAAAAATTGGACGGAAAAAGTTACCTCACTTTTCCGTCCATTTGTTGATGGAAATTTTAGGGTAATTAAAAAAATAATAGTAATAATCAACTCAAATTATCTTTAGGATAAGCATGCATGTCTATTCAAATGTTGAAATTCTTTTTGGGTGGTTTCAGATATTAAAAAAAATTACAACCATAAGAAAACTGCTAACGTGACGGTAGGAAAGTGGCCCTTTATTGTGTTTTATGTCATATATATATATATATATATATATATATATATATATATATATATATATATATATATATATATATATATATATATATATATATATATATATATATATGAAGGTCCGGTTTGGATCGAAATCTAAGGCCACCCTGTCGATTTAATTTAATATATATATATATATATATATATATATATATATATATATATATATATATTATGAAACTACAAATTTATTGACATTTCTAGGGCAAGTGCAAATGTATACGACGGCAGTTGGTTGCTGACATCAAAAGCGACAAAAAGTTCAGTGTGAAAAAAGGTATCGACAAACTTGGATACGTCAAACAGCCGTCACATGCAGATGGTAAGACCTAAAGCCGATGTGATCTAGTCTAATTTAGATTAGTATTCACTGACCAAGAATCGAAATTGAAAGTGTATTTTTAAATAATTACTTAATAATTTGATGAGCTTCAAATCCGGAAGGATAAGGGTATTTAAAATATACAAAGTAATTACTTTTAAAAATTGGTTTTTAGTACCAGTTAAAATTGGACAAAATATTTTGATGTTCTTTGTGTTTTTGGATTGATTGCGTAGCTATGATTGGAGCTGGTTTGAAGAAACTTGTACGAGATGGACAGAAAATCTTCGATCATGATTCTGAGGTATTGTTGGAATTTGATGTCATCGTTTACGTCACAAAATATACATTTTATTTCTAGTTCTGACCTTTGTATCATGCACTCTAAAAAGCGTGTTTAGCAATTGAACATTAGTAACCAGTATAAACATGTCAAATTCCTAAACACTAGGAAAGTTGGTATTTAATTTCTAGCTAAACGGAACGCATTAATTGCTAAACACAAGTATTTTAATGCTAAACGTGATACTTGTCTAAATGTTTTGTCGCAAATACCCCGCGCTGATTGGCCCTTTGGATTCACCGTGGGCGCGAAAAAACAAGTTACAGACGCCAACTTTCATCTTTCATCAACCTATAAATACCGCAGAACCCATTGCTATATAGGATTCTAGCCAGCCAATCGTCATCGGGCAAGGTCGGTGGTTGAGAGGTTAAGACGTCTGCACTAGTAAGCAGGAGGTCGTGGGTTTGAATCCCGCCCGAGGCGCATGTGAAGTATTTTCCACAGACACTCGGAAAGCACTGAGTATACAGTGCTATACACACGTCGGTGTAGGGCAAAATTAAATCAATTGTTTATCACCCGACGAAAGAATTTCATCAACCTATAGACGCCATTTTGTTTTAGTTGTCACCAAAACATCTAGTATTTAAATTATAAACATCAAATGTTGTACTGCTAAACAATTTAAGTGTTTAGCAGTAGGACATGTTTCCAAAGTGATGGCAGGATAGTGTTTAGAGCCTAAACACTGTTTTTACAGTGTGCTCTATTAATTAATATTTATAGGTACATTATTACGTGTTTCTGTGCGGCGTCGTTACACAGAGAAACCATTAATTATGTACATCATTATCAACACGGCATCATACATTGTGTGAACAAAACTCGTCCAAGAAAACTCACGTGATTAAACATAGCTTGGCTGTGATTATAAACAGATAATGGTTTGCAGTATTGAACAATAATCTTCTTAGTTTTTTAGTAATTCCTTTTAAATAATCCTGATAATTTTGTTTTTCAGATGAGTAAGATTTTGGAGGTAGAAGAAGCCAACATGGTTGGTAACCCGTACGTTGGTACCCTAGGTATCAGCATCAAGGAAACACCAGATGTAAGTCAAACTGTTCTGTTCAATTAATCAACATAATTTTAAAATATATATTTCAACATATTTCTAATAAAATCTTATTAAATTTACAGACGCCGGGACTTCCGAGTCGTGTGATGTCACGATTACGACTCAGATCATCCGTGGTAACGCCCCCCGAGTCAGAATTCAATTTTATTGATTGTAAGTGTAAGATTGTATGTTGTATAATTCGTTTATTTCCTTCGTTTTGTCATGCCCCACCCTGTTTTGCAACCCTGAATCCAACATTGCGCCTCTTATCAATAGTGTCCCGTTTTCGTTCAAATTCTTTGTGCATTGCCATAAGTGAGTTAACCAACAACGAATGCCACTTCACAGAAACTCTTCATAAACTTCATAATCCAATCGGAATAAAGACATTTAAAATTAATTTTTATATTTGATCTTTTCCTTCACGTCTTCAGCATTTCCTTTAGTACGTACCCCAGGTGATAAAGACTTCAACAGCCAAGACTCCTTCTTAGTTAAGGTAACTCTAATTATATATATATGGCTGATGCCGAACTCGAACCCGCGACCTCTCGAATACCGTGTGAGCGCTCTACCAACTGAGCTAACCAGCCCCTATGTTGGTGGGCGGTCCACTTATGCCAATTATCTATTGCTCCATGGGGCCAAGTCAGAGGCCAAACCATATCTGCCGAGTAGCCAGGGAAATTTCACTTTTTTCCCAGAGACATGCTTAAAAATAATTTATGTGAATTTGAATAATAACTTATCGTTGGCAGGGGTCTGAATAGGCACACCCTTTTGATGAAAATTTTACTTGACACCCCTTGCAACTCTTAATGTGTTATTGTCTTCATATATCAACTAAATAAAATGAGTTAAAAAAATTGAACTGAAACTTTCACAGCTGTTTGAATTCTGTTCACATTTCTTTCTATTAATGCACACAGTGCCCTTTTTGTATTCCATAATGCCCTTTTTCGAATTATGTAAACTATATTTTGTTAAATTTCTTTCAAAGGACTACGCGGCGACACGGCGTCTGGAAAGCACCCAATCATTTCACTCCCTCCGCGGAAGCCCACTTCACCTTCCTCCACTTGCCACGATTGGACAGAAAAATAACTCTACCCAAACAGACAACAGTTTCATGAATCAAAGTCCAAAAAGAAGGTTTACACAACATGTTGAGATTGATACTGCTAAACCCTCTGCACAGAGAAGAGCCTACATCCAGTTGGATGGAATGACGACTGGGGATATATTTGTAAGCAAAAACAATTATATTTTACCAGTATGATGACGTATGGCAATCATCGATTTAAACCTTGTTATTAGAATTATATAGGTAACATGTCACCGTGAATTGTATGTTCCTTTAATTGCATTTATGTTTTCCAGTTCATCGATAAAAGAGCAATATTTATATTGAGGAATTTGTTTCAGTATTTGTTTTTTCTTGAAGGGTCTGAACGATGTAGCGAGTACTGCCAGCAGTGAACCGTCGGGTGTTAGTGTGGTAAGGATCTACAATATAATGCCAAGCATTTTTAACTATGTTAGTCAGTCAAACAAATCACCAAATCTGATTCATTGTACCTTTGATAAACTCAGTCCTTTCAACTTGCATTCCTAATTCATACTGTGGACCCATTCTATATCTTACGATACTTGATATGTAGAACATTTACAAAAGATTTCCCATCATGATTTTTTTTTCTTATTTTTGTTTGTATATCTTTATCAAATTTGGTCTATGATTGGTTCACAGACGCTTAGTATGAAACTAAATAATCAGTGGGGAGGTTTATGAAAACCTGAATTTGTTTCTCTATTTTTTTTTCTCAGGTGAGTGAAGGAGCAGAAATTATCAAGATAAACAAACGTTTCTTCAGAACCCACGCTGGTACAGTGACAATCCTCAAACTGGACACATTGGTAAGTGTAGACAAGCGTTGATCTTTCTTGAAAATTTCTCGACTTTTGTCAGAATGCAAAAATTGGTCAAAGTATGGACGCATTTACATACTTTTTACCAATTGTGTTTACAATTTCTTTACCTGAGATGCTTATACTCAATGGCTCCGTAACTGTCCAATATGCTCTCGCATACATACAACTCCGGTCCTTCTAATTATTGGTTGTTGAGCCATAAAGGTAAGGTGCAACGTGCAACAGAGCTAGAGTGGATAGTTAATAATATCTTGATTTTGCCAACAGGTTCGTGAATTTATGTCTGAGGAGGATGCAAGCGAGAACCTAGAACGACAAGAAACATGGTTAAGATACAAAACCACTTTGATGGAACGTCTTGCTCAAAAGAAAAACCAGGCCAATAAACGATGGACAAGGACACTTAAACCACTCAGCTTCTCTTTATGATATGAAAGAATCGGATGTTGATTTCAAATCTAATTTTAGTTATTTGTGAATAACCAGTCCTATACCTTACCTTTAAAGTAAGAATATTTCAAGTAATCTTGTTTAGAAACAAGATTGGAAGACAAATTTCACAGGAGCTAGTAACTTAATGGACCAAAGGAATTTAGAGCCAAGTTTGTTTAAACTTTTACGTTTTTTATTGAATATTAAGCAGATGTAGTAATCGAGGTTACTTTTCAAAATTACATTTTTGATATAAACAAATGATATTTTATTGATATATTGACGGATGATTTTATTATCAAAACTGGTCATTTACTGAGCGACTCACCTTCCAATATTTATTTTAGTTAAACTTTCAGCTATTGCAAACAGTTGAAATACTCGAAGCTTCTTCGATCGAATTAATAAATGTATATATATAAAGTTGGTAAGAAATGGAATATTTGTATTTGTGATATTAGAGTACCATTAGTTTCCTATTATTTAAATATGCATTTGGTAATAAATAAAAATAGTGACATTATACAAATGGCCAATAAGCAATCTGAAAATATTAGTTTCGTTCTGTTGCCGCAATCACATTGTGATTGTGCAGATAATATTTATCACATAGCATCCTATTCCTTTGTATCATCCCACACGGCATTAATGTTCACAGTCTTTTAAATTGACAATATTGTCACGGTCAGAGCAGACGTTCACCAGGGCATGGAATCGGTGTCCTAGATTATGAACACAGTGCCTGAAAATTACTGCTTCATTTATGCAGCAGCAATGGTTATGACCTTACCTCTGTGGGAACTTATTTTCATCCCTGAGTTAATCTTAAACTAGCACTCCGATTCCATGCCCTGTTGATGGTGACGATACTATCCCTTTAAAGTGAACACAAGAATGTTGTGTGTACGTGCGATAATAAAACTGCTCTATTTCATAATGTCAACTTACCTCGTCAAGGTCTGTTTAAAGCATTTCAAAATTATCGATGTGTAACGTTGCTTTACCCCAAATATTCTATTATTTGTGTACTTGTATTTTGAAACCCTGACGACGTGGGATGATTGCATGTAAATTCGAGCTATAAATCTCAAGTTGAAAATGTGTGAATACACATGGACTATTAGTGGGATTAAGATGTCTCTCGTTTGATGATAAAAAAAATCCTACATATTGTACGGTAGCTCTGCTAGGTACACTCACCCAGTTATTGGTATACCACCAGATCGGTGAGTTACAACGACAACAATCATTTATTTGAAAACAGGAAAAAAGCAATCATAACTCTTTATGAGCATTTATGAAGTAGGCTATAAGTTTCAGCATGGCACCAGTGTTACAGTGGTGTAGCCAGAATTTTCAGAGTGGGGGGGGGCAAACATTTTTGGGGTAATTAACCGACACAAAACTCAAATAAACTGACAAATTATGACAATCAGAAATACCAACAAGTTTGTAAATTTACTGACACTATTTTGCCAACAAGTGGGGAGGTGGCCGCCCCTCCCCCCTCCTTGGCTATGCCATAGACAAAAGGATTTGATGAATTATTTACAAATGAATGAGTTTTTACATCACAATGACTGTGTTTGTGATTTCAAATCTGTGAAGTGCATGTCTAAAACGTGAAACAATACACGAATTGCAAACGTTTTATTTCCAATTATTTTCATAATCATGTCGTTGGAAATCACTTCAGATTGTACCACCTGCCCATCAAATTCAAATATTAAAGTTATGTGAAGGAGGAAGCGTTGCGTTGTTAATAGCTGTACCCAATGGCTTATTCCAGTCTGTTAATATTAACTCATGTGTAGATAAGTTGATGTGATTGTGTGAAACACTTGTCGCTTACTAAACTCAAGTTCAACGTTAAATCAATAAATATTGCATAGCTACACTAGGTTCAAGTCAACATTAACCTAAAGTCCTTTTTATATTCCCTCAGCAAGTAAACAACCAACCACATTCATGACAACTGCTGATAACTTCTGTTATATCTGCCCTTACCACTTGTCCGGGTGATTAACGATTTGTGAACATCACCTTTTATCATGCAATATTACCCTAATGACCTGTGTTGATTTTAATTCAAGTGGTTAGTGTATTCCAAACGTTCCATATAACACAATAAATCGGCATGGAAACTGGAACTAAAGTGCATCCAAAGCATAAAGATGATGAACAACTGGAGCTGTTTGGCAGTGATTGGAAGACGTTGAAGGCTTAATGAATGTAATCCCTCTGGAATCAGTTATCTTTTCAACCTGTTGATATGAGATTGTTCAAGACTGGAGTCTTCTGAAAGTTCTTTGTTGTCGACAAAGTACATAGCACATTCAGTGGGCTCCTAAAAGTCGGCGTTCTTTGATTTATGATCATAATTGTCATAACAGTGCAGTTTTCTCAATATCTCAGTAATCTTGTTTAAGTATCATGGCCAAGGCACACAACGAACGACGATCAGCTTTGGCATCTGGAGAGCTTCCATCCTACGCCAGACCAACTCGGGCTTCCATTACTCGAATGACTGCCAATGGAGTAGCAGGTGCTCCCCAGCAAAAATGTCAGCATAAGGCTTGTAGTTGCTCTGTGAGTCAAAACATTTCTTCTAAACCATCGCCTCCAAAGACTCCACAAGTAACTACCAGTACCATGCTAGGGAAACATCCACACGACCGTGCGAGTAGATGTATGCGAAAGGGAAGAGGAAGGAGTTACAGGTCGGGGCAAATAGGAGCACAAGCTGTCAAAGGACCTTCACAGGTTTTACAATACCGAATCAAACAACTCGCTCGTGGCATTAAGGACAAACACACCGGTAAATCGAATGATGAGATCGAAATACCTGTTCCAGTGAAAAGTGAACAAGTGAAAATTAATGTTACTGAAGATGATTTGGAACAAGAAACGTTCCAAGTTGGAGTAGACAGAATGGACCAAAACAAACAATCTATTGTGAATGTCAACTCAGCGAGAATGTTCCGGACAGAAGGCAGAAGCAAATCTACAAAGGATTCAACTGTGATTTGGGAAAGCGAAGAGTCAGAAGAATTAAAACATAAAACTGATTCAGTAAAAGTTCATGAACAACACGAAAAGCTGAAAGATACAAAGGTGGCTAGAACCAACGCTGCATACAGAGAAACAACAACTCCGCCCGACTCAACGCCCCCACGACGCAAGGCTCGTAGATCGGCTGTTTTCGATCCACCAACAATCGAAGTAGGAAGCATCGAACCTCAAAAACTATTGGAAAAACGATCAAAAAGAACTGAACCTCTGATTAACCTGAAGATTTTACCGTTATCTGAATCACCTGCTAGAAAAAGACCTACATCTCCTGTGATCAACAAGGAACAGATAGGGTCTCCACTTCGTGACCATCTCACGGACTTATCACCCACTTCGCCAACGATCACAGAAGAAGCAGAACCTCTAGAAGTGGAATACCCTCCCGACCTGCCGGCTCGGTATCGCTCACAACCAGCACCTCCAGTCATCAAAGAAACGACAGTGCCCAACTTGCCGACTCAACATCGTCCCAATCCCGTCCCTCCAGTTATCAAAGAGATTGAATCACCCTTAGACATAGAATATCCTCCCAACCTTCCAGCTCGATACCGTTCTCAACCAGCACCTCCAGTCATTAGAGAAACGGCACCGCCATTAGACATAGAATACCCTCCAGACCTACCATCGCGATATAGGAATCGCAAACCTTCTAAACCTGACATAGAAACAATTCACCTTGATGCCCCATCTGACTTGCCCCCTCGTTATAAATCTAGGACACCTTCACTTGTACCGAACGGCGGACCTTTGCTCGGCTGGACGCCACCACCTGTTGCCGGTATGGGTCAAGCTCGTGGTAACAGTGTTATAAATATCTCTAGCTCTTATCGGGCTCGTAGAAGTTCAGTATTTGGTATGGGTATGATGACGTCATATGAGGTAGATTCAATGGGTGCAACTGGTCTTGCATCTTCCCCTGCCCAGTTTCGTCGCCCGAGTGTTGTCGAACTCTTTAGACGAAGCAAGCAGTCAAGACATAGGAGGCTTTCAGTGTATTTACAGGTGAGGGGCTCACTGTTAGATAACATGTTTTTTGCGGTATTAAAAAAAAATCACAATTAGATTATTGTTATATCTCTATTAATTTCAAAACCTCCGAAGCTATACTGATTTTTGAACACTTTAATTTAATTGTAATTACTTTCTTTTGTTTATGGGGAGGGTGTCATTATTATATCCATAAGAAGACTTGTACTTTATAAACGTTGACTACAAATTTAATGCTTTCTTTTTTCCCCCCAAATTACAGACATTTGACGACAAGAAAGAAAGGGTGAGTAATTTGGTATTTTACAGTTTCATATATCTTATTATTTTTTCATGTATTATCCGAATGAATAAATCTATCTTGATTTGTGTGTCCCCATATTGTGAATTTACCCATTTCTGTTTTGTTTTTTTGTTCAACATAAATATTTTTACTAAAGTTTTGATTTTTTGAAAATCGGTACGGGCATTTTAATATTGATAGAAAAAGTTACATGCTTGGTCTTTAACGCATTATAATGGCTGGTTGTGGGCGTGGCCACGACCATTAACGAACCTCGCCTTCAGCTTGGTCCTTTATTTCCCCCTGGTAATGCCCAAAACCGGTCATTATCCTGCGGTAAAGACCAAACGACGAAATATACTACTCAAAACAATTTAGCGAACACCAGATTTTCACATCAAATAGGTTTGAAATGTTCCATGAACCGGGATTTTCATTTGCAACCCTTCTCTCTTTCAGTAGTCATGTCATGAAATGTGTAATCACTACATGCATCCTTTATCATCTGTTTCATTGTGCAGTTGTTTCTCATCAATTCTGTGAAATATTGTGTTTATCTGAAATAATTGACCTTGCTTTAACTGAGATTATTGCGGTGTTCCCTAAATTGTTTTGAGTAGTATATTATTCCTTGAGTAATGACGTCACTTCAGATGCAGGTATGATGCTCATGACCGTTTATATAACATTCAGAATGATGTAGATGTGTAACCTTCCACTAGTACAATGGCGTAGATATGAGTGGAGCATGATCGGGTACGCCCCTCACCAACACACCCACCCACACACACACACACACATTCTCAAATATGCATGCTTGTGGAGACATCTATTGTTCTTTCCTTTGTCCCTGTACTTAAAAATTTCTCATAGGGTTTGTACACAAATTTTCTTGTGGAGCACGGAGTCCTTTAGTGAACCATGTGGAGACCAATTGTTCTTCCCTATCCCTTTTGTTATAGGACTCCACAAGGTAGCGATTATAGAAACACACGTTTGTTTATGGTATAAACCTAGGACCTCCTATTGTTCTCCTCTATTGTCCCGACAACCGAAAACCCAATTGTTCTCCATTGTGATAGCAACCGTTTGAACTCGTATATATGTACACACAAATAAGTAAACCGAGGACCTCCTGTTGGTCCTCTCTATTATTCTCATCTGATGTCTACACGTTTTACAACCGAGCCAAACATTATTTCCTTTTGTTGAAAGTCTTCGGTTGACACTTTATACATGTACACATTAACCAGTCACATAAAGGCTGAAACCCTAGGTGCCCCCCACCACCACCATCACCACACACACCACTACCACCACCACCACCACCATCACCACACACACCACTACCACCACCACCACCACCACTGAAAGTTCAATATTTCTACGAAAAACATATTTATTTACTCTCCCGCTGAAAAAAGGGGGGGCGGGGAATGGCATTTTGAACAAACTCATCTTCCACTGTTAACACATTCATTGACTTCTCATTACGATCGTCATCGAATGCTTCTTTCTCGGCCAAACTTCCAGTTCATCATCCTGTGATAAAACAAACAATTATCACTTGTCATCATTGTATAACGTCAAAAGTTTCAACATGCACCGTTGCACCACAATCACAAAGGTCTCATGATTCCATATTCAAACGGTTAATGTAAAATTGAACCAATCTTCATCTTGAAACCTTGGAAAAAACATCAGACGGTCTCTCACAAACTGTGATAGTATCCACGGCATGTCAACAGGTGACTAAACACACGAAGGACACAAAGCAAACTTACAGACAACACAAAGCATTGCATTATAAGCTCATCTCGGTAGGTGAAGCTGTCTGTAAGACGTGAAATTTGACAGACGAAGACAGTTTTGTGATTTTGGTAGATGAGACTGCTTTAATGTAGGACACGAATCTTGATGTGGAAACAGCCTTGGATAGATAAAGACAGTTTGATCATCATGGTAAATGAGGATACTTTATTTTAAGACACGAATCTTAATGTATAGACTGATATTGACATGCAGATGATTTTATGATTTTAGTCCAGATATGTATAATTGATATACATCCGTAAGATTGCAGGCCAGTCTCTATCACCTTGGAATTGTTCCTGTAATTGAGTTCAGTGAGTCAAAGTGAATGGAGGTTTGATGCAAGATTTGACTCTTAACAATACAATACAATACAATACAATGAAGGCATTTATATAGCGCTCTTACACAAACGGTATCACAGCGCTTTACAGTGAGATACAAGTACAATTTAAAAATACACAGTGCCTAAAATAAATGAGTCTTGAGAGATGTTTTAAATTGACTCAATGAAGAAGCATGACGGATACCAGATGGTAGTTCATTCCAAATGCTGGGTGCAGCAGTATAGAAACCCTTGTTAGCCGCAGTTAAATGTGTATAGTTGGCTTCGGTAATCTTTTATATCTTCACAAATGAACTCAAGGAATTTTCCAGAAACAGAGTTGAGTATTTATTGAAGATGTGACGCACTGGCAAGATTCTACTCTCGAGGAATTGAAGGAATTTCCTTTTAATCAAGTTCATATTGAATGGAGGTTCTGATGCAAGATTTCACTCTTTACATCAACCATTGGATGTACTGAATAACTCTATACAATAATACTGAATCATTATCCCATTCATACCGAATACCAAACATGTTTGTAGCTTCGCCAAAGTTATCATTTAATACCCAACATTCCTTCACATCCACCCGGCGCACGATGAACAGTAACCAGACACTGCAAGACTGTCCACACTTCAGAAAGATTATATGCTCTGGAAGAAGTCATTTCGTTTGGAAAAGGTAAACCGTTGAAAAGACAAAATCACCGGTATATATTTTCTCAATTGTTGTCTTTACATATAATTTTCTTTTGTTGTTGTTGCCTATATTTATAAGCTTCATACAGTATTGATTTTCTTTAAAGATTCGGTCTTTATAGGGCTATTATATTTCAGAAACGAGGTAAGAACAGAGCGTACGGGTTTAGGGACATTATTTGTTTCACACCCTTCCCCTCTTGAAACATTTTACTTCACTGGTATACCTTCGTTTTTTATGAAATATTAACCCTTTGACTTTATAATTGAATACATTTATAATGATTAAAACCCATAAATGACGTGGAAATCCACATTTTGTTTGTTTGCAGGGATATATTTTGAGAAATTTTGGAAAGAATGTAGAATACAACCGCCACATTTCGATCCAAATGACAAATAGACACAGATTTTCCTTTAAAAGATGATAGAGGACACATGAAGTGTAGTTAAGTGAGGATTGAATACATTATTTTGGGATATTTTGAGCAATGAATGTATGCACATCCAGTGAGATGTTGGCCATTTTGTCGTCTGCTAAAACACATGCTTAGACATCGTGCACAAGTGGCGGTTGGGTTCGACATTCTTTCCGAAATTTTCGGCACTTTATTCGCTGGTTCCCGTTATGTTTCAGCTTCGTAAAATCTTTCTAATACATTTCCCTCAAAATATTACAAAAATAACGAAATGTTTGTAATTTCTGATGGGCCCTACCGTCGGGAACGTTTAATTTACATACTTTGAAAGTAAACACAAAACCGACTCTTTTGATATTTCCATCAATATTTGGGCCTACACGTCTGGAAGGAAAGTCATTGTGCTTATTTTATACAGTTTTGAAAAACTTCGTGCGCCATTGTTTTCCTGACATCTCCGTGTTGGTTGGCCTTCAGAGTGTTTCTGCTCATAAATTAGACACCTTATTGGGCTGAAACTTTCACAGTCCCCCCATGTATATCTTGATTCCAAGAAAGTAACATAGCCTACAAGCAGTTTTGCCAGCATTACCAATGCTGTGTACCTTCCCTTTTTAATTAAAATACTTCCATTTCAACTTGCTAACACACATACTTTTAAAGACATATGAAAATCTCGTGGGCTGATCCTCAAGTGTCCTGAAGAATTGTTTGGTTTCAGTTATTAGGACTTTCAATCGAAATTCTTGAAGAGGATGGCAATGGCTGGCGTCTTATTGACTTTCTTTCGGTTACGTTTGCTTCATGATTTTGTCTTGATTTTAATCCCCATTGATCTTGTGTCATGCAGAGATCAACCCGTCTTATAAAAAGAATACTTCTAACCCCAGAAGCGTTTGTTGAAGCAAGAGCAGGATACAAATATTTGTTGTTCAAATATTCAGTAACAAACTATTTCCTTGAAGTAGGCCTAATTTTGCATTTCAATGAAGTTGCAAATTGATATAGTCTCTCGAGAGTTACTGGGCAAGAAAAGAGAATACCGCTGCCAATATTCTCGCTAGAATATAACTAATCTGGTTAGCATGAAGGGAAAAAACATTAAGAGATGAGGGGGAAATGTTCAGATTAAGTTTAGACAATATACAGGAATTTGTGCATATCCTATATGATGGCCGTCTTATCGTCTGGTCAAACCATATGCACAGACTGAATAGACTTACATGACTATATGACGAGAAATTGTTTTGGTTTTAAATATATTTTTACTTTCTCATTTTGTCATCCAGGCGATTGAACGGCTTAAGAGGATTTCAAAGACGGTTAAGATCATTGCTGGAATATGCCTTTCCATGAAAAAGTAAGTAAAAGTACATAATATAAATAATTAATAAAAACAGAAGATACACTTTCCCTTTAGTTTGAATATTATGAATTGGAAATGTCTCCCGAAAACCATACCCCTCTTTCTCTCATTTTAGGTTGTCGGCAAGTTGCTAGGCATTTATTGACCAAATGTATTAATTAATATGAAGCTGCCTTTGGTTATATTTATTAATATTTGTCTTGCTTTTATGCCTGCATGACCGTTAAACATTGTAATTGTTCAATTATAATTTTATTGAATTTCTTATCCCACCAAGTTCTATGCAGTGACTTCATAACGTGAGTAGTTAATGGCGTGTTGTCTTATACACATATTTTCAAGACTCGATGATAGTCCTTTTAAATTTGGTATCATTTGGTATTTGTTAATTATTATAGGTTTTTTCATTTGTTGTAATTTGTATTATTCGTGAAGACCTAATGCCAATCCACAGGCACTGTTTCTATTGTTTCATTGGTTCAATTTATTATATTTAAAAAAAAAAATTGTTTGTGTTGTAATTGTAAATCACCTGTGTTTTTTTAAAGAAACTAAATAAGTATATTCATGAATAATTTGAATCAGGTACGTGAAGACAGGTGAACCCCAGCAATGGTCGTTGATCGAGATGCATCTTAATCTCCGTGCAGACATGGAGAAGAAGCTAGCATTTGACCCCATCATGTTCTCCAAACTACGAGTGGTAAGTTCACTTATTACTAGAACTTGTCTGTTTTAATGTTAACATTCTTTAATATTTTGAAATTATTTGATATAACTCTGCGTTGTTCTGTAATGCCCGTTATGACGTGTATGCTTCAGTATTTTGATAGCTGCACTTGCCATAAATGGGCTGTATTCATTTCAGGCCATGTATATGTATTTTTAATTGACATTACTTTGATATAATTATAGGCCTATTATTGTCTTGTTTGTATTTCATAGCCCACATGTACAATGTTAATGTTTTTTGTATTATATTTGATAAAACTCTGACATTATCTTTACGTGTACTTGTGTTGTACTTTGACAGTGGCGGATCAACTCCCTACGACTTAAGGCCCTGTGACATATAATGCCTAAGTTATGCAGGGCCTGGGTCCATATACTTTTGTTTATGCATACTGCTTTTTCTGAAGTAATCTCCCTGGCTTTCATTCACTATTTGCTCTGAGCTTACAGGTCGCATGCCTTTAATTGAATGTTTCACTTCATAATACATCACTGTTTTGTGTCTACAATGTTTTATTTGCCAAAGCAGACCCGTGGTTCCGAGAAACTCCGAAGTATATTGTCAGAAAAGGCGAGTGAGAGAACCAGCGAAGACGTTGATGTTGTAAGTGCTTTATGGGAACTTGACCATTAAACTTACCGTAGAACACGATGAAACACTCAGAATGCTGTTCAGCTTCTTGTTTTATCTTTCATTTGTGTTTTGCCCCTATGAGGTAATTAAAAAAAAAACATAAATGAAACTTTCTTTGAGCAAAGTTGATGGTTTCAAACATCCCTTTTAATTTTTCTGTCTGAAAGTTTGTCATCAATTATTGGTATAGCATCAACTATTGTTATCGTATATTATCGATTATTGGTTCATTATTGATTACTGGTATATCGTCAATTATTGGTATATGATCGATTATTGGTATATCACCGATTAATGTTATATCACCGATTAATGTTATATCACCGATTATTGGTATCTCACCGATTACTGGTATATTTACCGATTATTGATATATCACTGATTATTGATATATCACTGATTATTGATATATCACTGATTATTGATATATCACTGATTATTGATATATCACTGATTATTGATATATCACTGATTATTGATATATCACTGATTATTGATATATCACTGATTATTGGTATAGGCTATCACCGATTACTGGTATATCAATTACTAGTATGTCACCGATTACTGGCATATTATTATAGCTATTGGTATATTATTACCAATTATTGGTATCATAAATTGTTTAACGATCCATAGGTTCTAGCTTTGATGCGCAAGAATAAGACCTTTGCAGAATATGACAGAGATACACAGATAGCTTTGGCCAAGGTCATGGAATATCTTAGGTAAGTGGACACACAATGACACAATATCGGGTATTTAGCATCTACTTCTGGTAGAGGAAAAAAAACAAATTGGCCTACACAAGTTTACGTTTCTCAGAAATTTCCTCTTTTTTAAATATTTTTTTAACTATAACCTGTTCATCATGGAGTGTCGTGGCCGAGCGGTCTAGCGCACCGAACTCAAGTTCTGGTGTTGCCAGCAGCAGGGTGTGGGTTCGAGCCCCGGTCGTAACACTTGTGTCCTTGAGCAAGGTACTTAACCATAATTGCTTCGTCCTTCGGATGGGACGTAAAGCCGTAGGTCCCGTGTGTTGTGTAATGCACGTAAAAAAGAATGCGCCTTGAGCACCACTTAGTTGGTGGATACGTGCGCTATATAAGTCCACACATTATTATTATTATTATTATTATTAATCTTTTCCAAAAATTTGAGATGCCAAAGTATTTATATAGGCCTATAGCTTCTTCGAAAAGTTCATCAGATTTGGTTGTCTGTTTGAATGTGCTTTATGTGCTGTTCCAAGTTTGAAAATAAACTCTCATAAAATGTTGTTTCCCATTGCCACCAGAGATGTACCTTTTATGACATTATGCGCAAAAACAAGTTACATAAATGCATCTGTTTTCAATCCCTGTAAATAACATCAGTTTAAATTTTGAGAAGCTCAGTATTCCATTTCTGTATTCCATTTCTGATAATTACAGATATGAACCTCGCCGCATTATACTGAAGGAAGGTCATCTTGCTTCAGGGTTTTACATCATTCTCTCTGGGACATGTCTCGTTAATCAGAAAGAGATTGATCCAAGAAATAGCCAAACCTTCGTCCGAACTATTGATGAGATACACAGTGGAGACTCATTCGGGGTATGTTGGTCAGCGGCGTAGCCGGGACTTTTTCAGTTGGGGGTGCACAGGGGCACTGCCCCCCCCCCCCCCGGTCCCCCAGGCCCCCCCCCCCCCCCCCCCCGTGGCTACGCCGCTGATGTTGGTGCAGTGATCGTCCCATCTTGAGGCCCAGTGGTGGATATAGAAATGAAATGGGAAGGGGATAAATGGGCTAAGGCAGGGAGGAGGGCTAAGCCCCCCCCCCCCGATCCACCACTGTTGAGGCCATATCCAAGGCCATAGTCCAACACGAGGCTTTTAATTCAATTCCGTTTAATACACATTTCTGCTATTTTAGTTCTAGAAAGTACTGACACAAAATGCAACACTATTGGGAATGTTGTGTGAAGTCAACCACTTATACGAAAGGCACTCCATTCGTGCCGTTCAACACTAGCGTATCCAGAGTGACTGAAACAATAACACATGGGTGGTGATTCAACTCTGTCCCCTGGATCGTTGACTGGTTTCTCCATCAATGTTAAGCATTAACCCTTAAAGGAAGGACGTAGGGCCCTTTTGATATACTCACAGTAATATTATTTCTTATGTTTCTTACATGTATAGAGCAATGAATTGATGAATAACTGTATGAGAACAGTTAGTATCGTCTGTAAAGATGAATGTGAGGTGTTACTTGTTAACAAGGAGGTAGGCAATTAATTCGTTTGTTTTAATTATTTTTTTCTACGATTTTATAATTTCAATGTTCGTACAAAAAGGCAAGTATTGCATATATTTATTGTGGAGATGTGAAAATTCAGAGAAGACTGTTTTCCCAACTTATATTTGCACTTCTTTTTGTTCAAGAAAAGTGTATACCACGAACAGTGGACAACAATAATTTAATTCTTTCCGGAAGTTAATTTGTAAAAAGGTGATACATTAAATTTGTCAAACATAATATATATTGTTTATTTTCTCAGGATTTCGACACCATAATACGAGAACCACTCGAGCAGGAGAGACGGAACCTGATCGAGTTTTGTAACACGCAAAATGTCTTTGAGAAACTCCCAACCAACTTTGACTTCAGCGGAAACCATCATGCCATTTCCGCAAAGAAATATAAGTAAGAAATCTGCCACACTAAGTAACAGTATTCTTGAGAAATGCCAAATCCCTGTTCATTGGTTTAATATTACAGAGTTGTTGCTTCTCTATCATTAGTAAATATCATTTAAGTCTTTCTTGTCTCCTTTTTAGACCAGGTGAGGTGATTACGAGTGATATTAATGAAAGTGATTTCATCTACGTTGTTCGATCAGTAAGTACAGTCTTTTCTTTTATAACTAAATAATTAGCTGATGCAAATTATTCACCAACCAAAAGGGGGCATTATTAGTGGGCATTATTAGTGGGCATTATATTATTTATCGCATATTTATTGAAGCAAATTATGTACCTTGCAAATATAAACTGATTTACATTTGTATTGTATTAACGCTTTGTATAGTTACACATGATATATTATGTTTTATACTTGAATTGCACTGATTTTGTTGAATGTTTGATCGATTTTTAATCATCAATAATCAATCATTATGTGTTTTAAAATGTCAAAAGCCAACAGTGTGTCTCCATACTTTGGAATAATGTTTTATGGTATTGCTGTAAAATAGCACAAAGTAGAAACTCGGAATTTTATTACAACCGATCTCGTATTTGACCCTCACAGGGAAAATGTCGAGTTATATCGGAAGTGAAAGAGATTAAAGGAAGACAAGCAGTAACCCAGGCAACGACTAATACACTCAATAATGAGGAATGGAAGAAAGATGCACTAATCAAACGAAGCAGTAAGTGTATAGATGAAGTTCTTAATACACCAATCCAACATGTCAATCAAATGGCATGGATAAACCAATAAAGTTAAGGCTTTCCATGACTACTATTGCTATGTCGGTCAAGCGCTTGGCTATTATTTAATTAAGTGGCGTAACCAAGTTTAAAGCTTTGGTAAAGATAGGCAGGGACTAGGCCATGACTGGATCATTGTCAAATTGCGTTACTTGGATTAATTGCCACTGAGCGCTATGGCAGCTTGGGACTTAATTCTGTGGCGACCCCCCATATAGCCGCTTTTAAACAAACTTAATTTATTTTGACAGTGACCGTTATTGAATCGATGGGTAACAAAAGAAAGTGGGCATCTGAACCCAAAGGAAAACTCTCTCAAGTAGGACGACAGAAAACCTTTTTCTCATTGACAGGAATCAAGGTAAGTCCCATCAACACGCCTCTAATTGTTCATAAAGATTCATATAGTCATATGCTTCATTTTATTTATTGTTGTGTGTTGCAAATTGTTCATCTTCGGTGTTTTTTATCTCAAGATTTGTAAACACGTTTTGTTGGCATTTTAAAACACAAACCTGCAGATAATTATCATATTAATGTCATATACAGCTAAATAATTATGTAACGATTGTTTCCCAAAAAAATTTGTCTGATATATTCCGGCTAACAATTTCCTGAACGAAAGATCATGAAGCAAACTTAGTGATTTCATAAACTATTATTGATGATGTTTACATGTTTAGGAGGGCAAGCCAAAACGACGTCACAGTCCTCCGTATTTTCATCGCGCATTCAACAAACCAGTTACATTGCCAGAACTGAAGACGACGAGTCGACAACTTAACATGATAGTATGCGCTTCATCATCATACTGCATGACTTGTGCATGTTACCTATTCTTTGTCATCGTTTAACTTATACATTCCTGCCACCTAAGTAAAGTATTTAATCAGGTGTTGTACATCTTTTAGAAAAATTCTGTAACTTTACATCATTTATTAACCCTAACTCCCTAGACAACAAAAGCAGTTGGAGGATTTTGAAGGATTTTTATTGTTCAGTTACAATGCTTAGGGAGTTAGTGTTAATATTCATTTAAATCACATCAACACATCAATTTGTTTATTTCAACTCATCACATCTTACCATTTTTGAATGTTTTTTCTGTGAATTCTTCCACGTGATCAAAGTACCTGTTCTTAAACTTCTTTGATTGTTTTTATTCTTCTGACACTTTCCTTCATTTGCATAATGGATTACTATTTATACATACAACAATTATGAGATGTCGAACATTTTATATAATTGGTTGTTTATTGTTTAAAAAGATACGATATGTATAGTTTTGAATGATAGGATAATTATGGTAATGACTGAAGAGAATAACCAGCCATGTTTTCATACGATTGAAATGATCACTTTTAAGCGTACCATAGATTATAGGCCCTAATTAACGTTCAATAAATGCAAGATCTTAGGGATGGATCCATGGTGGGAAAGGGAGCAAATTTACATGATGCATGTTATATACAAAAGGGTACTTGCTCCCTTTGTCCACCCCTCACCTAAACAAATGCTGCCAGTGAAGTAAACCTCAAACATTTTGTTTGTATCTATATATCGAATTGTTATTCATATACATTTCTTCACATTACTTCTTTTGAGTCTCCTAGAATGCACCCTGATTATGTTTCTCTTTTAAATCACAATGTTAAGTAACATTTAAGAAGACAGAGGGGAAACAACTCATATTTAAGAATGTATACAAGACTGAATGAAGACATTATTTAAGTAAATGTCTTCAGTCTTGTATACATTCTTAAACAAATATCAGTTGTTTCCCCTCTGTCTTCTTCTTAAAGGTCCATAGTTTTGATTGACAAAAAACTCAAATAACTCGAATAACTCAAATAATGATTGGAGAAGTATCTAAATATGAATGATGATAATATACGCTTATACAACCCCCGAAGATATCCGTCATGTTTATGAGCGTTATAGCCTACATATATGAGCATTTAGTGTGACATTCCAGTTTGTAATTATATGAAACAAGACTAAGGCCTAACAATTATTTGGTTAACATTTCGCTGTAATCGAAAAATACTTTTCGTTGTTTAATAACATATTTTAACATGGATAACCCTTTGTTATTAGTTAAACATTTCAATTGATTTAGTTTCACATTATAATACTTCGTATCCATGAAACTTAGGTTTCTAGTCGCTCTTCAGACTGCATATTACTTCTATCACACAATAATTTACAGAGTTTGAGTACTCGTTTATTCATGAAAAAGTATTCGCTTAAAAATCTGATAATTTAGTTGTGTTTTTATACAGAAATCTGTGGATTTTACCGAAGTAAATGAGAAGGATGACCCTCCTGCCATTCCTAAGACTCTCTTTGACGATCAGGATTTACTTCAAACCAAACCTTACACAAAAGGTATTATCCCAAACTTCTGTTTTGTATTTTACTCATTTTTCATGTGTATTTGTATCTGGAGAAAGGAAATAAAAGTATTATTGAATTTAATTGAATTGAAATCGCTCATATTTTTCTGTTTTGATATACTGTTCCCGCAGATAATGATATTGTTATAAATGTGATTTTCTTATGTTTGCAGAGCAACCAGATAGATCTGGAATGTTTACAACATGGCGACGAGTAAGCATGGCGGCTAGTGTATTATCTGAAAAGGAGGTTTGTGTGATTTACTACTTCAGTCTTTGCAAACATGGGTAGGAAATAGGGCAATATTCAGTACAGACAAATTAAGATAACTAAATTGATAAACAACGTTGTTATGAGTTGATATTAAATAAATTATTGTATGTTTACTATATTGTTTACACGTATAGGCCTGTGTAACATTTGTTGGTATTTACTTGGTGTGTCAGTTTTTCATAATCAAATATGTATTTGTCTTCATACATAGGCCTAAGTTGGGGCGTCTCCTATCGACCAACTTGCTTCAGGAGACCTTCAGTACTTTATCACTTTTGTTATATTATTCCTGTGATAATCATTGTTTTTGTATATTAAGTGGAAAATGAACTGAACTGTTGGCTTTTCCGCGTTATTTGCGTTCACAAATGCACGAAAAATAATGGTCTAATGGTTATATAATTAAATTAAAACTTCGATTCTAATTGAGAAGTGGTTGTTTGGTGAAATAATTGACACTTATTTCATCTATTTCTTGTTTCACAGAGACGTAGAAATCCTCTTCTTTACCTGAAGCCAAGTCGATTGAGATCAACGTATGCTGAGGTGGCAGTGCTGAAGGAAGGAAATGTGTTTGTAAGTCAAAATCCGTGCTGAAACATTGCAAGCATCCACCCAATCAGTATATAGGTGCTACTTTGTGCAGTGATTGTGGGCCCATCTGCATTTTTCAAGCCTCGTTTCCTGGCAAATTGGATTATTGCTGATTATGTCAGTAATCCCAATGGGGAATATGTAATGCCCAATTTTACCGATGTCAGTTATAACTGTCTGAAATGGCTTATCTGTGATTATGTCTTCTGTATAATTGTAATTTTGCCATGAATAAAGATATTACATATTTACAAAGAGCCTACAATCTTTTTAAAATAAGGACCTGAAAAGTAGTCATCAGATTGCAAATACGTTCATTTAAAGCCATTATTTGCATTGCCCCATAGGCCTGCGGTTTATGTCAGTTATCGAAAGTATTATTATAGAAATACGTATTTATTTGTTATCAGGGCATTGAGACATTGGTAACAGTAGGTCAAGCAGAGACTCGCCTCAGTCTGTTGAGTGAGGGCGCTGATTGTATCGTTATATCTAAGAAGTTCTTTGCCACTCAAGCTACAATCAAGGCAATTCAGAGATCAACAAAAAGTGTAAGAAATATATTCTATAGAGGATAATATGTTATGTTAATTGTTCTCACAAACCGTACCTCTGTTATGTCTACATTAGCCAATAAATCTGAACTACATTTAGTCAACGCTTGTTTTAAGTTATCATAAATGCAGCCACGCCCACTTTTTGTCACTTAAACCCATATTTATTTGTTTTTATTTTGTTATCACCAAACGTGTATAATTATGGGCTTTAAACCAATACATTGAAGTGCTCATCCCGTTTTGTTTGACCCCCCGCCTTTGTTGGAGCCTTGCTTTCGAATTCCTTACCTGTTTCCAATTGATCTATAATCTTCCTCAATTCAAAAGAAATGTCAATAGATATGTATTTAATGTTTCTTCAGTTCCTGATTGCTTAGTATTCATTTTGTTATTGTATTATCTCTCTTCCGTTCGTATTCAGGCAATTGAATACCCTTCAGCTGAATATACACTGAACCAAATACGTCAAGCGAGGGCGTGGACTTCATACAAAGATTCACTTGTGAAAGATGTTTGTAATCGGAAGAGGTCTAAAGGCAATGAGCTGTGTAGGTGATGATGTTACTACTTGACAAGTTTCAAGACTGGAATATATGTGATTCAGAGTTGGAGATTATTATTAGTGAATTGTGATGCATTTTGACAGTGTGCAACATGATAGATACCAAAGAAGCTTTTATACTTAAACTATATTTTTCCAAGTGCAATGTCATGTTACCAAAGAAACCAACGATTTATTTTATGAAAGAACATAGACAAGTTTATGTCACCTTATTGTATATTGAGCATAACGTTCATTGGTATAATTTTGTGCTTGACAAATTTATAAATTAAACAATTCTGATAGCAATAATGAGATTCTATAAATTTATTCATCAAAATATTCAAAAATATACAGATATGATCCACATGATTAATTACTGTTCTTTGGCATTAACATTTACAATCATTCGGCATATAATACAAAATCGACGTCTTAAAATGTTCACAAAAGCTTAAAGCAGATTACATCCCGAATCACAATTTTGTACATTATTTCGAATAATGTTGCAGCTGCCAAATTATTTATACACGTTA
This sequence comes from Zoroaster sp. YZ-2022, assembly GCA_029582265.1. Classification (NCBI taxonomy): domain Eukaryota; kingdom Metazoa; phylum Echinodermata; class Asteroidea; order Forcipulatida; family Zoroasteridae; genus Zoroaster; species Zoroaster sp. YZ-2022. The sequence continues at coordinate 26,069,165 of CM055833.1, read as the reverse complement.
TTGTGAATAAAATAGCTTTAATATTAGTTATATATGCGTTAGTGATTATTTATTTCTATCCAGCAAATTATTTCTATCCTGATTAACTCAACTCTGGCAAGCAGTTTTAACAAAGTAACTCAAATCTCTACAAAAGTCGCAGATTGATAAAACATTATTTTGTTTCTCTTCAATCTTTAAAGCACACTGGAAATAGTTGTCGATAACGACTATAGCCCCTAACTCCGTCTAAATAAAGTTCGTTATTCACATTATCATATGTACAGAAAGGCGGTTATGATTTCAATTCGTTTCCATTTTTATACCTTGCTGCTTGGTTTTGCATCAGGGCATAAAAATAGTAATTATGAACCACCCTAATGATTCATTAGTTGATTGTAACTATGGTTGCAATCGTTTCAGGGTTAAAAATACACAGAAATAAAAACCAAACTCTATTATTAAAAAATACCTCAGTTACTGAACTTAATTAAAAACCGTATTAAAATCAAAGCAATGAACGATTGTTAGTCTAGTTATTCGTATCATACACAATGTAGCCCCTCTATAGCGGCGAAATGCGCTGCAGTTCAGATTTGGGGCATTTTTCAGCGCCATTTTATGGTCCGTCGTAGCGAATTATATCGCCAGTCCTTCGTCGCTTGAATGATTTAATAAAGTAATTGTTTGTACAAACTGTACTGCATTCCATGGCACCCTCTCACCCATCTAACAAATATACCTTTTCCTATGATTTTGGAATATCTTCCTACAATTATCATTGAGAATGAGGTTTTTCTACCTGGAAAGAAAGCTTTTCTTAGGCTATTTTGTCAATATTTGTATTACAGAGGAACCCTGGTAACCGTTGACAATAGGTTGACAACAGCCTAGGTGCCCTCATACGGTCATGAACATGGCCTATGCATGGTACACTTTATTACGTCAATGTCCCATTATGGACGTGACTTTATATGTCATACTCATTGTACCTATCATACCGATTTCCAAAATCAATGGGCTCGGCGGAACGACTGATACCTTTACTTCTCTCCAATCTGTGCGTGTAATCATCGTAATTCAGAGGGTCGCAAGATCTAGCCCTGTGCTGTAAGTTAGCCAAAGGTTCCCTTGATGATGGCATACCGGTATATGGAGGAGGTAATGGGGGCTCTTCGTGTCTTGATACAGATGCCAACTCGATTGAACCATAAGGTTCTTCATACTTGTCCATACCACTGAAGACGCCATTACCTGCAGTGCGAACTAGTGCAACATTACTAGCGACACCTGTATTGGTACGACGGTTGGTACCCCGCTTACTGCCTCGCATGAACTCTTGTACACCTGTTCGCATGTTGTAGGAGCCAGCATTACCCGTCATGTAGGCTCGTTTGTACCGGTCCAGAAGTTGTGCAAAGTTGGCTGACATGTTCACTGTGAAATGCATCTGTAATAAAAAAATTAAAAAAGATAATTGTCCCGAATTCTTAAACTAGTTGGAGCTAAAGTGGATCGGTCAGTAGGCTCATGATTTCGCCGTAGCCCCAAGGGCTCAAGACTTTTAACACCCTGACAAAAAAATAGCAGTGACGCGCATGATAACAATTGTTTTACAACAAAAACAAGTGTTACGATGTAGTAAGAGTGTTAGTATTAAACATACTTAATAGACATACCCCAATAATCAATGGCTCTATGCTCATATAGTGTTATTTGTCTATAGTTGTAATTTGTGAACATATATTGCCTTGTAAAACTGCCATTTTGAAAAGTCAGTTGCATGGACATATTGGACTTGCAAAAACTTACGGAAGCAAGGAGAATGAGAAGGCAACCCAAGAAAGTCATGGAGAAGAACAGTAACAGGTTCTGAAAGAGAAATAATGAAAACGTCTGTTAAATGAAGGTAAATTAACAGACTTAAGGACACAGACGAACGTTTTGTTTCATAATGTCAACAAGATTTGGTAAAGTGACATAGGCCTATATCGTAATTTATTTAATCAGATTTTAAATGCCCACTGTGTTTCATTCCAACAAATGTAATTGTTGCTTTGCACAATGACCCATCATTTAGTTTGTACTGTGTCTTTTTGCATTTGGGTCATTTTTTTTTTTTTTTAATCAAACTAAAATGTCTGTCTACTCTCTGTTCCTGTTCTTGTTCGGTAATATACAAGTATTCTGTTTAGTAGTTTGTCGTTGTCGTAATGCAGTTTCTTTTTATGTTCAAAGGCATTTCGACATAAGCTTCGGCTTTTCAAATACCTCCAAAGCCTGTGCAAACCATATTTTTTAACTGAAATTTTGATTTTGGAATTATAAATTTCTTTATTGCCATTGGATAATGATGAATGTGAGGTATAAACCATTTCAATAGAAATTTTATATTATGAGCTGATGGTAATTGTGTTATGAATTTAGCTTTCCTTTAGAAGATTATTACGGCGAGTACGGCTCGTGATTGGTGCTAGTAAAGCATTTCATGGAGATTATCAAACTGTACTCACACTGTTGCAGATATTTCTCATCTTTTCGTCACAAATTAATTCCTTATTGAAGCCAACGGGTTCATTCGGAGACAGCAATCCTGAAAAAGAAAACGTGAACGGGTCAACATTTACTGAATTGATTAGTATAGGTCAAACTGGAGTTTCGATGTTCTTGCTGCTAAATTCAATCTAAATTTTTGTTAAGTAGACCCTCCTATTTAAAAACACTGATGGCCAAAAGAGGGCGCTGCGTATATCAACTACTCAGTGCTCAATTACTTCTGGATGCTTACCCCACTGCACAAGATTCAAACACGTCTGTTGCTCCAAATCAACCCCCAAACAAACTCCATGATTCATAACAAACATGAAGAAGACGGGAACAACGGCAAAACATGTAGCCGTCAACCAGCACAGAAACAGGAAGTAGGAAATCGTCATGAACTATATCAAAGAAAGAAAAAAAAAATTGAAAATAATGATATATATAGTGAGTTACACTTTTCAAACGGATTTACCTGGAAGTAGATGCTTTTATAATCCAATAGCGCCCAGTATCTTGTCCTCGTATATCTTTTAGGTAGATCCAGTAGATTAAAACAGAATTCCTAAACTCATGAAAAAATTATGCATATAAATTTTCCCTCATTGGCTATATATATCATTTTACATAAACCTGTCCACCATTTCCGTATTTTGAGGCATTATCCGTGAGTGAAATTTTTCTATACTCAAAGAATGCGGTAATTGATTAACTAGTTTCAAAACCACACACCATTGCCCACCCCTGTGGCAACAGCACACGGTTTGCCGCTACCCCACAAAAACTACGGTGTCAAAATAATGTCAACTTTAATCTTCTTTATAGTGGGCGAGTTGCTGCATATGAGTATGCTTGCATTGTTTTAGTAGACGTCATCAGAGGTTCAATCGAGAATTGTTTTAGCAATAACCTTGTTCACCCATATATCATTTACTTTTATTTTTTAAATAAACTTTGTTTTCCCTCCATGATTAATTCTGAGGTATTGTCTCGAATTGATGAACTAGTTGGAGCTAAATAACACTGGAGCTGTCTGTAGGCTCATAATTTCGGCGTAGCCCCAAAAGCTCAAGACTAGCTCACATAGGTAAAACTTGTAGCTTTGCATGGTGAGAATGATAAGTAAGACTAATTGCGGTGACACCATGTAAGAATCTCAATTGAGTAGTAATTAGTTCTGAAAAGAACTGGGGGTACAACTCGACGTTTCGATCAGTATGCTCTGATCGTCCTCAGATGTCAGAAAACCTAAATACTTGCCACAATTTGGAAGAAACGTTAAAAAAGAGGTAATCTGTTGTTATTGTCATTTACCAATCCTGTCTGCCGTCTACCGCTCCGTCTTGTCTTGAATCGGCAAAGATACACAGATCGAGTAGCACCAGTCCCTAAGCAGCTAATAGCTAGTAGAATGACAGCTATAATAGCCATGAAGACTGACAGACAATATATCACGATTTGGACATTGGAAAACCTGATGATTGAACAGAGATAATAAAGAACATTAGTAACGAACTTAAGTTGGACAAATGTTTAAAATATTTTTGTTGTAAATCCACAATGAAGTAGTCTATCTTACATTTTAAAGCAAAACGTTTGAAAACGTTGATTATTATTGTTACATTTTTCTCATAGTATGCATAGCCTACTTGTTAATTTAATTTAATTTAAATGTAAAACATAATTGTTCGACCTCCATGGTCTTACCAAATATCAAACGTTTCTGAGACGGGTGTGCCCGAGAAGAGAACTTGTGTTTCTTCTGCTCCAAGATGAAATCCCGCTAAGAGGAGAACATCACCAGCAATCATGGCAATACAAGCGAGGATGGAAGGACAGGGAAACCTGAGACAACACTCACCACATGGACCAGGTACTGTCAAACAGAAATGAAAAATAAATCACGAATACGGTCTTACCAACGGGGCAAACCAAAGCACTATTTTAGTGGTGGGTTGTTACTGTTTCTAGATTTTTTGGAATTTTACCTGACCTTCGAAATGTATGCGAACATGCAGTAGGCCTAGGCCTACTCCTTGTTGAAACTTTGCAATGATACTGCGCAGAAACTAAACAGATATTAATAAATAAATAAATACTTATTTCCCCCAGGAATTATCATTAAAGGTTTCTCATGAGAAAAAACAAGAAATAGACAGTTTGTGAATGATGATAAAGGTATACACCGTTGACCTCGACTATTATCGGTGGTGCAGAGTATTCGTTGTATATTAATATAATAAGAACCTCGAAGTATTATTTACGACCACATTTATAAATGGAGGTTGTTATACCTCCTTGTTGTTATACCTCCTTGGAGTTACCCCCCAGAGAGTAACGAAATTTATGGGGTACGATTGGCAGGAACATAACTAAATAGTTCGACTATTATATACATAATAAAGATCAATAACTTTGTTGGTTTTAATCAATGTTGACATATCATTCTGTAAATGATTTTGTGCAACCAGCAATAATGGACCCTGTCTAGTCACCTCGTGCTCGTGTTATAAATAATGGACTTGGTTCAAGTGAATTGTTGCTCCTATTATTTGTTTTACATCTTTGAATTTAAGTAAATATATATAGATCTGAGCGAAAGGTTAAAGGATCACACACATGTCATTTCAATCCTCGTCACCAGTTTCTGCAGCTTGATATGAACTACATGTACCTTAATTCCTTAAGGTACACTCGTTGCTTGTTTGTGCTCGTGGCAATAGTTTTGCATAAATATTATTTTTAGCCTTTTAGTGAAAACTTCAGCAATGTTTTTTATAAGATTTAGAGTAGATTTAGAATGTTGGAACTGCATAAGACTGGCTTCAAGACACAATTTTAGTTTATTTCCAGTAGTCAGTCAACGCCAAACCAGTACATGTACATTGACCTAACTGTAAATTACAACCACACGGCGGGATCTGAATATTTTTGTTGACCTTATGATATTGATACGAAGGAAGGTGTCAAATGAACTGGTTTCCTCAAATGATTGTTGACAAGGTCAACTAGCTGATGACACTCGTAACGCCTAATTTAACCCATGCACCTCGGTTTACACTGCACTTATTCTTGAGCTTCTATGAGAAAGGTTTACTTTTTCATTGTGATGATGGCTTGTATTCCTGGAATGTAACTGCCTGAACATATATCTCACTTCATATCAACATAATTATCATCTTTATTACTTTGTGTCTTTCCCCAAACTTCAGAGATGAATGCATGAACCTTGGTTTCAATATTTCATGTTATTATTCACTGCAATTTTTATTTCATAACCCTAATTTATTTCATTGATAATTATCAACTTAACTCATTCATTCAGCAACCTAATTAGGCCCTTTGTAGTCATTTTAATGTAAGATAAATATGCTTTTTGGTATTAAATAAATAGTCAATAAATAAAAGTCATAATAGGGCTGTCTTATCATCACAGACTGCAAAAACACAGTAAAGTAAAATATTATTACTTTGAATAAATAATATTCAATAAAGATGCAACGTGAAGTTAAACACCCTTCTTTGGGATCCGTATACGAAGATTATTTACACCTTGTCAAAAATAACACCTGTTTATCATAAAACATAGTATAGGCCTATTTAATATAGCACTATAGTGCTTACTATAGTGATGAAAATGAGTAAAGATGTACAACACAAATTAATCTAAAGGGGTCCTGTCAGATGGATGCCTGGTTCACGGGTGGTATAGGTGAATAAATTAGGCTGTCCAGAATGTACGGATCTTTTACACATCCGTTGATACACCATGATCTCATTCATACAGGGCTCCAAGAGTCTCCAACCGAATAATGGGTCATTTTGAAGTGAAGTAGGCCTATATACAATTTGATGAAAGATACACACATCACTAGGTGAATAAGACATCATTTTGCATGTTCGAAAGACCTAATGTCTACTTACATCGATTATAATAGTCCTTGATCACATCCGCATCACCATATCCGTTAGATGGCTGCATCTTGCTGTATGATGTTCAGAATCAAAATGGCTGCTTTGAAAAAGAAATAACAAAGTCCAATATCTACACTCAAATGTTTCGTTGATGATGTAAATACTCGAAAAAATCCTTCACCAAATCAGAAGATGTAACAAAAAGAATATGTCACACACATGAAGGAAACACGGGTGTCAAAAACAAATGTTCTTTTGTAGAGAGAACATCATTCATCTCCGACGATATTCAAATTTAAACAAAAGAGTGGCGCACAAACTGTCATTTTCCTGGTTTGAAAATAGTTAATATAAACCGATTGTCTACAGTACATGATGGATCCGTATTATAAACACATCAGGGAGCAAAGTACAATCTCAACGATATCACCGATTTGTACGGGAGTTTGTAACATCATCTCCGTCTATGCCATACGGGATACACAGTGTGCATATTCAATGATGTCTATTATACTACTACTACTACTAACGTTAGGTGAATTGCGATATAGCCAGCGAACAAACAATATAAAAGGTCATACAATGACCTCGCAAGATACAAAGAGCTGATGTCACGATCCAGTGGTTTTTAGGAATGAAAATTACTGCGTTTTGTTATGTCTAAATACATGTACATGTACATACATACAGGCATATTGTCATTTATATGTAATTAGATGAAACATTGTGCAATTAGATAGGGCATAATTAAGTGAAACAAATTCGTTCGTTTTGGGTTTTATATAGTTTTCGGCCTATATAGTTTTTTCTAGATAATGATAACCCACACAAAATAAATAATTAACTATTTCATGAATGTAATTTTAATATCGGTGGGAGGTATTACTACTGATGGAGCAGCTGGTGTATTCATGACTCAATCATTCTTGTTGTCAACATTTCCTTTAAATAGGCATATAATTATCATAATTTAATTGTCATAATACAAATTTTCATAAATAATTTGTGTTTGCAAAAGAAAAGCATTCCTTCATCAAGATATTCTACTCAAAACAATTTAGGGAACACTGGAATAATCTCAGTTAAAGCAAGATCATTTATTTCAGATAAACGCAATGTTTCACAGAATTGATGAGCAACAACTGCACAATGAAACAGATGATAAAGGATGCATGTAGTGATTACACATTTCATGACATGACTACTGAAAGAGAGAGGGGGTTGAAAATGAAAATTCCGGTTCATGGAACATTTCAAACCTAGGGCCTATTTGATGTTAAAAATCCAGTTTTCCCTAAATTGTTTTGAGTAGTATATATGTACATGTATCATCCAACTCTCATTAGGCTACAACTCACAACAAATGTAATTTGTAACTGCCCATCGTCATGGGCGGCGATCCCGGGGTGGGATGCATATCTCAGGGGAGATGTCCCCCAATATTTATGAATGGCAACAACAATTAGTCCATTGTTTGTGTTTTTCTAATACAGACACCCCTATCAGCGAATTCAGGATGTTGTTTCTAAAATCTAATCTTGTTCCCGTATAACAAAAATTACAAATTCAAAAGATTTATAAGAAAAAATGTATAAAACTCACTACTTCCCCCACTCGCAACAAGATGTACACTTTTGGTTAGGAATGAAGATAGGATATATATGTACAAAAAGCAAACTATGAATGTTTCAGTTTTTTCGCTGTGTCGTTAACGAGCAATTTAATTTGGTATTTTCGTCTCCTTAAAAGGAAGGTGCAAAACTGTTGAGAATTGCTATGATGGGATTGTTTACTTTCTTTAAATCAAGGTATACATTTAAAAACCAACTTATGAAAGTTTCAGCTCAATGCGAAGTCCGAGTCATGAGAAAAGTGTGAACAAGCTTTCACATTTTTTCAAACAAAAACCACTTGGAGCAAAAAGTTGCCGTCGACAACAATTTTGTAAATGTGCATAATTCGTGTTTTCTCTGGTTTTCTTTGGTAAATTTTTTTATCAGGTAAGTAGAAAATTCAGAAATAATAGCATCTTAGGCAGAACAATTTCAAAAGATGTTTGATCAACTTTACGCCAAGTAATTATTTGTTTAACTTTGATCAATAATGTATATATATATTTTTTTTAATTACTAAAAGTGTAGTGGCTTTCATTTCTCTTAAACGATGTCTGTGACATTTTTGTTGGAATGATATTTCATGTAAATATATTAACGGGGGAAACGGGGCAATACACGACAAACATAAAGTGGAAAAACAGAAAGCATTTTGTCAACGATCCTTTTATGGTAACCACCTGAATGGAAGTTATTTTTTGTGTAGTTTGTTTCCTTTCAAATTCTTCCCGTTGACAAAATAAATTGAGTCATAGGCCAGGAACTAACGATGATCAACAATTAAAACGAAACCATTACATAATCTTGACTTGTAAAGATCGTGCCCATTTATTTAAAAAATCTAAATTTAACAAATAAAACATGATTTCAACCCTAGCATTTTGAATAGTTGTGCATTTTATACAGAAAGAAGAATTTATTTGTAAAATGACATGGTGAAAATGATCATACGAAAAATTAATAACAATTCCTCGAGTTTAATCACATTTACTTAATTACGATCGCAGCGGCGGCTGGAAGATGTGCCAATACTTATTTACTTTATTCATAACGGAGGGTACTAAGCTGTTTCATTAATCAAGAACATTAAAGCCAGTAAAATGTCTAAATGCAGCCGTACTTTTTAAGAATCCAAAGATATGTATAAAAAAACACTGAAATTTACAGCTCATTTCATTGTGTCGTTAACGAGAAAATAGTGAAAATGTATTATGGCTTTCATATTCCCACATGGACTTTATGTCTCCAGGAGACAAATTAATTTTCAAAATAATTTGATTAATTCTACTAAAATGATAGCACATCAGAGATAAACATTTCAATTGATGTTCGATAAGTTAACATCATGTATAGGGGTAGAGGCGGTTTAACAACTGTCTTGTTCTGGACTAGTTACCCCGCCCAGTCCTATTCGCACCGTGAAGAGGCTGGTTATTAACTTGTCTTGTTTCGGTGCGAGGGGCTGGTTTCTTCAGTGTGGAGTCGTAACAACTTAATGACTGAGTAGCCCCCACCTTGGAGTGGCCATTGGCCTTGTGTGGTGCGAATTGCATTTAAAAAAAAAAATAATAATAATTTTAAGTGCTTTATTCCAGGTAAGTTTCATGTAAATCTGTGATCATAAATGTTTTTTAACAATACGCGTTCTATATATGTAATATATATATACAAACATTAACCCTAACCCCCAGGCCCTTTTAGGTAGGATGCATCCTCAATCACACAAAATGCTACAAAATGTCTTCATAAAATTTGGAAGGTTCCTGAATACTCCAAAATCACCCAATATATTGTGCTGTATTTCGTGTGTAGGGTGCCCACTGCCTCAATCACACAAAATCACACATACATGTACCCTTTGCCTTTATCCCTTTATTATGAACAAAAATACATGTTTTTGTTTTTGTTTTTTTGTTGGCTCAGTCAACTGATATTGACACAGGTGTTTTTGCAGTAAAAGTGTCATGTCATTTGTTGGTACATGTACCATACTGCATGTCAGATATCATTATGTTGTCATCATTCCTCAATCACCCAAAATGCTCCAATACCTCATAGAGGATGTTGTGTGATGTGGGGTGGTTAGGGTTAAAACATGCTAGCGCATATTAATTTACTTTTTACAGCCTTTTTAGTTTTCTAATTTCAAAACATAACCTGTATTTATACAAACTGTTCAATAAACCGAGTCAATAACAAATGTACTTCAATCAATATAAAAATCACTACCTGAAAAATCACTTACAAAAATATACAAAATATCTGGTCAGCCTTTTGTTTAAACATTAGCATCACTATATACATGAATTCATTACGCAGTACAATTAAGGGTAGACGTACAACTACATATTACAGGTTATAATCACAAGAAGATGAATTACGGTAACTCCACACATGTGAGTTTTTCTGGAATAACATTTTCTTTTTACATGGTGTCACCGCAAACAGTCTTTACTTACCCTTGTTCACCATGCAAAGCTACAAACCTTCCTAACCAAATTTTTGAAAGGCCTTATGATGCAGTTTTGGTAATTTTCCACACATAAAGTTTAACAATAAATGACTGCACTATCACCTTTGACTTTCATACATGGTGAAATGTTGGTGATTACATCAACAATGAAGTGTTCAGAATATTGTTCATAGTTGTTTTGGGAGCATTATGACCTATGACCAAAAATACTTTGTAATTTATGTGCAAGCTCCCTACATCGACATCATTATCCAGTATATTAATAACTATGCACTTCCCAAGGCACTTTGGTGTCAAATCAATAAGAGTATTTTACTACTCATGAAACCGTGTTCTGTCAGGACCATCATTTAAAAAAGGATCACACGAACGGCAATAACTTCAAAACGTAAATGCAATTTTGTTTTACATATCATCACAAGAATGCCAGAAGATCAAAATTTAATGTTACAGACTGATAAAGTAAGTAAGTTATGACTATGTGTGTTGTTTGAAAAATAATTAAGTTGGTTTTCCAATTCAATAGCTTACCAATTGTTTAGATGAGTTTTAATACATACATTTGTTACATGAACTGGTCTCTAAAAACAGTTAATTTACTACGTAAATCAGATGAAACAAAATGCATGTTGGGATCACAAATAAGTTTTATTTTGCTCATTTGATTTTTGTTCAAACTTACATGATGAATGGGTGCTCTACACAAGAACACATTTCAAAAGATATATGTATAATTGCACCAATTATATGAAATACTCGTTGAAGCCTCTCGGCTGGGCATGTTTGGACCCAGCCGAGACGAGAGAAGGCGCCGGTTCTGGCTCACTAAAACTGGTAAGCGGACGACGGTTCCTGTCGGACCCAGCATACTGATTACCCAAACGTCCGCCACCAAACACGCCATCACTGTTATCTTCGTTACTACCATGTTGGACACTGCCATGTACACTTCCACTACCATCAACAGTATCTAGTACAGGTTTATCGTAATATAAATTACTGTTTGGTTTCACGTTGAAATTGCTATTACTACCAGGGTAATGACTTTCCCCACCATAGTTCATATTACTATTTGTTGGGTAGTTACCACCACTTACACTGCTGCTAGTATAGCTTGGTGCCCGGCCATTGGGGTGTCCATTTCTGTAACTTGGTGGGGGACCAGTTTCGGTACCAGTAACACTCAAAGCAGGTTCGTCGGTACCATTACGACCACTAAGTCCGCCTGGTAGTGGATGAAGAGGTCTTTCAGCATAATGGTTCTGTAATGGGTCCGGTTCTCGATCGTAATCATTATTCAAATGCCGCATGGCGTAGATTTCATCTCCACTCAGACCCTCATTGTTATATGCCGTCATTCGCAGTGTAGATGCAGTACTGTTAGCGCCATTTACAACATGATTGCTACCACGAACACTGAGTGATTTTAGAGATCCTCGTGACCCACGAAGGACATTATTCCTGCTTCCTCTTAACGAACTCCTGGCTCTCATCGAGTGACGGCTACTCCGAACTGAACCAGTGCGAACCAGATAAGCACCTGCCTTTCGATTGACAAAACCATCTTTGAAACGATCTCGAAGTTTGGCAAAGTTGGCTGCAAAGTTGATCAGGAAGTGCAGCTGTGGGTAAAAAAATGATTACAAAATTAATACTGTCCTGTTCATGTAAAGAATAACATCATGATTGTGTTATTGTTATTTAATTTGATTTAACGTAAAATAGATGAATTCGGTTTAGTTTAAATTATCTCCATCAGACAGAAGAATTGAATTCAATCATTTTTAGCGCAAAGAACATATTATTTTTACAAATATTCACTCAAAGTAACTTCAAGGATAACTTTTAAAACAAAGTCTGTAACCTGATATAAACAAAATTATAACATGGAAAGTAAAGTAACTAATGTTTAGGAATCGCTAAACTTATCTTAGTTAATTTCTTACCATGGATAAAGTAACGAGAATTGCCGCAAAGAACGCCAATGAATACCACAATAAAACATTCTGAAAAAGAACAAAATCTTTTATTACCTAAAACATAATCATTGCAAACAATTTCAATAAATCGGTTTACTGGTTGAAATCATGTGGAATCTGTACTGATAGAAACAAAAAAATATTATAGATGAGAACAAATGATTCAACTTACACTCAAACACAACGTGGCAAGTTCTTGGCCGCAGATCTTGTCTCTATTCTGGGCATCACCAATATAGTCCTGCTGTACAAGACCTACACATAAACAATTAAGATATCAAGCCAAATATTGTTTTATACTGTACATGAATATATATATACCAGTTATGAATTGTTTCGTTGATCCCCTTTATTAAAAGGGGATTGCATTATTTGGTAATTACCCGAAAAGAAATTGAGGGAACTATTATCTAAAAACTTGTAGCTTTGCATGGTGAGGATGATAAGTAAGACTAATTGCGGTGACACCATGTGGAATCTCAATTGAGTAGTAATTAGTTCTGAAAAGAACTGGGGGTACAACTCGACGTTTCGATCAGTATGCTCTGATCGTCCTCAGGAGCATACTGATCGAAACGTCGAGTTGTACCCCCAGTTCTTTTCAGAACTAATTACTACTCAATTGAGATTCCACATGGTGTCACCGCAATTAGTCTTACTTATTATCTAAAAGCTGATGGTCAATTTATAGAATGTGTTTAACACATTTTAATGCATTTTCACTTGTTTCTCGTTCAGTTAAATAAGCTGAAGCTTTATCAGTTTGGTTTGTATACATATATTATTTATCTTATAAAGAACTGATGCATTTACAGACATTTTACCAAAAGTGTGTCCTACCATTTTTCATAAAATATCTCTACACAAATGAAATGAACATTTAGTATTTTTTTAATTTGCTGATGAGGAAAATGCGGTTGAATTACCCCACTGTTTGAGCTCTATGCATAGTGGTTCTGGATCATTGTCTGTGGCATATGGAAGTGCTTCGCATACACCACGCCTTTGGATATAAAAGAAGACTATGGGAACCAGCGATACGAAACTCAGACCCAGCCAGATCAAGAACAGCAAGTACACGAAGATCATAAACTGCAGAAATAAAAAATAAAAATGGTTTTAAATGTTTGTATACTTTGTCTATATTTTCATTTGCTTCTCTCCCCTCTCCGTAGCTCGATATATATTTTTGAGATAGCATTAGTTTGGACAGTGAGGCGAAGTTTCATTGTGAGGTATTTGAATAATACAATGGATTATATTACCAATCTTTTACTTGTAAGCCAGTAATAACTGCAGGTTTTATAAAAGCCAGTAGAAGTAGCCTTGCTTTATTTTGTTTAATTAAACTATTTCTCCCGTGAATGACTGATGATAAAGTTGTATATATCACTTACCAGGCCTGTTTGGCATCTCCCCTTAGCTCTTGTCTTAAAGCGCCACATAAACTCCTTCCTCACAGCTCCGGTACCAAGACATGATATACCAAGCAATGCTACAGCAATAGTTGACATGATTACTACTTCAACATAACAGCAAATTGCTATGTATGATATCCTAGGGGAAAAATAGGAATAAACATTTTAACTGAAAATTGTAGGATACAAGCTGCAATAATTAAGCTGCCAAACTTTTGAATGTTTACAATACTGCTTCAGTGGTTTGTAATATACCTACAGGGCTTGTAAAATCCCACAAATTATATCAAATATTAGTTTATGAAAAGTTTTGTCAATATTTAAATCTAAATAAACTGATGGAGAATTGTTCACACCCTGTACAAACAAAATGATATATTAATAAGCATTAAACAAATTAAGAATACAATGACTATGCCAATATTTCCTTGGGAAAATCATCGTGACGGTTTTAACATTTGTTTATAAAATCTTACCACTCGTCCATGGCGTCACTAATCTCTGTTCCTCGAAAGAGTTCTGACGTTTGCTGCCCAGCCAGAACTACGGCAAGACAGAACAGGCCCGCCCCTCCAAGGAATGCAAAGGTAGCTAAGAGACTTGGGCACGGACATCGGATACAACACGTTCTGCACGGACCAGGAACTGAAATAGGATAATTGTGGGAACAATTGTCGAAATAAAATTAATGTTTTCAGGGCATGAGATATTTAGAGATGTATGAAATTGTGCAATAATAAAGGCTGTCATCTATTTGTACATATCTATAACTATTCGTTCGCTCATCTTTTCGGGTGCTCAAAAGCAATTGTTTTCCGTCTTTAAGGTAATGACGTACATGTTTATGTATTTTACAAATGTCTTTGGGGAAACTTCGAAACGTTCAGAATGTTCTGCCAGCCCACTATATGGATCGAGGGCTAACATTACAACATCAATAAATTATATCACTTCACTTGGTAAGTGATAGAAACAAAACTACGTCTCAGATACATTAAAGTGATAGTGTAAAGTCACAACCTTTGCCACACAATTATACAATTTAATAATGTTATGGCTTTAACAAGTTTGTTATTACATGTGTATAAGGCTGTAATTATTTTACGTATTGTGTGTCAAACGGTATAATGTCAGTGGGATTCTTGCAGCCAGCTGTTGGAGCCCCTACGGGATTTACAGCGAAGTAAATCAAATTTAAGGGTCTCATATGGGACCCATTGCTAACCTTTGACCTCTGGCAGTTGTACGTCTTAGGATTAGTGTGTATAAACTCAATTCCTTGTTGCTGTTTTTTTTATTAACAATGGGGAAATCTCTGAAATTGAGTCATTTGAAAAGTCATTTGATTTGTAGCATTCGTTTTGTCCATAAAAATGTCAACTCCTTTAGTTGGTTATGCTCTGATATTCTCCCCGTACTCATGAGTAATGATTGTTGGTTACGAAGGCCAGCACACAAAACAGTGCTGTTAATTTGAATAATTTCAATTCCACTGGGTTAAAACCGGGAGTGTAAACCATTGGTAGGTGTGAATGTAAATACATCCATACTTTCATAAGAATAAAGAGGTATATATAGAAACTATCATGTGAAAGTTTCAGCTTATTTCGTTGTTATTATTATAAGTTTTAAAATTATAATTCAGTCATTTTGTAATCGAGTTAAGCCACATGTAAAACCTTTGCATACAAAATAAGTGTTGTGGGCCTTCTGTGAATGTTTAATTTACAGAGTTGTATATATACATGTGTAATCATTTTAAATGCGTACTATATGTAGTGCAAGCACCCCAATCAGTTGCCATGGATGGTAGCTATGGAGTGACCAATACAACATTCTTACACGCAAGACAATGCTTGATCTCCCAAAGGATCGCCTTAGTAAAAACACTGGCACGTGCTCATATCACAACTCTCTTCTAGTGTAAGAATAACCAAGTACATAATGTAAACAAGACGATGACAGTAATGTATGTTGTAAATGTGGTCCTTGTATGTTTGCAGTCGCCATGGCCGCATACCAGTGGCAATGCCAAAACTGTTCATGCTTTCCTGGTGTTAAAATTTTATAACGACTTGAACAATGATTTTGACAACATTAGGAGACCGCCAACATAGCTCAGTTGGTAGAGCAGCGGTACAGTGAAGTGTATTTTTCTTTCACTCCTAATCCTATAATTAATTTGATAAGATGAACAATTTGATCAACAATTAAACTTGGTTTCAATTAAATGCGTCATTGTTTAGGGCACGACTGATCTTTACTTGGGATTAATATACCCGTACCGTATACAATTGTCCAAGCAAAATGTATAGCACTTACGACTCAAATGAAATAGTTCTAACCATGGAGGAAGGATCACAACAGTGTTACCATACCGAGGTCATGGTTGCCCGTTATTGTAATGTAATGTCGTTTGGCTGGTTCACAGCATGTATGTTGATATCATGCTGACTGTGGTTAATGCTTGGTACCCATTGTATAATTGACATCATGGTGTGTGTATTTTTAAATGATGTTGCACGACCGTATGGGGAGGTATTATTTACCACATTTAGTGAAGTGTCTAAAGAAAATACTGAAGAAATGACACGCACCAGGTTGCCTGAGACAGTAAATAAACCAGGTGCAATTGAATATTTCCACTTGGAAAGGGAGCAGTACAAAAGTTAGGACTACTGTAAGACATATTCAATTCATGGTCAATTTCATCAAGATGCATGTATTTATTTAAGGTTATTTTCTCAAGTTAATATTTCACTATTTCACTGGATTATCGTTTGATTGGGATGTTTTATATCTTCAAACATTGCCACAAGAACAGGGAAATACATACAATTACGATAAGGCAACGTATAAATTATATCTATATTTGTTCGTCTCATTATCAAGGAGCTACACGTTACACATACCTGAATACGGTTCCTCATAATAAACAGATTCACCAGCGATACTTCCAGCAATCGACATAGTGAAATATATAATGTCTAAAACGCAGAAGACAAAACTGAATCAAATACAATAGTTGTATAGTCACTGATGAACCTACAATCCTAATCAGAAAAACATGATGTCGTTTCTCCTGATAATCATCTATGGCTGTAAGTGCATGTCATATTTCACCAAAACCACAAGGAATCCCAAAGGATGGTTCGTTATCCCATGGAGGAAGGAATATCCAAATACCAGGCACAAGTGACTTAATTTAGGAAAGTCATCAATCATGAACGAAGGTTAGTCATCCCATTCCTCGTCGTTTCGATTATGTATGATGGCGACTATGTGAAGTAGGTATACGATATAGTCGTATGTATCGTATATATACAGATCCGTGTTCGTCTCTTCGGAGAAATGGCTCGAGTCTTTCACTCAATCAATGGTATACGCTTTTGAGTACTTTCACAAAATATTTATTTAAACTCGTCAAATAGTATATCCGATTATATACGGGTAGAGTGTGAGCGTGTGAACAACCACGGAGGACTGGCTCCAACCCTTGATCCCTTAGGGAGATTTTTATATCTGCATATTGGACAATGGAGAACCGTTGGTAAACACGGAATGACACAGCGCTACGGAATCGTTCGTCTATTCTCTGACACGCCAGTCTATTATGTACAGTAAATGACGGTTGAAACCGCCATGGCATTATGTGACGTCATGTGTTTTCATTACAAAGACTAACAATGATGCATTGACTCGATCACAATGGTTTATTTAAGCATAGAGGTAGGATTCCACCCTGTGATTATTCTACCATACCTGTTAGGTGAATCAACACGATGGTGGAGGAATTTTTGAAATGAGCAAAGCTGTTTCTATTAATCTATTAACGTACGAATGAATAAACATTATATATATATATATATATATATATATATATATATATACATATATATATATATATATATATATGTCATGTTTATTCATTCGTACGTTAATAGATTAATAGAAACAGCTTTGCTCATTTCAAAAATTCCTCCACCATCGTGTTGATTCACCTAACAGGTATGGTAGAATAATCATAGGGTGGAATCCTACCTGTATGCTTAAATAAACCATTGTGATCGGGTAGCGAGCAAAGAAAAATTGGCTGATGCCGGACTCGAACCCGCGACCTCTCGATTACCGTACGAGCGCTCTATATATATATATATATATATATATATATATATATATATATATATATATATATATATATATATATATATATATAAACGGTTCGCGAGCAAAGAAAAATTGGCTGATGCCGGACTCGAACCCGATATATATATATATATATATATATATATATATATATATATATATATATATATATATATATATATATATATATATATATATATATATATATATATATATATATATATATATATATATATATTTATTTTTAAAGATGCATTGTTTGTGTTTTGACTGTGTCACCGATGATCTTCCAGTGAAAGAAAAAGGAAAAATAACTGTCAAAAAGCCTAAATGAATTTATGGCGGGGTCCGTCATAAATGTATACGGAAACGTTGTTACTACATAATGCTTCTGACTTTTTTTAAAGTATTTGTTTGCTTTTTCACAAAGAAAATACAAATGCTCAGATTGAAAACAAAACTGCCGTGGGAATTACGTACCGTACCGATAGACACAACGTATTGACCTGAAAATTTCAAAGATTGGTTGTTTAGGCCTATATATTGATTTTAAGAGAGAAAGCATACTCGCCGTACAAACAGTTTTGCCAACAAGAAACCTAATGCATCTTTGAAATACTTAGACAAAATTAAGAAAGATATGGAATAGATATGTTTGAAAACGGTGTGACCCGACGAGGCGCTTTTTAGCCTATAAGTAATAAGAAACACAATGAATAGAACGAAAAATCTTTGGATCACCATGGTCGAAGCACTTTATAATTTATAAATTATAAATAATTTATAAATAATACCTCAATTATTTTTCTTCAGAGATGGCTTGCGGTCACCGATAATTAAATTATTTTATTTTTATATTTAATGAAATGTTATCTTAAGTGTGCGACAGATTTATATTGGAAAATTGTCATAACATTTCCATGCATAGCCTAGTTCACAATATGGAAAATCCGGGATTGGAAATGTTATCTCTTTAATTATTAAATTCATTTAAGCAGTGTACCTTAATCTAACACGAGAGGGCGCTTTTGTACTTCGATCTGGTACTCACTATACCATTCGATAAGTTTGTGTGGACGAGCAGCCTCACTTCTCTGTTCTGAATTTATGCAGTTGTTACATGTTCTTTTGTTGCTAATACATTTGTTTTATATGAACAGATTTTAGAGGGATACCGAATGGGGAGTGGTGATATTGGCAAAATTGATTTAAAAGTATTCTTATTTCATTGAATCAAGATTGTCGTTAAAGAGAAAATAATGGAAATATCGACATAATACACGAAATTCGTATTCATTCTAATTTGTATACAGAACTGTGCAAAAATTCAGTTGTAAATTATTAAGGAATCTATTTGACTACAGCATCTCAGACAAATATTTCAAGGGATGTTTGATAAACCATCATCTTTACGACAAATAAGTTACATATTTTTATTATTATTATTATTTAATTTGGAACTTTCCTTTGACCTTCCCTTACTTATTGCAAATTAAGTAATATTTTGCATATAACTAGATTGTATGCTAATTGCCATTGACCAATTATTAGCCTACAATATTCAACAGAGGGCGCTCATCTAAAGCATCCGCCTGTACTTGCTGTATGCGTGAAATACTAACGTGATTTGACTAATTACCGAGCATGAGCAGTTACCATATTTTTCCTGCCCCTTTTGTGTTGTCATATTCCCCCTCCCCCTTTTTCGAGACCATATTTATAAAGTGTCCCGAGTGGCGCATCATTAATTGTCACATGGGGAACCAGTCTGAATTGATGTTCTTGATGAATTTTAATGAATTGATACGGTCAGGTCGGATACGATCGCCGTGCCCGGACCTATTTCTCAGTTACGATTCACTATAGACGCGATCATCTAGGTGTTTGAACATTGATTTATACACAGTCACTGAAGTTCTCGAATCTAATATCAAGCTCGGAAAACATTTTGTGGAATCTATAGACCACAATATTTAAATGCATCTACTCTCGGTGTGACATGATGAAAGTAATTCAGAGTGACGGGAATCAAACCATTGGACATAATATTGTCTATTTATCACCCTAATGTTAACATTATCTCTAACACCAGCGGTGTCAACTTTATTCTTCCATGGTGTTTATATTGTGCGAGTTGCCTAATATAAACACCATCGGTGTCGTTTTTAACACCACAGTTTTTGCAGTGTATTGTCCAATGATATAAATCCATGGGATATTCTATGACTGTAACAGTTTCTGATAATTATGTGTCAACAGGGAAATAGGCCTACGTGATACAATTGTATACGCGGGGACCAAATTTTCCATATACAAAGTATGGTGGCTAAGAGAGGCCTCACAAATCGGGGAAGCGTTCATACCCCTCTGTGAAAAATTCGTTTAAAGCACAGCACGGCAGAATTTCAATCAATCCAGAAATTTGGGCTGCAATTGGACATAATTTCATAACAACAAAATAATAATAAAATAAATAAATAAAAATGTGCCTACGCGCGCCTGGGGCGACACGCACGGAGACCAGAAACCGGACATTAAGCAATTTGATAAAAAAAAATCCAGGCTTGAAACATCTTCTTCACGAGTAGTAAATTGAACTGTTGGATTGAGAAGGATGGAGTTTCAGTTTCTGCCAGCCCATCTGACAGCTGATTAGATAGACTTTCAATTTAAAAATGCAAACAAAGTAAAAGTATGTCACATCCTGAAATGAATTTTGATTGTATGTCAGGTGAATTGATTTAAGAATTGAAAGTGTTGCCTTTGTACAATGCATCGTTGGAACAGTGTTTGACTTAATTATGGCTTTCGTGTAGTTGCTGCACATTGATTAAACAAAGAGTAAACATATTCATTTTGTGCAATGGCACACTCTAAAAAATTAAAGTGTTGAATCAACATTTGAATATTTCGGTCAGCGACAATTCTTTATAAAGTTGGAATTAAAATGACTACATATTAATTCAACAATTTCTTGAAGTTAAATTTAACTTTATACGGTTTAACACTTTGATTCAACACTTTAGTTTTTAGAGTGCATGCTTACATGACTCTCTCCCAGCATTTGATAACATACATGTTAATACAATGAAATAATACCAGAATGTCGATTTGGATCATTCATCAGATATTACAGATGTTGTATTCTTTATTATTCAATAAATGGAGAATATGGGTCAAGTTGGAATGTTTTGTCTATTAAGCTGAGACAACAATTGAGGTGTTTCGTGATCAGTGGCGGATCCAGGAGGTCGCCCAACAATCAACGTTAAAATAATGATATGCCATATTGTTTGTTATTCAAATTAATCATATTATTCACAAAGACACTTCAAACATTAAGACCATTAAGAACAATTTATGTCATCAAATAAAGTTTAAACTTGTATATTCTTGTGCAACATAAACATAGAAATATTTTTGTTTGAGGTGATATCGCTTGAAAAATCAAATACTATTTCCCAATAACTTATACATCTGAAATTGTATACAATATACAAACCCCCTGTATAATAGCATTATATCATGTGTGTGTTTGCTAATCGATACAACAAAAGTGTCGCTTTGATTGAGATCACTTGTGACACAATAAACGTGTGACACTCACACAATAAAATGAGACAGTTTTATCGCAATACGTCACTATAAAATGAGAGCGAAATAATAGCCACACAACCCCCATTCCCTTAAAAAAAACATTCCCACCAAAACCCAACACCATGTTTGGGCTATACGTACTGAGTCCATCAAAATGCAACACAATCAGTTGTTGGAGTTCGATAGGTTTGTGGTGGTTAATACACGTTAAAAGACAAATGCAAACAAATAACAGAAGGTTTTAACCTAAAACTGAAACCGTCTACTATTTGTTTTTTTAATTGGCTTTTACTATTAATTTGAATTTAGCTCTTCCTCCACCAAAATAACATCTTGCATATCTACTGGGATGAAATGCAGTATTTCAGGTCAGGTACCGTGGCATAGAACACAAGCTTAACAAACAGGTCCTGAAGACGATCAGAGCATACTGATCGAAATGTCGAGTTGTAACATCCAGTTCTTAATGGAGAATTTCACATGGTGTCACCGCAATTCGTCTTACTTATCCTCTTCACCATGCAAAGCTACAAGTTTTACCTGTAACAACAATATTTATGCAAAGATATATGTGCACCATTAAACAAATAATCATTCAAAAACGTTAGATATCGACGTCTTCACAAAGTGTATTTAGCCAATGGCAGAATCTAATATATTGTACTGTGCAATGTATCTCTTTTAACTTTACTTATTTATTAGCCAAAATTGATATTTCTTTTTACTTATTTATATATTTATATGTATTTTAATGATTGTAATGTCTTCCCTGGGCACCTTTGAAAAACGGTGTTCCACTGAAAGGTCTCCCCAGGTTAAATCAGAACTAAATAAATAAATAAATAAAACATTTCCTATTATTAATTTGTCTAATATATATGTTTAGTTTTAAAGGGAAGGCACAGCTTTGTTAACATTGCTAGCTATTACGAGTATAAGTTAATACTCTCTTTACATTAAAAACCAACCAACGAGAAAATATAGCGAAATGCATTTAGTTTTGTTGTTGTTGTTTTTTTAAACATGGAATTAATGTATTATTTCCTATAGTTGGACCGAAAATTGTTTCACGTTTCTCAAAATTTGCAGAATTAATTAGTTGTTCATTACACTTCAATCATTTTGTTATTTTTTAATTAATAATCCTACACCTTATCTTTAATGCATCAATATCCATCGTCCATATGTTACTGAACTAATGAGAAAATATCAAATTAGCTCTCCCAATCATGGTTTTGCAATTTCAAGAAAAATAACTCGAAATTAAATTTGTTATGTTTTTCACGATTAAAGATATTTATCTTGTGAATCCTTGGACTCTGTCATTACTATTAAACGGTTTACTGTTCTTGTTTTCTAGAACGTAAACAATTTTGGTAAATTTATTTTCCTTCAAGAAAATAATATTTCGTGAATAAATTAATTAACGACGCAACTTGATGAATGCATTACTTGTCAAATAATGACACCTATGTACTATGGACAAGGCATCAGTGAAGAAATATATCGTTGAAATTGTAGTTAACTTTTTTTTGCAAGGTACATTGGTGAAGTCCTCCAATTAAAAGATAACTGCTGGTGAAATAGAGAAGCACACGTAATATGCATCTATAAGTGACATTGATGAATTAAGCTTTAAAACATAAAACATTTGAATTATTTAGGCAGTGAGTAAAGGTTTTGATGATACCACGCTGAATTTAGTCATAATCAGGAATCAAGTGCAAATCTTCTGAAAAAAATATTCTAAGACTGTGTTTCGTTTTAACGAAGATGATAATTTTATACAGCATAATCTATCAATGTGAAACCGACAGAATTAATCTAACAGTGCATCACTTGTTGTCAAATCACATCAAGAGAAACAAGAAAAACGAACGCTGATACCAACTGATACATTCGAAAGCTTATTCCTTTCCTCTCCTGTTTTTCTCTAATTCTGTTAACAACATCACGTCTTTTCTCTTTTCTCTAAACCTATCCCACCCACCCCCTTCAATCACGTCTGTGTTATTTTCAGGCTGCGGTTTAAATCGATTCAGTTTCTCCAGGTTCTTCACCAATTAGATTAAAGATCAACGGGTGTATTTTCATAGTACATGTACACACCAGAGACAGTTCTATAACTTAATTAAGCCACTTGATCTGTGGCAGGATAGTCGTCCGTGAAGTTCAGACGATCCTCTCTTCCTGTCACGCGGTAAAACAGTCGACGCAAAGCTTGCTGGAACTTCTTGTATTTGATAGCGTAGATAAATGGATTCACGCAAGCATTCATTGAAATCAGTGCCACTGAAATAACATAGACGGTACTTTCAAAGTCTAGCTTTCGCCATCTCATGTTGTGCAGGAAAAACAAGACCTGATTGAGTGACCAACACAGTACAAATGTGATAAAAACAATGAGTAAAGCTTTGAATGTGTTGCGTCTTGCTCGTAACAGCGACTCACCTCCTCGGTTGCGGTTCTGAGGGTCTGGATCGGACACCGTAGGTACAACGCGCCTGACACTCTTTGATATCTCGACTGCAATTCCTATGTACATAAATGACATCAATGTCAGAGGAATTGCGTACTGTCCCAAGAAGATAACCACAGCTAGACTGTCACCATTCGCTTTCGGCACGCACTTAGCTTCTGTTACTGACCATTGAAGCAATGCGTAGATTCTAAATAACAGTACGACAACCCATAAGCCAGCTATGACCAAACCTATAGTTTTCTTACCATTGAAGAGTCTCCCATAGCGGTATGGATGGACGATGGCAAAATATCTCTCGAATGTCACAGCTATGAGACTGTATGTTGATGCTACAAACAAGGTAAAGAGAAAGTAACGAGAGTTCCACAAGACGCAGAGAAGTACTCCAGCGACGCCTTGAGGTATCGGGTTAACTTGGGGGATATAGCCGTGAAGCAGAATGAATACAGAAGCTAAGAAGTCAATAGTTGCTTGATGAAGGATAAAAGCATTAGTGTTTGTATGCATAGATCGCTCACATATGATGACAAGACTGACTAAACCATTACCAAGGATACCCAAGACACCGGACAAGGTGTTTATTACAAAGAGGGATGTAGATGACCCCATGTAGAATGTCCCAAGTAGGATTATCCATAAACTATACAGTGTCTATTATTCAGATACAATACTTCATATAGGCATACGTGCCTTGTATAGTTTCACTTGAAATCAAATGTCTTCAGAGGTTTTAGTGTACAGCAACGCATTCATTTATAACGATAATATGACATATTTCTTCTTCCAGATGATCATTCCTTGTTCCTTAGCAATATTATAAAAAATCTCAACGATGTCGTGGTTTTATAACATTCTGCCTGGCTGTGATAATTAGAACCAACGCACCACCGTGACAAGTTATAATTCATATCCACCGAGTTGCCTTGCATCCACCATCATCACGATCTATCATAAACCAACCAGAGCCGCCGTAACAAAGTTTATGATCAATCACAAACCATTCAGAGCTGCCGTTACAAAGCTTGTGATATATCATGAACCAATCAGAGCCACTGTAACTAAGATACAGTGTGTACATGTCTTGGCAATATTTCATCATGAAGTCCGATGATTCATTGAAGTTGTAATTGTTTTGCATAATTTTCAAGTATGGATTCCTTAAACGTATGTATCATTTTGTTTTATTTAACTGAACAAACACACGCACACACATTCTCATTTGTGCATCCTTGTGGAGACCTCTATTGTTCTTTCCTTTGTTCCTGTACTTAACAATTTCTCATAGGGTTTGTACACAAATTTCCTTGTGGATCAATTGGAGTCCTGTAGAATTCCCCTGTGGAGACCAATTGTTCTTGCATTTCCCTTTTTTTATAGGACTCCACAAGCAAGGGCGCAACCACTGGGGGGGATCGGGGGTCACGACCCCCCTACTTTTATGTGGACCTCCCCAACTTCTGGAACATTTTGGTATTTTATGTATACATGATCCTAGTAATGTCATTCATGACATCACAATTATGCAACACTTCCATCAATACGCTGAAATACGTGATATTGAACCAAGACCCCAGCTGCTAGTGGCGTGCTCGCTTCGCTCGCCCGCAGATCACGTTGCTATTGGCTGCTTGGGACCCCCCCCCCCCAACTTTCAACACGTGGTTGCGCCCTTGTCCACAAGGGAGCGAAAGTAAGAGCACCCCCTGCACACACACACGCAAATTTATAAAATAGGTTGAGCATGAGTAACTATTGTTCATTGTGATTGTAACATTGATGAACAATATTTGGGGAGGTAGGGTTAGTTTGCAGAATTTTGATCATGAGCTGAACCAGCCTGCAGTACGCAAATCGGCTTGCCCGTGTGCACTGTGGTATTTGCGAAGTAGTCTATGCACTGTAGCGTAATAGGCTAATTGTGCATTTTGTAATTATTGATTCAAAGAAAGTAAGGATACTTTAAGAGGCAGTTTTGCAATTTTTTTTCCAATAGCATATAATAGCTCTTATTGACATCATGTACGTTCGCGTAACGAAAGGGATTGGCCAGGTGGCGTAGACTGTTCTTTATTTTTGTTGTCGATGGAAAACTTTCCGCCACAAATGACAATACGACGTCTCTGCCTTGAACCAAGAATACGCTTCGAATATGCCTCAATTTGGTATACTTCGTTTTACTGAAGCTCCCTATCTCTCATAGGCTAATCCTCCTTTTTTATTAGATTTTATTTTATTTTGTTTTGAGTGGGTTGGTCTTTTGTACTTTCCATTAATCGTTTTTGAGCAAATTGCATTTTGATGAAAAAAATGTTTTACTTGTGTCTTCAGACAATGGAATAAATATTAAAATGATATATGGCAAAGTAAAATAAGTAGGTTGAAAACATTCTATAGTACACACGGCCCTCTTTTATTCATCATAATTCCATTTGCTGCTGTCCACGTAAACAAAAGTGATAGTGCTCGTTTTCAGACACGATGTATCTGCGGTGTCCGATCCAGACCATCAGAAGCGCAACTGATAAGATGAATCTCTAGTACATACGAGGAAGGCGCAACACATCGAAAGCAGCACTTCTACATTTATTTTTATCCTCAGAGTCTCACATAAAAACACCATATGATGTGGGGAGTCATGGGTGCGGATGAAACTTCTTTAGGGTCGGAATTAGAACTGGGGGAGAATGCGGTTCTTTTGTTTCAAAAGATTTTTTGTTTTATTCTGAACCATCTTTTGGATACCCCAAATTGCTAAAATTGAAAAGCTTCTGGAGGTTTCGACCCATGGACCTCAAGCCACAATGCCTGCAAATACATCTTTGTAATTTCCCATAACGAACCCCCTCAATCAATCAAGCTGACGGCGCAAGAACAATGAACATCTTGAGTAAGTAAACGTAACCTGATCTATATCTTCCTTCCTCCAACGGTGTAACGAGAACCTCTACAAACTCACGGTCAATTAAGGCAGACCTTCAACAAATGGGACGTAACAATTAAAATATACCTTTTTATCAAATAAGTCTTTGGTCTGTCATTTGCCTCTTGAACAATTTTGTTGGAAAGCCCAAGCTGAAGAATTAGTCACTTGTGCTAAATGTGTGATTGCACGGTATATTAGGCCCATATACAGGTACTTAGAACCTGCACTGAATTAATACATACGCCGGTATTGGACCCATTGGCTCGGCTCACTCGTTCTGAATGAAATGAACTAAGTGTTAACACTGAGTGTATGATGACATTGCATCGTACATTCAAGTTCGTGCGTTTACAACTTAGTCGAGACTTCTCATCGATTTGCAACTGTACAATTGCTTGGTATGAACCTCAACAAGAATGTCTGCAGTTTTCCCCAGCACAAGATTGCCAGGAAATTGTCGTCATAGTTGTTTGCTGTCCTTAGTGATGGCAATAATATTTAGACTTAATTCTTAATTACGTGTTCAAATGACAGACATAATTGAAGACAGGAACTCAGATGGATTAATTTAATCTTGAACAGTATCTTCAAAATTTACACCTTTAAACTTATTTTAAATGTTCGAATTTTATATACTTACTTTAGCTTATGATGGCATTAATCTTTCTTAGGCCTATAGAAATCATTTTGTCTGAGGTTCTGTAATTTGTAAGCAAAGTGAAGTTATCCCCCTGTAAAATTAAGGAAAGAGTATTCTTTCCTAAACTTATTGAATGAATACATAAAATCAGAATGCATTTTCACTTTTTGTATTGTAATAAGCAGGTTGTTTGTTTAATGTTTATATTGATTCAACGAGAGTAAGCATATTCGTATAGAAGCAGTTTTGCAAACAATGCTACTGTTTTTCTTTCTATTTCCACGAGAAACAATAGCCTAGATCCATTCACTCATCTAATGTGTAATCTTCAACTCTACTTCTTTCATTAAATAAAACAATGAACTTCAAACTTCAGAATCACTCTTCTTCATGTTACGCGACAATATTTATAAGCAGGGCAAGAATTATGCAGGTTTCAACTCAACTTGACTGTTTTTATCTAAGTGACTTCCCATCAAGAATCGCGAGTAATCGCATTTTATGTTTGTCAATGATGCGTGAATGGCAATATAGTTTTTGAAGTTTTTTTTTATGAATGACGTTCAAATTTACCACTCAGGTCAGAGGCTATAAAGGAGAAATAAGGACTAAAAAACAAGTAGTAGTTACAGAGAAGATAAACATCTATTGACATACATTTTAAACTGACAAAGATAGTAGATTATGGGGAAGCTGGAATAGTACTTTGCCAGTATTGGCTTTGGGGACAGAAACAGTATATGGATTCAAAAATATTGCAAATCATGTAGTGAGCCGAAGTACACTCACTGGCCAAAAGTATTGCAATGTGCTCAAAATAGCACTTTACAGTAACAGGTGAGATGATCATTTAATCCGATTTCATCGATCGTGTATTACATAATTTCCGAGCAAGAACAGTAAAAACGAACATTGACTTCAAAACACAGGCACTTTCAAGAAGTCTTAAGTAGTGTAAATAAAATAAAATAAATTATTGTAACACAGTTCTCCAAACTGAACTTTGGTGTGTGTTGCAAAACTTATGGCCAGTGAATGTAATACAGCTATAGTAAGATGTGTAGCTTCGCATGGTTTTAAAGGATAAGTAAAGAGTGTTTGCAGTGACACCATGTGAAAAAATGAACTTTTGGATACTAATTAGTTCTTAAAAGAACTGGTTGTTAGAACTCGACGTTTCGCCGGGACTCTGGGAGACACTGCTGCTAGCTTAAGGGTGGAGCTACCAGTTAACGACCTTAGAAACACATTCTAATATATAGAATATTAATCATTATGCTATCTGACAACCCCCCCCCTTTTTTTTTTTTTTTTAAGGAACGAATGATCGATGTAATAGAACCTTATTTCTGTATTAGTTTCTGTCCTCCGTGTGTATATTTTAATATGTCACTGGATAAGAATATTTGTCTCATTGAGGTCATTCCTGCGATACAGAGTTTGGCCTTATGACCCATTGATTTGCGCTAATCTGACCGTTGAGCTACAAAACTAAACTGCGATTTGAGTACAAGGCACGATTGATAGCCTAAATATGTTGCAATCTGTAATATTTGAAGATGAGAGGAACGAAGTATAGATACAAATAAAGTAGGGCACATTGGTAATATCAAATTATCAAAATAATGGAATATTATCTAAAAACATTTCGCATCTTCAGATCTGCTTGCAGGTGCCGAAAATGTATTTTATGTTGATTTGCAGACAAATTAATCTAGATTTTGCAAAACACAAATTGTAGAAAGTGCTAAGAAGGAACTAGAAGGCATTCAATGAATAAACTTATGACCTACTTATAATGTGTTCTTGGCTTTAATGTGCCGCCTTGAGAGAATACGGGCATATGCTTTATAAAATAAAATTAAAGGGGCAGTATCGTCACGAATCGATGTCCTAGTTTAAGATCAACGCAGTGACTGAAAATTACTGGCTCGTTTATACACTCACTGGCCAAAAGTATTGCAACATGCTCAAAATAGCACTTTACAGTAACAGGTGAGATGATCATTTAATCCGATACATCGATCGTGTATTACATAATTTCCGAGCGAGAACAGTAAAAAAGAACATTGACTTCAAAACACAGGCACTTTCAAGAAGTCTTAAGTAGTGTAAATAAAATAAAATAAATTATTGTAACACAGTTCTCCAAACTGAACTTTGGTGTGTGTTGCAATACTTATGGCCAGTGAGTGTATGTAGCAGCAACGGTAATATGACCTTATCATGTTGAGTACTACTTTCAGTCACTGATGAGTTCACATAAAACAGGCATTCCGATTCCATGTCCTGGTGATCGTGACAATACTGCCCCTTTAAATGTATGGTTTAGGGGTGGGAATGCCAAAATAACAAGAATTTCGAATTGTAATATAAAACTTACTTAGTATAAAGTTTCTCCTGATGGAAAGTAATTTAGGGGTATCATTATTTTAAGATTCCAAAATTTCCACAGGAGACGACCAGAGCATACTGATCGAAAAGTGATTTGTGTTTAATTTCTTGTTTGTATTTATATCTGTTTATTTTATGGCGTGTTCATTTTTGTTATGCGCTTTTGATCATTTTAAATGGAAACAGCGCAATAGAAAATTTTTAATTTATTATTATTATTATTTATAACGTCGAGTTGTAACCTCCAGTTCTTTTCATAACTAAATACCACTCCATAGAGAATTTCACATGGTGTCACCGCAATTAGTCTTACTTAAGCTGATGATAATATCAATCTACCCTGGAAAGTATTTTTTTCTGAGGTAATTAAAATGAAGAAATGTGATGTCAACATGGAAAAAGACTGAGTTGTACATAATGTTCTCAAGTTAAATAATTCCCATTTCATAGGCCCTTTCAATGAATGTTTCATTTTGTTCCCCAAAGCTCAAACCATTACTGTTTGGTTGTTTGATGTAGGCCTATATAGACTGATTCAAATAAAGTAAGGATACTTGTAGAAGCATTTTTTCCAACATTACCAATACACCTATACCTTACCTTTAAATGTTAAGTTATACAAAATTAATCTAGATGTTGAAAGTTTTGGAAAACACACATTATGCTTACAAGGTGCTTGAAGGCATTAAATTATTAAACTTGTGAAGGTGTTCTTTGAATTAATTAATGTGCCGTCTTGAGAGAACACAGGTATGTGCATTGTATTTAATATGCATTAATTTAATACAGTCATGCTCCTGCTAAGCTTAATTTGATATTTACATCAAGATTCGCCTTTGAATATTGCTAAATCTCCATTATTTCTAGGTTGTATAAATAGTGGGGATGCTATGAATTGCGGTAATGGGTGCTCCAAATCGCCAAATGATTTTTCCAATAACATTCTTCGTAATCTTCTTGAAGACTAGAGGCAGTGGTATAATTGAGTAATTCAAAACGTCAAATTCCAATTACTGCTCCTGACCCTCCCAGTCATACCCCCCTCGAGTAATTATTTTTGAGGGTGTTTTGAGAATGTGTTAGAAAATTCTTTATAAAGAAGAGTACAAGGGTTGACCATCATCAACTTTACACCGAGTAAGCTTTATGTAAAACTGTTATTTTCTACCTTTTACTGCATGATATTCACGTGGTTCTAGAACTAAAACGGTACTGGGATGTTTGACTGATTTTTGTAGCATAGCCTACTATTTTAAGTTACGGGTCTAAGAACGTACAAATAAAAAACCACAAAATGTTTCCTTTTCTTTTCAAAAGCCCCGTATAATTGCGCTTTAATTGCGCTTTAAGAAAATTTTTGATTAACCACTCAAAATGAGAATTTCACTGTTCAATAGAAAACTAATCCTTTCGGAATTGCTTGGTTTTAATGCGCGGACCGTTCACTTTATCCTCAGTTAACTACAAACAGTACAGAATGCCTACTGAGACAAAAACTACAGAGAAGACGTCTCCTTTGTTTCCTATAGACTGAATAAGGTAATAAAATCTAAACAAGTTTTGTTGACAGACCATGTACCCCTAGTTAACTTCAGAATGGAAAAAACAAATAATAGAGAAAACAAAAGAAGAACCTCCTAACAAGAAACCATCACCAAGGAAGTGCATTTCGAGTAACCAACCAAGATTAATCCCCTTCCATCTAGAAGGCAATTACGGCATTCCGTGATGGGGTAGCATTATTTCTGCCGGATGCAACGGCTTGATGACCGGATGCAAATGGGATTATAATGTCGTGGCTACGTGCCCGTCACAGATACATGAACCTCCAAGCAAGAAGGCAACACCAAGGACATGCATTTCGAGTAACCAACCAGGATTAATTCCCTTCCATCTAGAAGATAATTACGGCATTCTGTGATTGTGCAGCATTATTGATGCCGGATGTTAATTCCTGGGATGATAGCATTACGTAACCGTAAAAAGAAGGTTTAGGATTCTTTTATTGTTCACCTGACTAATAATAATAATGTGTGGACTTATATAGCGCACGTATCCACCAACTAAGTGGTGCTCAAGGCGCATTCTTTTTTACGTGCATTACACAACACACGGGACCTACGGCTTTACGTCCCATCCGAAGGACGAAGCAATTATGGTTAAGTACCTTGCTCAAGGACACAAGTGTCATGACCGGGGCTCGAACTCACACACTGCTGCTGGCAACACCAGAACTTGAGTTCGGACACATTACAATAATAATACTAATAATAATAATAATACTAATAATAATACTAATACTAATACTAATAATAATAATAATAATAATAATAATAATAATAATAATAATAATAATAATAATAATAATAATAATAATAATAATAATAATAATAATAATAATAATAATAATAATAATAATAATAATAATAATAATAATAATAATAATAATAATAATAATAATAATAATAATAATAATAATAATAATAATAATAATAATAATAATAATAATAATAATAATAATAATAATAATAATAATAATAATAATAATAATAATAATAATAATAATAGCGTTCGAAAGGCGCAAGACGTGTGTCAACTTTGCTCCTGCAAAATCACCTTTTCAGCGTCTTAACAACAGCTTTTTATATCGGTGAGTAATAGGTTTTACCACCAAAGAAGAGGAATCTTTAAACCGAGTTTTTGTAGTTAAATTATTGTCCCGACTGAAGACCTTTGAGGAATAGTATTTTCGTCAGGGGCTGGCAACAGCCCGACGACGCCATCTTTAAGGTGTCGCCATGTTTCTAACACCATGAAGAGACCAAACACCGTGAGATTCACAATCAAGCACAATAGACCATCAGCCAAACAAATGTATGAGACGCCACTAAGGATTTGAATACGGACAATGCAGTCAAATGCATCGCTGAACTGGACAACAACTGGTACAATGTTACATTCAGTGGCGAACATTACTGTGAATTGATCGCAACAAAAGGACTTCATTTGAATGGAATGTTAATAGAATGCGAAAGAATTGAATTGGTCAACTCAGTTGTAGTGTACGTAGCTCCATACGAGATGAGTGACAACATAGTCATGAATGCCTTAATGCAGTATGGCACAGTGGTCAATATCCGAAGGCAGTATCACTATTTCGACAACAACATAGAAAATGGAGTCCGGAGCTTGCTTCTCAAACACATCAAGAAACCAATCCCGAGCTTTATCAGGGTTGGAAGTTTCAACTTACCGGTACGGCATCGGGGACAAGAAAGAACATGCAAAATCTGCCAACAACCAGGGCACATGGCCAGAGATCAGACCGGCGGGGTCGTTGCTTTATCTGTGGCTCTAGAGAACACCGATCAGACTCCCATGACAAACTGGAGCATCTGAAGAACATGCCCCCGGTAGACAAAGTGTTAGAACATACAAGAGACAGTGACGACGAAAGGGAAAGACAGTTTGAAGAAAACAGCGCTGAAGAAGGGGAAATGGAAGAGGATAGGGTGGAAGAGAAGGAGGAGGAGGAGGAAGAGGAAGAGGAAGAGGAAGGAGAAGAGGAAGGAGAAGAGGAAGGAGAAGAGGAAGGAGAAGATGGAGAAGATGTTGACAACAAATCAACAACCCTCGAGGAAGAATGGGAAGAAACAGAAATTATCATCACAGAGATTAAAAATCGAACGGAAGAAACTACGCCAACCCCACAAGCGAAAGAAGCCAAAAACGAAAACGCAGAAAGGAAGGACAAAGGCACCACGGAAGAAAGAACAAAAGAGCCAAATAAAACCCAAAACACCCAAAAAGACAAGGCAACGCGAAACGTGATTCCCGAAAAAAAGAAGGAGAACGGTTTATGGGATGAGGCAGTGGCCAAAGACCTGAAAGAGAAGAAGCGGCAGAGAGAAACCAACAACAAAAAAACAGTCCTCAAACAAAAACGAGCAGAGAATTCGAATACCGACAAGGCCAGCCAAAAATCAGCCGACGATCAACGAGACAACACGCAAGAAACTGAACAAGAACTTAATACCCAAAACAAAGGTCAAGCTCTACCAGACATGATGGCTAGAAAAATGCTCAAGAAGAAGATTGGATGGGCTGAAGCTGTTAAAAAGAATTTGTCAGAAGACAGGCAAACAACAGAGACAATGACAAACAGCGAAGAAACGGAAGATATGGAACAAGAGACCCAGATTCGAGGAGAACATCATGTATATGAACAACCCCCAAGTCAAGAAGAACTGGTGCCATATGTCAGACAAGGAGTCCAACGATTCAGGAAGAAACGCGGTGGTGGAGCAATCGCGCAATACAGAAAAGGACCATATCAGATTGGCCCAATACGTCAAGATACGAAAGATAAAGCAAAACAGAAGTAGAATTCAGGACTTCAACACTATTAATGGTGAGGTGTCTTTTTTATTATAAACCGATGTTTAGATTTGTCATTCTTTTTCAAATGGTATACACAATAGCTACACTAAATGTTAATGGACATTGTTTTTGAATACCTTTTAAGAAAAAAAGCGGCCATTGTTTTTCTCCAAGAGACTCATAGTATGGTTAAGGATGAAGCGGAGTGGCGCAAGCAGTGGTGTGGGCAGATCGCTTTCAGCCATGGAAAAAACAACAGTTGTGGGGTTGCTATTCTCACTTCTGAGAAGAGTGGTCTAAATCTCACTAATATTACACATGATTCTAATGGCAGATGGGTCAAAGGCGACATAGGAATGGGTGGAGAGGTGATTAGTATCATATCTATGTATGCGCCAAATAACGCTACGTTACGCAAACGTTTCTTTGTGGAATTTGGCAAGTCTTTTAAAACATTATTACTGACTGTAACTATATTGTTTCTGGTGACCTGAACTGTGATATCAATGCTAATGGAATTTATGATCAAAGCAAAACCTCCTGTTAAATTTTATTCAGGAAAATAACCTCAGTGACACGTGGGCCGCATTACGAAATGAGCCCGGTTTTACATTTTATCACAAAGGGATCAAGAAACCTAGTAGAATCGATTATATTCTCACGTCCAAAACGCTAAGAACTAATTTAAAAGAAATTAGCATTGATTCATCTGGGCTTTCAGATCACAGTACTCTTATACTCAGGTTAGAAAATCAAACTGTTCCTACCGGTAAAGGAAGATGGTATTGTAACAATGAAATACTTAAAGACAGCCAATGTAATTTGAGGTTAGAGTTGTTCTGGAATTTTGGAAACCCAGAAAGTTTTTACGAATGCCCGCTTATTTGGTGGGATTTGGGTAAAACAGGTTGAAAGAAATTTTAAAGAGTATGATGGAGAAAAACGATATAAAAGAAAAGAAAAGAGGAAGAGACCTTAAAAAAAGAATACCAAAACCTTATTAGCAATAATTCCGAAGATATTTCATTTAAAATTAGAGATATAGAACAAAAATTAAACTTTATGAGACTGCTAACTGGGAAAGAGCCAAACTCAGGGTCCACGTTAAACATAAGTGTGATATGGAGAAACCCAGCAAATACTTTCTTTTCTACTGAAAACAGCAAAAACAACAACCTTATAGGGAATTGAAAACACAAAAGATCATATAATTAATAAACCCTCAGAAATGGTGGATGCTGTTAGAATTTTTATAAAGACTTATTTTCTACCCAAAAAATTAATAATTTTTTATCTGCAGAAAATTCTAAATTTGGTCTCAAAAATATGAATTTGAAGAAGAATCTGTCCAAAACATGGAGAAAACAATCACTGAAGAAGAACTTTACTTGGCGCTTAAAGATATGGCAAAAATAAAGCGCCGGGATTAGATGGCCTTACGGTCGAATTTTACTTAAATATTTGGCATCTTATTAAGAGGAATTTCTTGATTTGGTTAATTACTGTTACGAAAAAGGAAAGTTACCAGACTCTATGAACAGAGCATTAATTAGGTTAATTTATAAAACAAAGGGGAAAGAAGGAACTTAAGAATTGGAGACCGATCAGTCTCCTCAACGTTGACCACAAGATTATTTCAAAACTTATTACTAAACGCCTCAGAATCATCTTGCCTGAATTAATTGCTGAAGATCAAACTTGCGGGGTTCAAGGTAGAGATATTCAAGATAATTTAATGGTTCTTAGAGATGTTATCGATTATGTGAATTTTTATAACAAGGAGGCTGCTATTATAAGCTTTTGATCGTATCGAGTGGAAATATATGTTCGCCATGATGAAAAAAATGGGAATACCCTGTGTTTTGAGGCGGTGGATTGAAATATTTTACAAAACCAACGGTTACTATTAACGTAAATAATTTTTTCACCGAGCCTTTTCAAGCAACAAGAGGCATAAGACAGGGGTGCCCACTATCCCTCTTTATATGCCATATGTGTAGAAGGTTTAGCCAATCTTATCCGAGGTAAAAATGGAGTTAAAGGAGTTGGTCTACCAGGCCAAAAAGTTAAATATCAAATTGTCCAGCATGCTGATGATACCAGTATTTTATTACCGATAACAGTGAGTTTATTTCATTACAAAATATTTTTCATACCTACGGCGAAGGGTCGGGTTCTAAAATAAATGAGCAAAAACCCAAGGATTGTGGCTCGGTGCGTGGAAAATAGGGAAAGATAATCCGGGGAATTTCAATTGGAACAACCAAAAGATTAAGATCCTTGGTATTTATTTCGGAAATGGTATTAAACCTGAAGACATATGGCTGGAAAGAGTCAAC
Organism: Zoroaster sp. YZ-2022; assembly: GCA_029582265.1. NCBI lineage: Eukaryota > Metazoa > Echinodermata > Asteroidea > Forcipulatida > Zoroasteridae > Zoroaster > Zoroaster sp. YZ-2022. Next base: position 26,032,349 of record CM055833.1, on the reverse strand, counting down.
AAAATAAAAAATGTCCTTAATAGATGGAAAGAAAGGTCACTGACTATGAAAGGGAAAGCGGTGGTTGTTAACAGTCTTGTAGTAGTTTAGCTTATTATGGTTCAGTTATTCCTTGTTCGCAGTACTTGAAAGAAGAAATAGATAGAAGTATTTTCAATTTCTATTGGTCCTCCAAACCTGATAAAATTAAAAGAGATACTATCAGAGGACCACCAGAATTAGGTGGAACCGGTCTAATTAACATAACTTGTAAATTAGATGCTTTGTTGTTAAAATGGCTTCAGAAATACTGTACCAGACACGGAAAATGGAAGTATCTTTGACTTTTGGATCAAGCAAACAAACACTGACCAAACACCTGGGTGGTTTGTTTTTAACAACCTCAATTTAATTGGACCTAAATTACCCGTTTTTATAGAGACCTTGTGAAAGCTTTTCAAAAAGCAAAGGGTGTTATAAAACCAAATGTGACTTGTATTAATGAAGCTCTCCAAATACCTTTGTGGAACAATACAATTATAACTAATACGGAAAAAAACTTGATACAAAAAATATTAAAACCTCATGCAATGTTATTGCTTGGAACATGTTGCCAACAAAGGCAGACTTATATCTCCCCAAGAACTGGCTAAGAAATGTAACATAAAAGCCAATTAATGCCGGAAAAATAGTGGCAGGTTTAAGAAACATGTTGATAGTAACTTGTTACAAGAAAACAGAGAAGGTCCAGCTTGTCATGTCAGCAGTTTTTATATCTCCAACAGGCGATGAGACAGTTCATGTTGCGAATATTACCGTTAAAAGTATATATAAAAGTATGGTTAGGGAAATGTTCATACTGCCTGTAGTTGAAAAGATATGGCCAGTTAAACTAAACATTAGCCCACAAGCAATTTTTGACTGGAAAGAGATTTGGCAAAAAGCTAACAATCAAAGTATTGATTTTGATGATAGAGATCTCTGGTATCGTTTACGCCACCGTATCCTCCCAACTAATGATGTTTTACAGAAAATGAAAAAAATAGTTTCCAAAGACAATCAATGTGGGTTATGTAAACAAGAGAAAGAAACTATAGAACATGTATTTATATATTGTAAAAATACGTGGACATCCTGGATATTTTTAGAATATGTCCTTCGTAAATATAAGGGTAACAAAAAATTTTATCTCAACGATAGCAATAGGATATTGGGATACGGAAAACAAATTGACACTTTTTGCTTAATCTTGATCGCCAAACTTCACAAAACTATCTGGACCTCCAGATGTCTCAATTTAGGTGAAATTAATCCATTGTCGGATCAGAATTTATTGAGAAAGTTCCAACACAACCTGAAAAGAACCATCCTTTTGGAAAAACAGAGACTTACCATAGATAGTTTTGTTAACTTTTATGCAAAAAATCAAGCTTTGTGTCAAGTAAAAGGAGAAAAAGTATTATTTACCTTTTAGTTTTTATCTGTAATTTTACTTGTATAAACATTTGTTAAAGTCTGTATTTTTGTTCTACTCCGTAATTTAGCGCATTCACTGAATTGTAATATATTATTGTAATACTGTGGAATGTGTGGTTGTATGAAATAAAAGGAGACGTATATCTCCACTACAAAAAAAATAAAATAATAATAATAATAATAATGATGATAATGATAATGATAATGATAATGATAATGATAATGATAATGATAATGATAATGATAATGATAATGATAATGCTAATAATTATTATTATTAATGATAATAATTATTATTATTAATGATAATAATTATTATTATTAATGATAATAATTATTATTATTAATGATAATAATTATTATTAATGATAATAATAATTATTAATGATAATAATAATTATTAATGATAATTATTAATGATAATTGATAATTGATAATTGATAATGATAATGATAATGATAATGATAATGATAATGATAATGATAAAGATAAAGATAAAGATTTTTAGCGCGCACATATCCACCCTGCTGGGCGCTCAAGGCGCGGAAACAAAGAAAAACATGAATTACAAACAATATACAATGATAGCATAGGGGGAAAAATTATGTACCGAGATACATGTACCTACAATGCAATTACAAATATACATCATCTTTGAAGAGTTGTGACATAAGATGAGTTTTAAGCATCGACTTAAATCTGGTTATACTATGACAAGATTTGAGTTTAGTTGGAAGATGATTCCAGAGTCTCGGAGCTGCGACAGAAAACGACCTATCACCCCAGTTCCGTTTTGAAGTTGTTGACATGTTGCTGGAGCGCAAATTGCGTGATGGAGTGTAGACTTTAAGCAGTTCAGAAATATAAATTGGAGCAATGTTATTAACTCTTTCTGGACGGCAAGCCTTTTGAAAGGCTCATGCGCGCATCGCGTTTTTACAGCGAGCGTTTTAAAAGGCTTGAACTTCATCACCTGACAACGGGTCTTGTTTTGACAACAGAGTGCACAATTGACCAATAAGAATCACAACCTTTACTTTTATACCTTCAATAATCCAAATATAAACAGATTATTAATAATTTCCACACATAATTGTTGAATTTAATTGTTTACAGTATCAAATTGCAATAATGAAAACAACGTTTAAAATTCAATAGTCTTTTCTCAGTAAGAGCTGAAACCTCTCATACAGTGTGTCTAAAAAAAAATGCAAACAAAATTTAACGGAATGCCAGACGTAGAATGAGTAACCAGCATAGATAATATAGGTATGGTTTGAAGGATACACCTTTCCACTTTAAAATGAGACATCAAACGTCCAAATCTGATAATTTTTGACAGAGTTATGAGTACTTTTCCAAGAGAGGTCAAATTGACGATGGGACCAAGTTTTTAAATGCAGTGATAATCGATTTTGTTTAGATGTGCAAGTGTTGCAATGTGGATGAACTGTTGATGATTACATCCCTTCCCCCTCAACATGCCCTCCCTCTCGCTCGATACACAGACGACATCGTCTCTCCATGTCTCCCATCGCTCTCCTAACAACATCTGGAGTCTGCCGCAGGACGCCAATCTCAGCTGTTATTCAGTCACGGAGAGTCTGCAGGTCCGGAGGGGGAGTCGTGTACACCTTGGATTTCAAGTATCCCCAGAGGTAGAAATCACACGGGGTGAGGTCTGGAGATCTCGGTGGCCATTCATGCACATGATTCAACGCTATGACACGGTCTCCGAACGCTTCATGAAGGCGGTCTCGGACAGCCAGTAGACGATGAGCCGGAGCGCCGTCTTGAGCCCACCACAGGCGCCTAAACACACCTCGCTCCTGAACCTCGAAATGTTCCTCAAGAATGGGGATGACATCATCATTCAACATCTCAAGGTAACGCCGGCCGTTGAGGTTGCCCTGAAAAAACACCGGTCCGACGATGAGGCCACTGCCGCAGAGACCAACCCAGACACTCACTTTCTCACGTTGGAAGTTGTGCTCGTAATTGAAGGGAGGTGGATGTTGTTTGGGGGCGTACTCTCGAACATTGCGTGAGTTGACTTTTCCGTCGAGAGAAAATCCAGCTTCATCGTCAATGACGAGATGATGGACGAATCGCACATCTGCCTGCAGCTGGTCGACGACCCACTGACAAAAATTCAACCGTCTTGGCAAATCCGGCGGTAGTATACAAATATAACATGGTTTGAGGGTGGACAGTCGATATTAGCTCCCCGAGGTATTCGAAGTTGAGAAACTAGTTCCCGAGGCGAAGCCGAGGGAACTAGTTTCTCAACTTCCAATACCGAGGGGAGCTAATATCGACTGTCCACCCGAAATAAACCATGTTATATTTGTTTTACTATACCTCATGGCATTCCGTTAAATTTTGTTTGCATTTTTTTTGAGACACACTGTATAATACGAGCCGACAGCAGGCGGAAAAACGTAATGAAACACTAAGTTGGCCTGTCATCAAAAAGACTTCAAATTTATTTATTTCATATCTCACGTTGACAAATGATTTATATGATATTCGGTAGTTTTATTGTCATTTTGTTTGAGATAATTACCGTTACAAGCACAACAACACCGAACAAAAACCGCTTAAAATTCAATAGTCTGTTCTCAGTAAGAGCTGAAACCTCTCGACAGCAGGCGGAAAAACGTAATGAAACACTAAATTAGCCTGTCATCAAAAAGACTTCAAATTTATTGATTTCATATCTCACGTTGACAAATGATTTATATGATATTCGGTAGTTTTATTGTCATTTTGTTTGAGATAATTACCGTTACAAGCACAACAACACCGAACAAAAAACGCTTAAAATTCAATAGTCTGTTCTCAGTAAGAGCTGAAACCTCTCGACAGCAGGCGGAAAAACGTAATGAAACACTAAATTAGCCTGTCATCAAAAAGACTTCAAATTTATTGATTTCATATCTCACGTTGACAAATGATTTATATGATATTCGGTAGTTTTATTGTCAATACCACAACAATACCACAACAATACCGAACAAAAATAGTCTGTTCACAGCAAGAGCTGAAACATCTCAATTTACGAGCCGACTGCGGTTGTTTCCACTTAATGAGCCATTTCAAGTCCAAAGTCCTTGACTTTTAATTTAGTAATTGAATGTTATTGAAATTCAGTAAATGAATGTTATTGCAATTCAACACACGATTGCAATACAAAAAGACCACTCTGTAAAAGGCTATTTTTTGAGTGAGCTGTACTGCTAATATTAACATAAAAATGTCCTTTTGAATGAACACCTAAACCTGCTGTCGAGAGGTTTCAGCTCTTACTGAGAACAGACTATTGAATTTTAAGCGTTTTTTGTTCGGTGTTGTTGTGCTTGTAACGCGAACACCTAAAAATCGAACAATTTCAAAGACGTGTTTGCGCTGTCGCACAAACACCTAATTAATTCCGGAGAGAAAGAGTTAAAAGATTTGTGAACAATTAGCATAAGTTTAAAAACAATTCTCTGTGAAACAGGAAGCCAGTGCAGTTCTTTCAAGATTGGCGTGATATGGCATGACTTTCTGGACAAAGTCACAACACGAGCTGCTGTGTTTTGTATGTGCTGAAGACGAGATATTTGATTCTGCGGGAGACCGTAAAGGAGAGCATTCCCGTTATCGAGCCGTGATGTGACAAACGCATGTATAATTTGTTCAGCAGCACTTTTATTCAAGTATTTCCTAATTCGGCTTATATTTCTGATATGAAATGATGATATGCAAACAATGTTGGAGATACTTTTTAAAGTAATTGTCGAGTCAAATATAACACCCAAATTACGTGCTTGTAATGAGGGGGTTATCTGCGAGTCACCAATTGTAATAAATGGAAGAGAAACTTTAGACAATTGCTGACGAGATCCAAATAGAACAAATTCTGTTTTTTCATCGTTCAATTTCAGGAAGTTTTGTCTCATCCAACTTCGAATCTCTTGAATACATTTCTCCAGTGTTTTAATGCAGGAATCGGCAGGTTCTTGAGAAGATTTAAAAGTAATGTAAAGATGCGTGTCATCAGCGTAAACATGGTAATTTAAATTATACTTCAAAATGATATCACGAACTGGAAAGGTATAAACAGTAAACCACTGTGGGCCGAGCACAGAGCCTTGGGGTACAGAATAGTCAAGAATAACAGGCTTGGAGATAGCGTTACCAATACAAACATGCTGGGGCCTATTTAAAAGGTAGGACTTACACCAATCCAGGGCTGTGTCATGTATTCCAAGATGATATTGAAGGCGGGAGAGAAGGATTTTATGATCGACCGTGTCAAAAGCGGCGCTTAAGTCTAACAAAACTAATGCAGTGATTTTCCCCTCATCCATGGCAGATTAAATGTCATTGTTGACGCGAAGAAGAACAGTTTCCGTTCCATGAAATGGTTTGTAGGCTGACTGAAATGTGTCCGACAGGTTATTAGCACGAACATGGTCAGAGACCCGTGATGAAACAACTCGCTCGATTGTTTTTCCAAGGTACTTTAAATTCGCTACTGGTCGGTAATTTTTGAAAACTTCCTTGTCCAAATTGGGTTTCTTTAGGAGTGGTTTGGTTTAACATGAGCAACCTTCTGGCTATTAGGGAAACAACCGGAAGATAGAGATCTGTTTACAATAATTGTGATATACTTAGCAAACACATCAATATTTTGTTTTGTAGCGAAGTTGGCACTGGATCAAGTCCACATGATTTTGATGGCGATTTCATGATGAGTTTCTTGATATCCGTAACACTAGTAAGCTCAAACATGGACAGTCTATACATTGTGGATCCTTGCGTGATGGTGTTTGTGATAGAATGGCAGGTACTGACGGAAAAGAACGACGCATATTCTAAATTTTTGTGACACAAAAGTTTGAAAAAGCATTTGCGAGGTCCTGATCGGAGTGTGTAGATGGAAGCACTGGAGCTTTGGGTTTATGAAGCAGCTTTTCAACAATGTTAAAGAGTTTTTTCTGATCACCAGAGCTATCTTCCACAAGAGATGAGCAGTGAGTTATTTTTGCCTGGTTAATCATGTTCTTCACAATATCACGTTGGTTACAGTATTCTTGCCGATGTACTCCAAGTTTCCCATTGTCACGCCATCTTCGCTCAAGTTGACGGCGGATTTTCCTTGCAGCACGGATATCATCAATGAACCAGGGGGATTCAGATTGTAGTTTAACAGTTCGAGTTTTTTGCGGAGCATGATCATCCAAGATGTTACGGACAGTAGATTCAAATAGACTGACACAAGAATCCAGCTCACCATTTTCAAGGTTTACATTTTCCAGTTGAGATTCAACATCATGACATAAATCTTTAATATTTACTTTTTTCCAGTGGCGAGTAGTTACAGAAATGGTAGGTATGGGAGGTTTTTTAAGGTTCAAATTTACCATGATTGCATAATGATCAGATAAGCCAGGATGAATAGTTATATTCGAGATAAGAGGTGAAGTATTTTCACGCGTTATCATGAGGTCAAGACAGTGACCATACCGATGAGTGGGTGCTGTGATGTGCTGTATAAGTCCATGAGCAGAGAGCAGATCTTTAAACTGATTTGCATAATTGTTTGAAATAATGTCCATATGAATGTTAAAATCACCGGTTAAAATAATGTCAGATGGGTGTAAGAGATAATCGACAATTAATTTTTCAAATTCCTGCAGAAAACTGGAGAAGTTTACATGTTTACCATCAACATCCCTTTCTGGTCGATAGATATTAACAAGGCGAACAGATCTAGAGTTGCACGTTACCTCAGCATGCAGAGATTCAAATGTTAGGTAGTCAATGTTAACACTTTTCATACTGACAGATAAACTGGACCTAAAGAGTAGTGCAACCCCTCCACCGGTCTTTATTGGTCTGGGGATATGATGGAGAGAGTAGCCAGCAGGAGTACACTCACGGGGTAGCAAGTCATCATCAGGTTTAAACCATGTCTCGGTTATGGCAACAAGATCCAAATTGTTTTGAAGTACAAAGTCAACAAATTCATCCGATTTGTTACATATGGATTGAGTGTTCAAGACACAGGTGAAGTTTAGACTCATCGTGAACATTTGGAGTTGAAGTTATGCCAATGTCGCTTGTTGATGTGGTTGAGTTCACTGCTGGGGGTTTGTAAGGCTGGAGTGCTAGTTGTGTAAGTCTGTCCATTCTACGGCGACCAGCTTTTTTACCTCTATGTGTGCGGCGGTATGTTTGGGGTTGATTAGCAAGTATTCCAAGACAGTTCAATAATTGACTCAATGCTGAATAAGATAAAGCTACATCAGTACATGAAGCATTGCGAAGATTGAGTAGTTCATTGCGGCTGTAGGAAATTTTATGGAGCTGAGTGGCGTTTGTGGGTGTGTTGATCAGTGTTTCAGGTCCAGGGTTTGGGTTTATGTCACCAGAAATTAAGAGTTCCAGGTGAAAGGTGGCAGATGAATTATCATAGTATGATATAGGACGTCTCAAGAATTTAAGATGGCGGATTTGAGGTGAACAATCTGTAGATTGCATCTTGTAGCCATCTACTGATGAGTCATTGAGACACAATGGTCTGGATAGCAGGAGTAGAATAAACAGGATGTAGACCTCCATTGTCTGATCACAAAGTTGTTGATCCAAACAAAAGGCTTGTGGTCAAGCTACAGGTTATAATCTCTAGCTACGATTATAGCACCCGATACCCCAAATTTGTGTCAGTAGATAACGTCTCAAAAGGATCAATTTCATCTTGCTATTAACAAGCACAGATTATAATCTGGTAGTCTGGATTACAATTGGTGTCGTTAAGTCAGTCAGTCGTTATAATCTGGGTGGCACATGCATAATTGCAATCGTTAAATATTTTCGTCGTTAACATTTAATTTAAAGAAGAACATAAAATAGTTATAGCCTAATTAGAACGTTGCTACGACTGTTACACGATGTATACAGAAACAATTTGATTATTCATGAAACGATCGACTACCGTGTGAATTAAGCGTGCCATTGCTGCATGCTACGCGATATGCATGTGCCACTCACTTAAAACGACACCAATTGTAATCCAGACTACCAGATTATAATCTGTGCTTGTTAATAGCAAGATGAAATTGATCCTTTTGAGACGTTATCTACTGACACAAATTTGGAGTATCGGGTACAATCTAAATCAGAGTTGACTGCACAAATAAAATGAAGATCCAAAATGTGTATACACTCAACAGTAAAATCTTACTGCAGAGACAGACAAAAAAACAACAGTTTTTCACTTATTATAAGAAAACAAATGTACAAATACTCACATAAAACGTCCAGTAGATTCCAGGTGTAATAAGAAATCCACTAGTATAAAAATGAAGACAAACTTGTAGCTACAAAACACTTACTTAGCACAAAAACTGGAGAGCTGTTATGAGGCCTACACCAACACATCTTCATAGAATCATCTTATGAAAGCCCCAACTTTATCTATCAACCCACGTTTGACGTCTTCACTAAATCCTCAGCTAGCAAATGTGCCACGCACTACGGTCAAGAAGCATTTGCCGATGGCCGCACTGATACATCCGTCAAGCTACCTCCATTGACAGGAATCTCTCTTATCTCAGCTAATGTAAAATGCGTAAAGCGCTTTGAAACGTCTGTATTAAGCACTATATAAATGTGATAACATACATTGCATTATTAAATATGATTATAAGACATTATTAAAATTTATTTCATAAAAATTAGGAAAAGTGGACTTATGATTAAGTCAAAATACTTTTGAACATGTTGGTCACAATTAGATTTATGGGTAACACCATGTGTAATAATCTGTTCTTGGAATAGTTCTTGGCGTTTCGAACGGTGTACTCTGTCCGTCTTCAGCGGGAATAGAGGCTAGAATACTAGCCCATGACATTCCTGATTATAAACAAAGCGAACATGGACGATCACTAATGAACAAATACAAGAAGGTACTGCTACATAGTGGAAGATACGGTTTGGATCTATATTCCTGCACAAAAACAGACTGTCATGTAAAAGCTGATGAACTTTTGGGCCTGTCGTTTAATAACACAAAACATATTACTTTCTTCACCTGTACATGTGAAGTGAATGGAATTTCCATTAAAAAGAGACATTTGTACGTCCGAGTAACGACTAGACGACTGCCCAAATTATATTTAATATTTGAGCGCATAACTGAAAGAAGATGCACGAACGAATGAATGTATTGACTTTTCTGTATCAAGTGGAAAGGTTTCTATTACTTACAGAAACAAATCAAAATAAATCTAGTGAAAATGACAGAAAAATGTTTAAATTTAGTGAAGTTTATTTCAAACGGCGTATGTTGTGGCATTGATTGTGATGCAACTACGAATAATTTGGGAATAATGAAACTGTGATTCTACTATGATCTTTTATTATGCGGTAGATTATGTGTGTATTTCATGTATTTCATTGCTGATGTCCATTATAGTGTATGTAATAATGATTGTATGCCAACAATTCAGAACCTATTATTTATCCAAGTAGCTTCTGTGTTATTACCATGGAGCTCTTTTTTATAGCTCCATGGTTATTACCAATGACTTAATGGAATTAACGATGCCCGATCTGTGCTCCCAATGATTTCTTGATTTAATATCATCACATTCCTTAATAAGATATATAGCGCGCCATCTGTCTGGTTTCCTATTCTGAGGAGCTAACGGGGGTGGAATTAAATTAAGATTATATGCAGATTTGTACAGAAAAGTCTTCAGCCTTGTCTTGAATGTGTTGATGGAGTGGAAATGACTAATGTCCAAGCTTAATATAATAACCAATACCTCAACGACACTTATGGTTAATTTAATAACCAATACCTCAACGACACTTATGGTTAATATAATAACCAATACCTCAACGACACTTATGCTTAATATAATAACCAATACCTCAACGACACTTATGGTTAATATAATAACCAATACCTCAACGACACTTATGGTTAATTTAATAACCAATACCTCAACGACACTTATGGTTAATTTAATAACCAATACCTCAACGACACTTATGGTTAATATAATAACCAATACCTCAACGACACTTATGGTTAATATAATAACCAATACCTCAACGACACTTATGGTTAATTTAATAACCAATACCTCAACGACACTTATGGTTAATTTAATAACCAATACCTCAACGACACTTATGGTTAATATAATAACCAATACCTCAACGACACTTATGGTTAATTTAATAACCAATACCTCAACGACACTTATGGTTAATTTAATAACCAATACCTCAACGACACTTATGGTTAATATAATAACCAATACCTCAACGACACTTATGGTTAATATAATAACCAATACCTCAACGACACTTATGGTTAATTTAATAACCAATACCTCAACGACACTTATGGTTAATTTAATAACCAATACCTCAACGGCACTTATGGTTAACTTATGGTTAATATAATAACCAACACCTCAACGACACTTATGGTTAATTTAATAACCAACACCTCAACGACACTTATGGTTAATATAATAACCAATACCTCAACGACACTTATGGTTAATTTAATAACCAATACCTCAACGACACTTATGGTTAATTTAATAACCAACACCTCAACGACACTTATGGTTAATATAATAACCAATACCTCAACGACACTTATGGTTAATATAATAACCAATACCTCAACGACACTTATGGTTAATTTAATAACCAACACCTCAACGACACTTATGGTTAATATAATAACCAATACCTCAACGACACTTATGGTTAATATAATAACCAATACCTCAACGACACTTATGGTTAATTTAATAACCAACACCTCAACGACACTTATGGTTAATTTAATAACCAATACCTCAACGACACTTATGGTTAATTTAATAACCAATACCTCAACGACACTTATGGTTAATATAATAACCAATACCTCAACGACACTTATGGTTAATATAATAACCAATACCTCAACGACACTTATGGTTAATTTAATAACCAATACCTCAACGACACTTATGGTTAATTTAATAACCAATACCTCAACGACACTTATGGTTAATATAATAACCAATACCTCAACGACACTTATGGTTAATTTAATAACCAATACCTCAACGACACTTATGGTTAATTTAATAACCAATACCTCAACGACACTTATGGTTAATATAATAACCAATACCTCAACGACACTTATGGTTAATATAATAACCAATACCTCAACGACACTTATGGTTAATTTAATAACCAATACCTCAACGACACTTATGGTTAATTTAATAACCAATACCTCAACGGCACTTATGGTTAATATAATAACCAACACCTCAACGACACTTATGGTTAATTTAATAACCAACACCTCAACGACACTTATGGTTAATATAATAACCAATACCTCAACGACACTTATGGTTAATTTAATAACCAATACCTCAACGACACTTATGGTTAATATAATAACCAATACCTCAACGACACTTATGGTTAATATAATAACCAATACCTCAACGACACTTATGGTTAATTTAATAACCAACACCTCAACGACACTTATGGTTAATATAATAACCAATACCTCAACGACACTTATGGTTAATATAATAACCAATACCTCAACGACACTTATGGTTAATTTAATAACCAACACCTCAACGACACTTATGGTTAATATAATAACCAATACCTCAACGACACTTATGGTTAATTTAATAACCAATACCTCAACGACACTTATGGTTAATTTAATAACCAATACCTCAACGACACTTATGGTTAATATAATAACCAATACCTCAACGACACTTATGGTTAATTTAATAACAATACCTCAACGACACTTATGGTTAATTTAATAACCAATACCTCAACGACACTTATGGTTAATATAATAACCAATACCTCAACGACACTTATGGTTAATTTAATAACCAATACCTCAACGACACTTATGGTTAATTTAATAACCAACACCTCAACGACACTTATGGTTAATATAATAACCAATACCTCAACGACACTTATGGTTAATATAATAACCAATACCTCAACGACACTTATGGTTAATTTAATAACCAACACCTCAACGACACTTATGGTTAATATAATAACCAATACCTCAACGACACTTATGGTTAATATAATAACCAATACCTCAACGACACTTATGGTTAATTTAATAACCAACACCTCAACGACACTTATGGTTAATTTAATAACCAATACCTCAACGACACTTATGGTTAATTTAATAACCAATACCTCAACGACACTTATGGTTAATATAATAACCAATACCTCAACGACACTTATGGTTAATATAATAACCAATACCTCAACGACACTTATGGTTAATTTAATAACCAATACCTCAACGACACTTATGGTTAATATAATAACCAATACCTCAACGACACTTATGGTTAATTTAATAACCAATACCTCAACGACACTTATGGTTAATTTAATAACCAATACCTCAACGACACTTATGGTTAATATAATAACCAATACCTCAACGACACTTATGGTTAATTTAATAACCAATACCTCAACGACACTTATGGTTAATTTAATAACCAATACCTCAACGACACTTATGGTTAATATAATAACCAATACCTCAACGACACTTATGGTTAATTTAATAACCAACACCTCAACGACACTTATGGTTAATATAATAACCAATACCTCAACGACACTTATGGTTAATTTAATAACCAATATCTCAACGACACTTATGGTTAATTTAATAACCAACACCTCAACGACACTTATGGTTAATATAATAACCAATACCTCAACGACACTTATGGTTAATATAATAACCAATACCTCAACGACACTTATGGTTAATTTAATAACCAACACCTCAACGACACTTATGGTTAATATAATAACCAATACCTCAACGACACTTATGGTTAATATAATAACCAATACCTCAACGACACTTATGGTTAATTTAATAACCAACACCTCAACGACACTTATGGTTAATATAATAACCAATACCTCAACGACACTTATGGTTAATTTAATAACCAATACCTCAACGACACTTATGGTTAATTTAATAACCAATACCTCAACGACACTTATGGTTAATATAATAACCAATACCTCAACGACACTTATGGTTAATTTAATAACAATACCTCAACGACACTTATGGTTAATTTAATAACCAATACCTCAACGACACTTATGGTTAATATAATAACCAATACCTCAACGACACTTATGGTTAATTTAATAACCAATACCTCAACGACACTTATGGTTAATTTAATAACCAATACCTCAACGACACTTATGGTTAATATAATAACCAATACCTCAACGACACTTATGGGTAATTTAATAACCAATACCTCAACGACACTTATGGTTAATTTAATAACCAATACCTCAACGACACTTATGATTAATTTAATAACCAATACCTCAACGACACTTATGGTTAATTTAATAACCAATACCTCAACGACACTTATGGTTAATTTCTTTACTAATACTGTTTTACCATCATTGTGCTAACCTACAAATCAGATCATTTACCAATATTTATGATTATGCAGTTGTTTAACTCAGGAATTTCTTCTAATAATAAACCGTCTTTTACCCATACTAGTAATGTTTCTAACGTGAACTCAAAATTGTAATAAATACATTTCACTGACTAGTTATGATTTGCTACTGATAATCCTGAGTTAGCTTTCAATAAATTAATGAACTCTGTTTACAGATTATATGATAAAAATATTCCTTCTGTTAAATCTAAACACCCTGGATAACTCAAACTCTTTTTAAATCCATTAAAAATCCAGAAAAATAAAAGTTATGGTCAGTACAAAGCTGATCCAACGGACCTGGGAAAAATTAGATAACCAAACCCACAACCAAGCTCTCCGCAAGATGATCTACGGTGGTTACCCAAAAAATCCTAACGCAAAAAACCAACATCGTCTCCGGTACTCAAACAGCGACCTAATTCGAATCGGGAAAACCACCCCAGTCACTGAGTGCATCCATACACAGCAACGGAAATTCACCGCGCATACCATCCGACAGCCCATCTCACACCAAACTAAACTATCGGGTACTCCTCTTCAATTCTGATACATATTCCAAAAGAGGACATACGCTTCCACAAATCCTTGACCAGGTCTCAGAGCAGCGACAGGTTGGGATTAACCATTTTTTTTCAAGAAGTGGTGCTGCGAACATTTTGATTCTGGTGGCTGGTTTAATGGACCACCCCATGATAGCTTAATATTATAGCTAATGGTAAACAGGTAAAACTTGTAGCTTTGCATGGTGAGGATGATAAGTAAGACTAATTGCGGTGACACCATGTGGAATCTCAATTGAGTAGTAATTAGTTCTGAAAAGAACTAGGGGTACAACTCGACGTTTCGATCAGTATGCTCTGATCGTCCTCAGGAGAATGCCGGACTCTGGAAAATGCTGCTGCTTAAGTAGACTGCTGGAGGATCATCCCATGAATGGATGCTGGAGGATAATGGTAAACAGTAAAGAATGAATGAAATGCGTATATCCAGAACAACAATTAACACACTGTCCCCGTTATTGTGTAATTAAGGACTTAAAAACACTACAATCTCTCCGGGATAGTAGAGAAGAAAAAAAATTCAATTATCTGACAAAAAAATATCCATATTTGTCTAGGATTTTAATATGATATAAAAACACAAAAAAATTGTATCCAGTTCCACCTCCAGTAATCCGTTTGATATGTTAGCAGTGTCATTAAATTGTTTGTAGCTATTTATTATTCTTGTATATTTTTCCTGTCTTTTATCACCTGTGACGTTTTTGATCAGGTTATTTTCAAATGTCGCCTTTCAATATTGCACACAGGTCAGTTTTGTATGTTTTTATGCTACCGTCCATGTTTGTTTTTAAACCAAACTAAATAAATTATCATGAGGGTGTTGGAAACTAAAATTATCAAAAATGCCATCTTCTTTATTCTCCTTATATGAAGACTTGTATAAATGATAACAAACGTTCTTTAATCAATATTTTCGAAGGGCCCGTTTCAATACGATCTCCAGTACTCAATTGTTCAGTATACCTGCTCTCTCTACAGTTGGTATTTGTCTGCTGCAGACGAATGAATAACTTTTTAAGCTCTGTACTATACTAAGAATCTTCAAGCAAAGACGTTTTCATCTTCCAAAAACCTGGGCTCTAAGCCGAGTGAATAGGAAACATTGATTACCGAGTGATCTGATTTGAAGCTACTAACAAGATCTAATTTAACAATAGGTCTACGTGAAATTAAATTAAAAACCAATCCAATATAGGCCTCAACATAATCACATTTCTCACAATCACGTTTGATAAAATCAAAATGTACAATGTTTTATTATTTGTTTTCTTTTCCCTAAAGAAAATAACAATGTCCCAAATGAAAATTTCCCGGCATTATTGATAGCCTTAGCAAAAAGCACAGGTCACATAAATCACAATTACATAAATTTGACATAAAGTAATGCAATTATATCCAGTCTTTAGTTTCCAATCATCATTTCTTATTTACAGTTACGTTTATGTTATTTTATCCCGCTGTGGCATCACTCGCACAGATGGGGTCATAAATATGCACATTTTTATTAGCATAAAATTATCAAAAGGTCAATTTTTTATTTTTTATGCTACCGTCCATGTTTGTTTTTAAACCGAAATAAATAAATTATCATGAGGTTGTTGAAAACAAATATCAAAATTGTCATCTTCTTGATTCTCCTTATAGGAAGATTTGTATAAATTATAATATAATGAACGTCTTCAATTAACTTCTCAATTTCCCTTCTTTTTTTTGTGCAAATTATCAAGACTCTGTGAATCATTAGGATTATCAGGTACATGAGACTCCATAATTTTAATATGTTTGTTCAGTATACCTGCTCTACCTCTTTTTTTTCTTTTTTCTAATAAGAATATTTCAGAATAGCCGCAAATACTCAGTGTATTTAACAATTTCCCACCTCAGCCCTGGAACACAGTTGCCATTTGTCTGCTGCAGACGAATGAATAACTTCTTTAAGCTCTGCACTATACTAAGAATCTTCAAGCAAAGACGTTTTCATCTTCCAAAAACCTGGGCTCTGAGCCGAGTGAAAAGGAAACATTGATTACCGAGTGATCTGATTTGAAGCTACTAACAAGGTCTAATTTAACAATAGGTCTACGTGAAATTAAATTAAAAACCAATCCAATATAGGCCTCAACATAATCACATTTCTCATAATCACGTTTGATAAAATCAAAGTGTACAATGTTTTATTATTTGTTTTCTTTTCCCCAAAGTAAATAACAATGTCCCAACTGAAAAATTTCCCGGCATTATCGATAGCCTTAGCAAAAAGCACAGGTCACATAAATCACAATTACATAAATTTGACATAAAGTAATGCAATTATATCCAGTCATTAGTTTCCAGTCATCATTTCTTATTTACAGTTACGTTTATGTTATTTTATCCCGCTGTGGCATCACTCGCACAGATGGGGTCACAAATATGCACATTTTTATTAGCATAAAATTATCAAAAGGTAAATTTTTTATTTTTTATGCTACCGTCCATGTTTGTTTTTAAACCGAAATAAATAAATTATCATGAGGTTGTTGAAAACAAATATCAAAATTGTCATCTTCTTGATTCTCCTTATAGGAAGATTTGTATAAATTATAATATAATGAACGTCTTCAATTAACTTCTCAATTTCCCTTCTTTTTTTTGTGCAAATTATCAAGACTCTGTGAATCATTAGGATTATCATGTACATGAGACTCCATAATTTTAATGTGTTTGTTCAGTATACCTGCTCTACCTCTTTCTTTTTTTTTCTAATAAGAATATTTCAGAATAGCCGCAAATACTCAGTGTATTTAACAATTTCCCACCTCAGCCCTGGAACACAGTTGCCATTTGTCTGCTGCAGACGAATGAATAACTTCTTTAAGCTCTGTACTATACTAAGAATCTTCAAGCAAAGACGTTTTCATCTTCCAAAAACCTGGGCTCTGAGCCGAGTGAAAAGGAAACATTGATTACCGAGTGATCTGATTTGAAGCTACTAACAAGGTCTAATTTAACAATAGGTCTACGTGAAATTAAATTAAAAACCAATCCAATATAGGCCTCAACATAATCACATTTCTCATAATCACGTTTGATAAAATCAAAGTGTACAATGTTTTATTATTTGTTTTCTTTTCCCCAAAGTAAATAACAATGTCCCAACTGAAAATTTCCGGCATTATCGATAGCCTTAGCAAAAAGCACAGGTCACATAAATCACAATTACATAAATTTGACATAAAGTAATGCAATTATATCCAGTCTTTAGTTTCCAATCATCATTTCTTATTTACAGTTACGTTTATGTTATTTTATCCCGCTGTGGCATCACTCGCACAGATGGGGTCATAAATATGCACATTTTTATTAGCATAAAATTATCAAAAGGTCAATTTTTTATTTTTTATGCTACCGTCCATGTTTGTTTTTAAACCGAAATAAATAAATTATCATGAGGTTGTTGAAAACAAATATCAAAATTGTCATCTTCTTGATTCTCCTTATAGGAAGAATTGTATAAATTATAATATAATGAACGTCTTCAATTAACTTCTCAATTTTCCTTCTTTTTTTGTGCAAATTATCAAGACTCTGTGAATCATTAGGATTATCATGTACATGAGACTCCATAATTTTAATGTGTTTGTTCAGTATACCTGCTCTACCTCTTTTTTTTTTTTTCTAATAAGAATATTTCAGAATAGCCGCAAATACTCAGTGTATTTAACAATTTCCCACCTCAGCCCTGGAACACAGTTGCCATTTGTCTGCTGCAGACGAATGAATAACTTCTTTAAGCTCTGCACTATACTAAGAATCTTCAAGCAAAGACGTTTTCATCTTCCAAAAACCTGGGCTCTGAGCCGAGTGAAAAGGAAACATTGATTACCGAGTGATCTGATTTGAAGCTGCTAACAAGGTCTAAAATGGCGGCACCCGGCTGGTCTGGTGTTTGTTTTGCTCTCCTTTTATTCGCCTTTTTACATAGTTTTACGTCTCGTTTATCGCCCAAATCAGTGTCACATCATATGTTATTATCCAGTGCTCCTGTTTTAGTTCAACATGGCCAACCTGCGTTATTAAGTTGGCAGAAATCGGATATTATTTTGAAAAATTTTGGCCGATTGGACGTAACCCGGAAGTGTAAATCAACATGGCGGCGACCGTGCACTCAAACAAAGCTTTACTTTGTTCTGGCTATTTTATTGTGTGGCGATCTAGAACTAAACCCTGGGCCTGCGTATCAGCCTAGTACAACCAGTGGGAGACCTGATGATGCATTCAAGTGCCTGCCAAAGAAAGGTTTGACTTTTATACACCTAAATATTCGGTCAGTGCGAAATAAAGTTGATGAAATTCATAATGTTCTTCAGTCAAATTTACAGCGGATTGGAGTTCTGGGACTCACTGAGTCGTGGCTCAATAGTGAATTCACAGACAATCTACTGTCTACATCTGGGTTTGCAACTGTACGAAATGACCGTAACAATGCCAATAGTTCAAAGTCCAGAGGAGGTGGCATTGTTGCATTTATTCGTGACAATGTGCCTTTCATTAGGAGATCGGACCTTGAGCTGCCCACCATGGAGATGATTGCTTTAGAAGTTAGTCCAGTTAAATCGAAACCAATTATCGTCATCTTTATTTACCGTCCTCCTGATGATCCACGATCCATCGAGGGATGGCTAACTGAACTATCATCATCTATTCATCAAGCTCATAATGAGAAGAAACCCATTGTGCTCCAGGGTGACTTCAATATTGACATTCTGGACAATGAATCTCATGAATGTCTAGAATTCCTTGAAGACGAATGTGATTTAGTTCAATTGATTAAACCACCAACACATGTTGGGAATGCTGACTCGCTCATCGACCATGCATATGTTTCAAATCGTGATCAAGTTTCACATTCATCAGTTATCAACTATTCGATTAGTGACCACTTTCCCACATATGTTACTTTACGTTTACAAGCTCCACAGAAGGCGGAAGGTGGTACTATTCGTTACAGATACATGAAAGAGTTCGACAAAGATGACTTTGTTGCAGATCTTTCTAATCAGCCATGGTCGATTTGTGATAGTTTTGATGACCCTGAGGACTGCTATGACACATGGCTGAAGCTATTCTCAACCTGTGTTGATAGATATGCTCCATGGAGAGAGAAACGTGTAAAGCATCTGAAACGACCAGACTGGTGGTCCGATGAGATCACTAGTGCAATTAATCTTAGAGACAGTATTGATAAGAAAGCTGAACCTTTAAAGTATAGAGAGCTGCGCAACAAGGTGCAGAAACTCATCAACCATACAAAAAGGGACTATTTTCGTTCTTTGTTATCAAAAGGTGCTACATCTATCAAAAACTTTTGGAAACATCTTCGTGAATTAGTACCGAAAGATGTTTCTATTAGTCCAACTCATGTGCTGTTTAATAATATTCTAGTTGAGGATCCAAAAGCTATTGCTGATGGATTTAATCATTGGTTTACCTCAATTGTTTCAAAATATGTCAATGATAGTAATGTTGATAATTCTAACAGCATAGAAAATTTGAAATCATTTGTGGCAAGTAAAGGTGCTAATCTTAAATTTATCCTGCCATGTATGACAGTCGAATTTGTTCAAAAACACCTGGAGGGTCTCGATGCTAAAAAATCTGTTGGCCTTGATGGAATACAGGCCTACTTTTTGACTACATCGGCGGTGACAATTGCGCCATCTCTCACTGGTGTCTTGAACAAATTTGTCTGTCTTGGTCGTTTCCCATCAAATTGGAAATGTGCCAAAGTGATACCACTACACAAGGCTGGCCCTTGTGTAGACCCTGGTAACTTCCGTCCAATAAGTGTCTTACCAACTTTATCTAAACTCTTAGAAAGACACGTACATAATCATCTTACCGAATTTTTAAACTCATATGATTTAATTTGTGGTAAGCAGTCTGGATTTCGTGCTTTTCATTCATGCCAAACCGCTCTTACTCAGCTAATTGACTGTTGGAGCAGTCATATAGCTGATCGAGACCTGATTGGCGTGATCCTGTTAGATCTGAGAAAGGCGTTTGACCTTGTTAATCACAAATTACTCATTGAAAACTCAAGATATATGGTGTACAGGGCAATGCCCTCGATTTTTCTGTGACTATTTGAATGGACGCAGTCAAATTGTAAATTTTAATGGTCTTCTATCAGGTAAAACCGATGTAACAGTTGGCGTCCCACAGGGGTCGATTCTAGGCCCATTATTATTTTTGTTGTACATAAACGATTTACCACTCGCCACTCGTAATTGTACAGCTACTATGTTTGCTGATGACTCTACATTTCACACTACAGCTAAGTCCACTGGTGCTCTAGAAACCGTTTTGAACTCTGAGATGGATAACATCAGTGATTGGTGCAAACAGAACAGAATGTGCCCGAATTCTGGGAAAACTAAGTGTATGCTAGTGACAACATCCCAGAAACGGACTAGATTAGTTAAGAAAGATCTTGATGTGTTTCTAGACAATACTAGGCTTGATAATGTGGACTCTGAAAAACTGCTCGGTGTCATCATACAAAACGATCTGTCGTGGACTAAGCATGTCGATCGAATTTGTTCAAAAATTAAAGCAAAATTATATATTCTTTCGCGGATCCGCCGCTTCCTACCGCAATTTGGTAGAAAGCAGTTTTTCAATAGTTTTATTCTACCTAACTTTGATTACTGTTTGTCCATTTGGGGTAACTGTGGTGTTAATAATTCAAAACGCTTGGACAGACTTATGAGAAAGTCCATGAGAATCATTTTAAATCGACCTATTGATACAGAACCAGAATCAATGTACCGTGAACTGAAATGGTTTCCATTATCATACAGGCATAAGTTGAAAACGTGTATTTTAGTGTATAAAGCTTTTAATCAATTAACTCCAAGTTATATTACTGATCTTGTGAATTTGTATAATCCGGCCACACAGATGACTTTAAGATCTGTTAAAAATAAAGTTCTTCGCGTTCCTTTTACTAAATCAAAAATTTATGAACGTGCTTTTAGTATTAATGGTCCTACATTATATAATAACCTTCCGTTACATATTAGAGATTCTAAATCACTCGTAAGTTTTAAGTCTTCATTGTATAGTTATTATTATCAATCTTACCTGTCAACTATTAGCAGTTCCTAGAACCTAGTTTTTAATCATTCATTCTTGTCTATTATATATCCATGTTAAGTTTTTATTATGGTCTCTCGACCATCACGTAAAGAGGATATGTCATTTTAAATTTTATTATTATGTCATAACCTATGATGCTATCGAGATTAAATAAAGTATATAATAATAATAATAATAATAATAATAATTTAACAATAGGTCTACGTGAAATTAAATTAAAAACCAATCCAATATAGGCCTCAACATAATCACATTTCTCATAATCACGTTTGATAAAATCAAAGTGTACAATGTTTTATTATTTGTTTTCTTTTCCCCAAAGTAAATAACAATGTCCCAACTGAAAAATTTCCCGGCATTATCGATAGCCTTAGCAAAAAGCACAGGTCACATAAATCACAATTACATAAATTTGACATAAAGTAATGCAATTATATCCAGTCATTAGTTTCCAATCATCATTTCTTATTGTCGCATTTATGTTATCATATCCCGCTGTGGCATCACTTGCACAGATGGGGTCATAAATATACAATTTTTTATCAGCATAAAATTATCAAAAAGTGCCGGTAAAAAGTGTTGTCAACATGGGTACCAAGTTGTGCATAATGTTTTCAAGTTACATACATGTCACAGGTTGTACCTCTGTTTTACTAAGAGCCTGCGAATGGTTCGATTGTTGAAAAAAACGGAACTTTGCTCTTTAAAGAAACACAGCGGACAGCGAAATTAGTTTGATCCTCTTTACCGGCTGTCAAAATATTTATTGTTATTATGTGGTCATATCAAAAATCAACAAAACAGTATCGGTAATGAATCATTAAAATTCAAGTTAAAACAGTGTAAATGGATGAGAGCATAGGAAACTTTCAACACTTCAGTGGTGTAATATATCAATTCGAGTTTGGCAATCTACCAATGACTTTGATTATAAAAAACAACAAATAATAACTCACAAATTGAGTCTGGGTAACTTCAGTTGGAAGTACGATCAAATATGAATTATAAGAGAAAGGATGCAATTAAACCACTGAGTTGTCAACAAATCAACTAGGAAAATTCTCGAAATATATTGGAATATTATTATACAAAAGCTTATTAAATCCTACAGTGGTCTCTCTCTACAGTGTCAAGCGACAATGGATCTGTAGAATTAAGTTGAATAATGAATTTACTTCACCAACCGTGAAAAATAATCAACATCGAAGTAGAAATAACAAGAGTGAACCACTGGAGAAAATAATCAACAATGAATAAAATGTTCAACATATGGATATAACAATTGGTCTTAGCTGGTTTTCGTGCTTCAACTGGGTCTTGGAAGAACGCAATCTTGAAAGACGACTCAGGTGGGCTTTAAGTGCGACGTCCTGGCGATCTCCAGAAGAGGCGACGAAAAGGGGGTTGAGAAGCGGGGCAGTGTGGGGAGATGAACCGGGTCAACTCCACCAAGCGAGACCTGGTGGACTAGTGTCTGTATCAACAGAGCACGTGGTAGGGGACGTAAGAAGAATATGTTAGGAACATACTTTAGGGAAAGTCAACGCGTTCCTAAAGAAAACTACGCAAAGTGCGAAATCGGGCACTTTCGAGAATATGTTCTTCTCACATCTAGGTCTTGTTCGCTTCTGCGTAATGGTCAATAATTTTCAAAATACAACTAACTAGAACTAAGTAAATGAACCAAAAATAATAAAAGAAACCTAATAGATTGAAAATACAGTATGCGCTTCGTCAATGAATTTGACAACTTAGAAATGTTCTTTCTAGAAAATAATCGAGAGTAATTACTTGCTTTTCAATAATGAATGAGAAAAATCGAGGAAATGGTTCAAGCATAGGTTCGAACATGATAATCGTTACATGTGTGTGTCTAACACTCCTGTGGTCAACTGAGGGCAAAGGTCGCAGTTGTTTATAAGCTCAACAGCAAGCAGTCGTATAGTCTATTTAATTGAAAGGAATGTGTATAACTGTCTTATTTGCAAGGACACGGACAATACTCTATCCATGACCATCCATACAGTATGCGCAAATGTATACATCAATATAGCACCACAACTGTGAATCGGTAAAACGGTCAGTTTGGATAATCAACTTGCAGTGAATTTGGATTAAATTAGAAGAGTGATTTAACCAACCTTAACAAATTAAGAAACTGGATTATTGAATAATAAACACATCTGAACAGTAGAATAGGCTTGGGTGTGGAAATTAGTAACAAATGAAATGCATCAAACTGAACAATAACTAGCTAAAGGGTGGCATGGAAACCTAGCAGTCAGTTAAATCTAACGGGACTCATGAATCTTCTCCGTATGCGCAATGAGTATTAAAGGTTACACAATGAAATATCACTTTATACAATTCAATATACATTAAGGCAATGTTCTACAAATATACCGGCGACTGATCTGAAACTCATATTGGACTGTTCCGTCCATCTTGAGTTTGTCTTTAACCAGTTTGTTGAATAATCAAATCACAATCATTGAAAAATTTACACACGGAATATATTTATACATAGAAAGTAAAATAAGTAGCTTACCTATATCAACAGAGCACGTGATAGGGGGCGTAAGAAGAATATGTTAGGAACATACTTTAGGGAAGGTCAACGCGTTCCTAAAGAAAACTACGCAAAGTGCGAAATCGGGCACTTTCGAGAATAGGTTCTTCTCACATCTAGGTCTTGTTCGCTTCTGAGGAGACAGGAGCGGGACAAGGGATAAAACCATGCTGGTCACGCACTCGGACAGGCGGGATTTGACAATTTGATTGGTCTAAATTTTAAAACAATGACGCAATTTCGCCTTCAGAGGAGTTGGGACCAATCAGCAAAATATTAGTGGACAGCACTCTTGAAGAAAGCGTGGACACTAGATATTGACCAATCTGGAGGGGTGTTTATGCCACGTTGGCCGGCGTGGTCAAACAATCCCATCACTTGAAACAAAGGGACTACTGATCGAGCTTGGAAAATTACGTAATGTCCTTGGGGTAGTTCCGGACACGAAAAAATTTCGTCGTCAGCAGATAACCTCGTGGGAACAACAATTGAACCCTTCTTCCACGAGTTTGGTTTGGAAACATTGTAACAAAAAACGTGAGGGGTAAAATACAGCCTCGGGTGATTCACACAAAGGCAAGAAGCAGAAATCACCCTTAAAGTAACATTCGTCGGACCACCTTAAATGGGTTATAATTAAAATTATAACAGGGTCCGACATACATAAAGCATTTTATGAAGCATTTATAAGCACTGCACCATCAGGATTCCTGTTTCATAGACCTTTTAATTCATATTATTTTATTGTTTCCGTTGGCATTACTGCAACTGTTTTTACTTTTATTAGACCAAATAAATGCATATGGGCGCCCTTCAATACCAAATCATATCAATGGATTGTCACTGTGATCTTGTACAATACAGCGCTGTGACATTAAATAATTATGACATATCGACGAAGGCAAAATTTACAATCTCCCCTTGTCTTGAATTCAGTTCTTGACCCAAAATGTGCTGAGACTAACATTTGTTCAAACATTACATTCAAATTTGTTCATCCCTTAAGATGTTCTGAAGGGACTTGTTCATCGTATCATGGCATTGCACTACGCCCTCTTTGTTGACTTTATGCAAGTATTCCAGCGATTTTCAGTTGCCGATTGCAAGCGGTACGATAGTTTATCGCAAATTAAACTGCCGATCATTCAGAGTATGGAAAATTATGTTTTCATACAACCTATGCCTTTTCATTGGTTTTGAGACATTCAGTTCTTCAATAAGAACAACCGAAATATACTCTAGTTTTTTAGGTGTTTGTAATATAATGAACGTCTTCAATTAACTTCTCAATTTCCCTCTTTTTTGGTGCAAATTATAAAGACTCTGTGAATCATTAGGATTATCATGTACATGAGACTCCATAATTTTAATATGTTTGTTCAGTATACCTGCTCTACCACTTTTTTTTCTTTTTTCTAATAAGAATATTTCAGAATAGCCGCAAATACTCAGTGTATTTAATAATTTCCCACCTCAGCCCTGGAACAGAGTTGGCATTTGTCTGCTGCAGACGAATGAATAACTTCTTTAAGCTCTGCACTATACTAAGAATCTTCAAGCAAAGACGTTTTCATCTTCCAAAAACCTGGGCTCTGAGCCGAGTGAAAAGGAAACATTGATTACCGAGTGATCTGATTTGAAGCTACTAACAAGGTCTAATTTAACAATAGGTCTACGTGAAATTAAATTAAAAACCAATCCAATATAGGCCTCAACATAATCACATTTCTCATAATCACGTTTGATAAAATCAAAGTGTACAATGTTTTATTATTTGTTTTCTTTTCCCCAAAGTAAATAACAATGTCCCAACTGAAAAATTTCCCGGCATTATCGATAGCCTTAGCAAAAAGCACAGGTCACATAAATCACAATTACATAAATTTGACATAAAGTAATGCAATTATATCCAGTCATTAGTTTCCAATCATCATTTCTTATTGTCGCATTTATGTTATCATATCCCGCTGTGGCATCACTTGCACAGATGGGGTCATAAATATACAATTTTTTATCAGCATAAAATTATCAAAAAGTGCCGGTAAAAAAGTGTTGTCAACATGGGTACCAAGTTGTGCATAATGTTTTCAAGTTACATACATAAAGCATTTTATAAAGCATTTATAAGCGCTGCACCATCAGGATTTCTGTTTCATAGACCTTTTAATTCATATTATTTTATTGTTTCCGTTGGCATTACTGCAACTGTTTTTACTTTTATTAGACCAAATAAATGCATATGGGCGCCCTTCAATACCAAATCATATCAATGGATTGTCACTGTGATCTTGTACAATACAGCGCTGTGACATTAAATAATTATGACATATCGACGAAGGCAAAATTTACAATCTCCCCTTGTCTTGAATTCAGTTCTTGACCCAAAATGTGCTGAGACTAACATTTGTTCAAACATTACATTCAAATTTGTTCATCCCTTAAGATGTTCTGAAGGGACTTGTTCATCGTATCATGGCATTGCACTGCGCCCTCTTTGTTGACTTGATGCAAGTATTCCAGCGATTTTCAGTTGCCGATTGCAAGGGTTAGGGTTAGGGTTAGGGTTAGGGTTAGGGTTAGGGTTAGGGCTAGGGTTAGGGTTAGGGTTAGGGTTATGAGGGGCAGCAAACATTTTTTGGAAAAAAGTAGCCCCGGAACATTTTCGCCAGGAAAATATTTGGATGAAGGTCACCAAACAATTACCCGCCCCCCTCTTTTAAGGGTGAAAATCGTGTTAAATATTTCGATGTGGGGCAATTTTTGGTTTCAGTATTTTAAAAAGCTTCCTGATTAAATTAACTTCAGAAAAATAAGATAATGAATATATAAGATAATGAATATAAGATAATGAATATACGATAATGAATATAAGATAATGAATATATAAGATAATGAATATAAGATAACAACGGCGCACCCAGGATTTTGTCTTTGGGGGGGCTCAAAGAAAACTCACTCACAAATCAACTAGGATGTACGTAAATAATGTATGTAATTTAGGGTTGTATGTGTGTATAATGTATGAATGGATCTTCCCATTAGGAGCTCGGTAACCTCCCATATGAAGAGGCATAAATGGCAAGAAAATGGCAAGAGCCAATCTAACTCACACACCAACATTAGTGTATCGTCTATAATTACGAACTGCACAAATCAATCAATTGTGATTCAGTAACTAGACGACAATAGTATATATAGGCATTGTGAAATCAGCGGTCAGCCTGGGATTCCGAACTCACAACCTTGTGATTGCAAGACGGGCAGTCTAACCACTTGACCAAGACGGGCAGTCTAACCACTTGACCACGGTGCCGTTAGTATAAAAGAGACCCCTATAAAATTTTCCCAGTAGAGACATATATTTTTGGCAGATGTACACTTTACTTAACAAATCTATAGTGAGGCAATGGCAATATAATTATATAGCGAGGCAATATTAAATTAAAAAGTCAAATGTTGTCCACTTGACCACGTTGCCGTTAGTATAATAGAGAGCAATGTTTAACCCTATAAAATTGTCCCAGTAGAGACATGGATTTGTTTTTGACAGATGTACACTTTACTTAATAAATCTATAGTGAGGCAATGGCAATAATTGTATAGTGATTTTACACTTATTGCCACTCATCTGGGTTAGGCTGATGCCCGCATGGAGTCCCCAGAATGTTGTGGTATGTTGGTGTAATCTGTGTACAGTGCTGCAAAAACAGCCCACTGTACTTCCAATTTATTATACTTACCGATGAAGCCAATCTCTGGAGTCTTGATTGCGATTTTTTACTGCTCTCTCTTGATGAAAATGAACTTGAGTGTACATTGTCGGCAAAATTTTATGCTTTAAATAATAGCGGAGTGCGGACGTTGGTCAAGAGATCATTCCGGGGCGGTGCTACCTATACTTTCCATCAATGGACGGCAATTGATGGACGGCAAATTCCGTGAACAAGTGGGCGGCAAACCCAGATCCTAAAACGGTGTCACATATTTTATATCATATTGCTGCTAAAAAATAAAACCCTAACCTGGGCATGTATGTATTTTGTAATTACTTTTTCCTTACAATTATCCGGCATTCCCCTTCAAAAGAGAAAACACTTAATTGAAAAATGCCGGAACCACGTAAAATATATTTTAGCCCGGACAAATTGGCACGTTGGTTTCAACTTGCAAATGATAAATGTTATTGTTGCAAGTTTAAACGATTATAGTGAGATTTCATGAGGCATCATAATAAAATTTTAATAATTTTGGCAGAAAGAACAAAATGCGAGTGGCATAAGATGAAAAGAAATCCACCTTGCCGCCGGGCCGGGGGGGAAAAACACATTTGCAACTTTTCTCTCCACCCCCCCCCCCTCTCTCTCTCTCCTTTTCCTCTTTTTCCCTGCCTTTTTTTTTTCGGGGACCCTCTTGCGGGGGGATCAAGCCCCCCCGAGCCCCCCCCCTTGGGTGCGCCGTTGTAAGATAATGAATATACGATAATAAATATAAGATAATAAATATATAAGATAATGAATATATAAGACAATATATAAGAAAATGAATATACGATAATGAATATACGATAATGAATATAAGATAATGAATATAAGATAATGAATATACGATAACGAATATAAGATAATGAATATATAAGATAATAAATATAAGATAATTAATATATAAGATAATAAATATATAAGATAATGAATATACGATAATAAATATAAGATAATTAATATATAAGATAATAAATATATACTAGATAATGAATATATAAGACAATAAATATATAAGAAAATGAATATACGATAATGAATATAAGATAATTAATATATAGGATAATAAATATAATAAGACATATTCCCGAATTCGTTCTAATGACGAATCTAAAACTTAGATTCCGAATCAAAATGGATAAACCATAAGCGGCGGATGTACCAGTTTATATTACTGCGTCAGTAGGCTATTCCGCCTATACATGCTTCCGCAGTGCAGCTATTCTATCCGTCACGAATGTAATTTTTATGAGTTATTTTCATTTCCGCTTTTTTGTATCAAAATAGGCCTACTTCGTGTTCTTTTCCAGCATTGTTTCACAGACAAAGGTAGGTTAGCATATCAGGCAGCAATTACATAGACTAAGCCTTTATAATCCTGGTCCACTGGGGCCCAAATCCTTACTTTAGCTACACTACCGTTTTCACACTGGTATAGAATGTAAGGAAATTAAAACCAGTCTTAGGCCAAAAAAGTCCCCGGTTTCTGGTCTCCGCGCGCGTCACCTCAGACCCGCGCGTCGGCATTTTTAATTTTCCTTTGCTATGAAACAATGTCCAATTGCAGCCAAAATTGCTGGATCGACTTTTTTTTCACATAGGCGATGCAGGGATGGGAATGAGCTATCATTGTACATAATAAACGAAAAAGAAAAGTAAAATCTCAAGAAGGGAATAATAAGGCCTCTCTCGGTAGAACCTTTTCCTGTTCCAACAAACCCCTTCCTGCAACCGGAACTGTGTATTTGTTTACTATGAATGAAGTTGGGAGAGCTAGACATGGACGACCTTGTGATATATTAACACAAAATGCACGTACACAATTCTGTCCGATTGTCATGACTGACTGACTGACTGACTGACTGACTGACTGACTGACTGACTGACTGACTGACTGACTGACTGACTGACTGACTGACTGACTGACTGACTGACTGACTGACTGACTGACTGACATGAGCAAAACAGTTACTGTCAACACATTTGTTGGAGAGAGTATTAACTACTTCGGCAGTGTAATAGCCTGTCCGGCTGAATGGGTTAAAAAGATTAACAATATCATTTGGAATTTCTTTTGGGATGGAAATAAGACAAAATAAAGAGAGATACTGTTACAGGCCCTAAAACACTAGGAGGTACAGGTCTCATTGACATCCAGTGCAAGCTGACTAGTTTAAAACTAAATTGGTTATCTCGTTATCTCCACACCGACAACAAGTGGAAGATTTTCTTTGATTATTGGATTAATAAAGCCAGTATGAATAATTTAGGTTGGTACATTTTTGCAAATAACACAGAGACTCAAACTGGTTTTTATGTTATTCTACAGAAATCACCACATAGTTGAACAATTTACAGGGTATTGGGATTTGTTAGTTACGGTACTAAAACCTGTTATTAAAGGAAATGTATAAAATTGCTTTTTACCAGATTACGGTATCAAATTGACGAATTAATATTTATAAAATTACTTGGTATAAAGTTAATACCCAATCTTCCTAATTTTTTCAGTCTGAATGCTTTCATTGTAGAGAAAAACAGAAATTGTTATTTCGAATTTACAAACAAAGTTGCCATCGTGCAACTTTTTTGAAAAAACATACACAAATAAAACACATTAATTTTAACAGTTTTTTTGCCATAGAAAACGTGAGCAACCATTGTGATTAAACTTTCGCAGATTAAGCCTATCATTCAAATCGTGACTCCATGAGATCCAACAATAAACATCTTCTAAGGATTGTTCCTTCTAAAAGATCGTGGGGTGAGCGATCCTTTGCCTCAGCTGCGTCTTCACTGTGGAACATGTCAAACTGTCTCCATCACTGGCATCTTTCAAAGCTTCACTCAAGACTCACTTGACTCTCATTAACTGTACATAGACCTTGGTTGTGATTTTTGTTTTTCTTTGTTTTTCTTGTACTGGTGTGTCGCTGCGCCATGAGCATCGTTTTTATGATGGATACCGGCGCATTACAAATGTTCATTATTATTATTATTATTATTTTCTGATATATTTCTTGAAATCTAGAGATTTGAAATAAGCATACGTTACCAAAAACCAATGTAGTATTTTCCCTTTAAGACCTTAAGAATAATCTAATCGACTATAACATTCCTGTTACATTGCACTACAGGCAGCGGTCACTTGTCTATACACACAATCTTAATAGGGAGGGTTTAAACATTGAAGTGTCAACACACAGGAGCGAAACTACATGACTTACTTCAGTCAGTGATACTCTACTGGTTTACATCATAGGTAGGCCTAACTTAATTTCATGTAAAATAGTTACACGAGAAGTTATACTAATGACACATCTCAATCAAAACTGTAAACCAAATCTTTTGAATGGTGTTGTAATGACTACATCCATGGATACCATAGACTTTTTAGAATGGCAAAACTGTTGAGACCCTAAGTGTGTGGAGTCTGTCGTCCGTGAAGTTCAGGTGATCCTCTCTTCCTGTCACGCGGTAAAACAGTCGACGAAAAGCACGTTGAAACTTCGTGTATTTTATCGCGTAAATGAATGTAAAATAGTTACACAAGAAGTTATACTAATGACATATCTCAATCCAAACTGTAAGCCAAATCTTTTGAATGGTGTTGTAATGACTACATCCATGGATTCCATAGACTTTTTAGAATGGCAAAACTGTTGAGACCCTAAGTGTGTGGAGTCTGGTCTGTGGCTGGATAGTCGTCCGTGAAGTTCAGGTGATCCTCTCTTCCTGTCACGCGGTAAAACAGTCGACGAAAAGCACGTTGAAACTTCTTGTATTTTATCGCGTAAATGAATGGATTAATGCATGCGTTCATTGCGATAAGCCCAACTGATATTATATAGGCGAAGCTTGTAAAGTCAATATATTGCAGTCCCGCGTTGTGTCTTATAAACAAGACCTGATTGAGTGACCAACACAGTACGAATGTGATAAAAACAATGAGTAAAGTTTTGAATGTGTTGCGTCTTGCCCGTAACAGCGACTCACCTCCTCGGTTGCGGTTCTGAGGGTCTGGATCAGACACCGTAGGTACAACTCGCCTAGCACTCTTTGATATCTCGATAGCTATTCGTACATACATGTATGACATCAAAGTCAAAGGAATAACGTATTGAACCAAAAATATCAAAACTCCAAGACCGTAACCAGCTGCACTCTGTACGCATGAGTAAGTGTTAACCACTGACCACTGGAAGAATACATAAGCTCTAATTAGAAGCACAATAACCCATAAACCGGCTATGGTTATTCCAATTGCTCGCTTGCTGTTGAAATATCGTTCATAGCGAAATGGATGGACGATGGCGAAATATCTCTCAAATGTCACAGCTATTAGGCTGTAAGTTGACGCTATGAAAAATGTAAATTGAATGTATTTGGCGTTCCATAAGAAGCAAATTAATATTCCGGAGATGCCTTGAGGTATCGGGTTAACTTGGGGGATATAGCCGTGAAGCAGAATGAATACAGAAGCTAAGAAGTCAATAGTTGCTTGATGAAGGATCAAAGCATTAGTGTTTGTATGCATAGATCGCTCACATATGATGACAAGACTGACTAAACCATTACCAAGGATACCCAAGACACCAGACAAGGTGTTTATTACAAAGAGGGATGTAGATGACCCCATGTAGGAACTGTCCCAAGTAGGAATATTCAGCAAGTACTCAGTGAAATATCGTGTCAGTGTCGAGCTTGCAATGTTTAAAAGTGACATCAACTGATAGAAAATTCACATGCAGTTGTTCATCATTCTCTTCACACAAAGTTTGGTTGTAAATCAAAAGACGTTTTTTGATTTTATATCATTTTATGGTTTGTCATTATTCCTTCTGAAGCACGTCCCAGTGGAAGTAGCGTGACGAGATTCAATCCATAAAGCACTGAGTTTCTTTGACCTTCTACTGTAGATAACGTAATAGGCACGCACCAATAGGAAACCACCGTAACAAAGCTAATAGCGTCATGGCAGACATTCTGGTTTGTATGACAAACCAATAAGAGGCCTCAAAACCTGCCTTAATGGATGTTACTTGACTAGGACCCTATCTCTGTACTGCTTGCATTATCTATCTTTCATAGCCTATGCAATGAACTGAAATGATTCCCAATGTTCCTAAAAGCTGATAAACAAAGGAGAACGAACCAAGACTCCTTTTTTAAAGCATCGGTCTTTAAACAATAATTAATCACAAGATTAGTCATCTAAAATGACAAAACCACTAGGCTTATCATGAATGTAACACAACAAATCAAATACTATAGCACCAAGCGGTGTAACTATAGGGGGTTGGTCCAGTAGGGGCACTTGGGGGCACCAGGTACTTTTTTACTGGCCCTTACGTTTTTTCTATTAAAATGATCCAAATTTTAAGTGTGGTTTCTGTGAGTTTAGTTTCCGCATGCAATTGTGACTTCTTTGGGCCATTGATCTGGCTATCATAGGCAGACATTTTCGATTCAGAAATGAAGTCGGCGAAAAGTGGCACAAATTTGTTTGGTTTTCGTGTATTATCAATAGTAGATGGTCGTTTAAGGAGGCGATCACACTTTTTTTTTAAATTGATGTGAGTTGATTGAAGAGAGGATATTTGATGAGGTTACATGAATAGATGTTGTAAAATATTTTAGGTTGGGGTAGGGGTTTGTTTTTGGTGTTTTGGGGAAAAAAATTAAAATAAATAAAATTTAAAAATTTAAAAAAATTTTTTTTTTAAAGATATATAATTATATATATATTTTTTTAATTAAAAAAAACGAAATGATATTATGTAGTTTAATATTAAAAGAGGATGACGACAAAGTATTTATCAAAGTGGACATTAGCGGAATTAAAAAAAATTGGTCGCAATAAAAGACTAAATGTATTGCGAGATGATAGAACAAATAAAATAAATAAACGGTCTTGGTATAACGCGGTAAAAAGTTACAAAAAAAGAAAATTTAAAAAAATACCGTTGTTAAAATTTAAATTAGCTCAACTTAAAGAGTATAATGAGAAGAAATAATATTGTTTTACCACCACACGGTGGTGGAAGAAGAAGAGGAGAGCACTTAAAAAAAGACTACATTAACGCAATTAAAAGAGCGCACGGAGAAGAAGAAGAGTTGAGATTTGATTTTTTCAAATCTGGATACATCAACAATGGAAGGAACATTAGAACGAGCAAATACATCATGAATAGAATAACCGTACCATACGGTCACAGCACGGAGAGAGACGAAATTGTATTTTTGAATGCTGTAAAATTAAAAATAATAGAAAAGTTAAATTCAGGCTTGCAAGAATTTACAAGTATAAAGTTTAAGATAATTATGACGATTGAATTTTATAAAGATGAAATAGGTGGTGGGATCGATAAAGGAAAATTTCCTTTTAATCATAAACGATCCGAGTGAGATTGAAGATAAATTAATATTCGCTTATGATATAATAAAAGATAAAATAGAAAATTATACGGAAAAAGGTTCTGGATGGATCATAGATCATATTAAGACAATGGATATTAAAATCGTGAGTTATGAACCTTTTCGAGGTGGCTCTCATATAGAGTTGGACCCATTTTTAAAAAACAAAGAAGCATGCGTCAACGTAAAAAACAAAAAGGATGAAAAATGTTTTTTCTGGTCGATTTTAGCTTCTATTTATCCTGTAAAAAAAATCCGAATAGAACGTCTAAATATTCTAAAGAACATGGTTTAAATTTTGATGGTATTGATTTTCCAGTTCGGATCGATCAAATCAAACAAGTAGAGAGACAAAACAATTTATCGATAAATGTTTTAGGATACGTTTCAGAATCAAAAATACTTGAAATTCACCATATTAGTGAGCAACCCACCAACGATAAAACTATAAAGGAAACTGATTTATTATTATTTAAAAAGGGGGATAAATCACACTACGTTTGGATTAATAATTTAAACCGTTTTTTATCTAGTCAAAACAAATGTAAAAATCAAACACACTTCTGCAGGAGATGTTTTCACGGTTTTTCAAGAAAAGAGTTGTTAGATAAACATAAAAAGATTTGCAAGGTAGATGGTAATAGACCAGTAATATACGTTATGCCTACCAAGAATAAGAACGACACGAAAGAATTTAAAAACATTAAAAACATGATGAAAGCTCCTTACGTTACCGGTATTTACTCGGATTTTGAAGCGATACTTGAAAAGACTAACGACGTGAGTACGACCAATACTGAAAAAAAAAACGAACACACTGCTTGCGGTTATTCGTACGTATATAGTCATTCGATGTGACGGTGAAATAATTTCATCCAAGACATACAGGGGCGAAGATGTCATTAAACACTATTTAGATGCGGTGATCAAGGAAAAATATAAGATCATTAAATTATTAGAAAAACCTAAAGATATTATTATGACACAAGAGGATAAAAAAAATTATAGAAAAGCTAAAAAGTGTTGAATTTGTGAAAAAAAGATTCTTTGGAAAAGATGACAAGAAAGTACGTGATCATTGTCACGTGAGTGGAAAATATAGAGGCGCGGCACATAATAATTGCAACTGAGAATAGACCCCTATAAAACTGATATTCCGGTGTTTTTTTCATAATTTGAAAGGATACGATTCTCATTTCATCATGCAAGCCGCGAGTCGAGTCGAAGGAAAATTAAAATGTATTCCAAACGACATGGAAACTTATAAATCTTGCTCAATCGGAAGACTGCGATTTTTAGACAGCGCTCAATTTTTACAATCTCCGCTCGATAAGCTCGTTAAATCGACCGATGAAGATTCTTTTTACATTACAAAAAAGTTTGAAGCAAATTTATAAAAATTAAAGCTACTTTTAAAGAAAGGCGTTTATCCCTACGAGTACATGGATAGTATGAAACGTTTTGAAGAAACGAGTCTTCCTCCGAAAGAAGCTTTTTATAGTGATTTAAACATGGGACACATTACGGATGAACAATACGAGCACGCCAAGAACGTTTGGTTTAAATTTGAATGTAAAATTTTAGGCGATTATCACGATTTGTACGTGCGCACGGATACTTTGTTATTGGCTGACGTGTTTGAATTTTCGTACCATTTGTTTAAAAGAGTACGGTTTGGATCCTGCTCATTATTATACGGGTCCCGGCTTGAGTTGGGACGCTTTGTTTAAGCACTCAAAGACAATTTTAGAATTATTGAAGGATCGCGACAAGCATTTTTTAATAGAAAAAGGCATTAGAGGGGGTGTATCGTGTGTAGGAAACAAGAGATTCGCGAGATCAAACAATCCCTATTTACCCGGTTACGATCCATCGAAACCTACGACTTACATTATTTATTTAGACGCAAATAATTTATATGGTTGGGCGATGAGTCAATACCTTCCGACCGGAGGATTTGAATGGTTAAGCGAAGAAGAAATTAATTTACTCGATATAAAATCAATCTCGGCAGAATCGAGCAAAGGTTACTTTTTAGAAGTGGATTTAGAATATCCTAAAGAATTACACGATTCTCACAACAGTTTTCCACTCGCGCCAGAATTATTAAATATTCCAAAAGAATGGATGTCACCGTATCAACTGAAGCTATTGGGTGACAGTACCGCTCCAAAGGTAAAAAAATTAGTTGCAACTTTAGGCGACAAATCAAATTACATGATTCATTATCGCAATTTACAATTCTATTTAAAACAAGGTATGAAATTGAAGAAAATTCATCGCGTTATAAAATTTGATCAATCGCCGTGGATGAAATCGTACATTGAGTTGAATACGAATTTAAGAAAAAATACAACGTCAGATTTTGAAAAAGATTTATACAAACTCATTAATAATTCAGTCTTTGGAAAATGTACGAAATCACGTTAACGTGAATCTCATGAGATTAAACAATGAAAAAGACAATGAACGTTTACGTAAAGCAATCGCAAAACCAACATTCGCCGATATAAAAAATGTTGATGATGATAATCTAGCGGCTGTTCATATGCATAAAGGAAAATTTTTACTTAACCGTCCCATATTTGTTGGAATGGCTGTATTGGATTTAGCTAAACTTTACATGTACGATTTTTATTACAATCATTTAAAAAACAAGTACAACAACAAGTGTAATTTACTTTACACGGATACGGACAGTTTAGTACTCGAGATCGAAACAGAAGACATTTATAAAGACATGGAAGAAGACAAGCATTTATACGATTTTAGTAATTATCCTAAAGATCATCTTTTATATTCCGAAGAGAATAAAAAAATCATCGGTAAATTTAAAGACGAGAATGGTGGAATTCCAATCTTAGAATTTGTTGCTCTAAGACCAAAAATGTACTCGATACTTTTATCGAATAAAGAAGAAATAAAAAAAAGCCAAGGGTGTTAAAAAACAAGTTTTGAAAAAGAAAATTCTTCACAAGCATTATAAACAATGTTTATTTCAAAATAAAACGCTTTATCACTCTATGTATTCTATCAGACATGAGAAACATCATTTATTCACGATGTGTGTTAGAAAAATTTCATTAAATCCTTTAGATACAAAGAGATATATTTCACCCGATGGAATAAACACTTTAGCTTACGGCGATTATAAGATTTCATCAATTACCTAAGTTATAATTTTTTAGGTGGATTTTCGGTATCTCGCGGTACAATCTGTAATTCTTCTCTCACAAAACTACGAGCAGGACCCGATTCTAAATAATACAAGATGGGTTGATTTTGAGCTTTTATAGAGGATTTAATGTTATAAATGTTAATGGACCAAATCGGATCGGTCTCGCGTCGTCTCGTATCATTTTCTGCTTCTCCGGATGCGTATAAATATCTAACTAAAGCGTTCAAAGCGATTCTTTTTTCATTTTTAATAACCGGAGAGGCTGGATTTTAATTTAATGAGTCTGGTTTTTTCGTTATTTAAAGCTTTTACGACCAGCGGTAATCTTTTTACCCACTCTCTATTTCTAGCATTCGTCACTATTTCTTGCGCGTATTGATGAGAAAACAATCTTTCTGCTAAAGTTCTGTTGAATCGTTCTACTATAGCTTGCGCTCTATGGTTTCCGGCCTCGCTTCTCTGTATAGTGACGCGGTTTTTAGTCATTAAAGTATTGACGCTCGCCATAAATTCTTTTCCCGGATCGACTTTTAAAATTTTCGGCCAAGTTAGCAAACTGCGCTTGTAAATTTTTTCGAACGCGTTACCGACTTGCGCAGCGGTTTTATCGATTAACGGTTCGGCTTCTTTGTACCTGCTCGCTTCGTCGCTGATTGTTAACGCGTACTTGTAAACTTTTTTTCTGATCGTATCGTGAGGAAGAAACAATAAATCTGCTTGATGAACCTCGTTTGATTTTTCTAGAATTGAGTTTGAGCTGGTCGGTCTTGGGATGTATTTAGGATACGGTAAATAAATTTGCCATATAGCGCTTGCTTTTTTATCCACTGTCGAGTTATACTTTTAGAAATTTTAGTTTCTTGAGCTATTTTTTTCGATCACCGATTGACCTTTTTGATATCCTTTCGGACTTTAATAAGCGTTTTCTAGTTTTGTTCTCGTACGTTTATCCATTTATTATTTTATAAATATTTTAGGTGGTAGGTTTCATAGGCATAATACTGCTTGGTAATCCCTGTTGAACCAACGCTTGCGTCATTAGCGCCGCCCCAACCGTAGCCGTCAGTTTTAGACCGTCGTTTAGATCTAGCTTTCCTAGTAAATCGGGTGGATTTATTTTTAACACTTTTTTGCAATCATGCAGGGCGCTGTTCTGCGGCGACCAGTCGACTTGCTCACTTGCTCTTAAAATGTTTTTTACCTTGTTACTTTTCTAGTTGTTTGTGTCTGTATAAATGATTATTTAATATATACACAATGGTTTATCATTCAACCAGCATCATCTGGATACGGTGTGCTGCATTGCTGCTAGTTCTTCCGCTAGTTTATTGGTGTTTTGAGGACCCCAGTCAAGCTTCGTTGCCGATCACCTATGACCGCCATTTTCTTTATCTGCTTGCCGATGCGTCAGCGTCCAAGTTAACACCAGCAGACTTGCCCGAATTCACACCGACAAGAGGTGAATCTACAACAAGTCATACCATGCCACGTCGGCGTGGCAAGTGTGGAGGAGTTAAACAAAGGGTAAGACGGAGAGCAAATAGACCCCCTCTTCCATGTTTAACTCTTGGAAATGTTCGTTCCATAAACAATAAAATGGATGAAATTCGGGCACACACTAGATACAAAAATGACTTCAGAAACTCCAGTGTATTGTGTTTTACAGAAACATGGTTGCACTCGAATATTCCTAATGATTCTGTTGATATTGATGGATTCAATTTGATTCGACTGGATCGCTCATACGAAAACACTAATAAAAGCCGTGGTGGTGGAGTCTGCATGTATGTTAATAATCAGTGGTGTAATAACTTCAAAGTAAGGACAACAGTCTGCAATTCAAACATAGAACTACTTTGTGTGTCCTTCAGACCTTATTATCTGCCAAGGGAATTTAATCAAGTTTACATCTTCCTTGTGTACATTGCACCGGATGCTGATGCAAATGAGGCAGCAGGTGTGATATATGACACAGTTCAACAAATGGAGGACTCATCACCAGACTCACCAAAATTAATTTTCGGTGACTTCAATCATTGTAACCTTAGTGGAAGCCTTCCCCATTATTTTCAATATGTTGGCGAGGCTACAAGGGGAGATAACATACTTGACCGCTGCTATGGTTCAGTAAAGGATGCCTACAAGTCAATCATCAGACCAGGTATTGGCCGTTCTGACCATTACATTGTTCATCTTTTGCCGAAATATAAACAAAAACTAAAAACGGAAAAACCTCAGAAAAAAGTCATCAGAGTATGGAACAAGAAATCAATTGAAAATTTGCGAACATGTTTTGAAATCACTGATTGGGAAGTACTTTTGAATGGATCGGGAAACATTGATGAGGCGACGGACGTAATCAACGAATATGTACATTTCTGTCAAGATCTACATATCCCAGTAAAGACCTCTAAATTATACCCTAACAATAAGCCCTGGCTCTCAAATGAACTAAAAGCTATCCTAGCTGAGAAGAAACAGGCTTTTAAAATGAAAGACCAAAATAAACTAAAAGTGCTCCAATCAAAACTGTCATCAACAGTTAAGAAAGCCAAAGAAAACTACAAGGAAAAAATGGAAAACTGCTTTAAGACAAATAATCCACGAGAGGCCTGGCAGGGTCTACAAACCATAACCGGTTTTTCTAAAAAGAAAAAACATGACTCATTTGCAAATTTAGAAAACCCTTTGTCTACAGCAAACGAACAAAATGTATTCTACAGTCGCTTTGACACTCAAAGTTTCAGCGATCAGATCTCATTACAATGCTCGGCTCTCTCCACTGATACAGAAAGCCAGCGTATTGTCATCAAAGTCAGTGAAGTCGAAAAACTGTTTAACAACTTAAATCCCCGCAAAGCAGCTGGCCCTGATAGAATCTCTGGAAAGGTGCTTAAAGTTTGTGCCAAGCAACTGGCAGTTCCCTATTCAGTTCTTTTCCAGCAGTCAACAGACTTGCATTTAATTCCATTTTGCTGGAAATCTGCCACCGTCATTCCAGTGCCTAAGCGATCTCGACCGTCCGAGTTAAACGATTATCGACCAATCGCATTAACTTCACTGACAATGAAATGTTTGGAGAGAATCATCATGAGATTTCTTTCACAGCCGCTACTCAATCGTATTGATAAATTCCAATTTGCCTACCAACCAAACAAATCTGTAGATGATGCAGTTCTTTGTCTGGTGAATGCTATACAGCAACATGTCGATAAGGTTGGTTGTTATGCACGGGCCACTTTCATTGATTTCTCATCTGCATTCAACACAATCCAACCTTACCGACTACTGGAGAAGCTACAAAACCTGAATGTTAATCCTCACTCATTCTATGGATAAGCGATTATTTAAAGGATCGGACTCAGCGTGTATTAGTGAACAATACTTTATCTGGACAAATAACAATAAATACTGGTGCCCCTCAAGGGTGTGTTCTTTCACCATTGCTTTTTATTTTGTACACAAATGATTACATCAATCACTTTAACAATGTCAGTATTTTTAAATATGCAGATGACACTGTGATTGTTGGCTTTCTCAAAGATAGTGAACTGGATTATAGAAATACCATTCATAACTTTGTTACATGGTGTAGCAACAATTTTCTGAAGTTGAATACTGAAAAGACAAAAGAGATGATCTTTGACTTCAGGAAGTTCAAACCTCATTTACATTGTATTACAATCAACAATGATGATATTGATATTGTTCATTCCTATAAGTACTTAGGAACAACCATTGATAATACCCTATCATGGTCTGATCATTGTAAATCGCTCGTCGCCAAAGGACAACAGCGTCTATACTTTCTTAGGCAATTGAAATCATTCAAGGTCGATAAAACTATTATGAAGCTTTTTTATACTTCAGTCATTGAGAGTGTCATTCTGTACAGCTGCTGTGTCTGGTTTAGTAGTGCAAAAAAGGGGGATTTAGTCAAAATTCAGAGAGTTGCTAAGCGGGCGGGTAAGATGTTTGGTGAAGAACAGGACATAAGCGCAATATGTCACGAACGAATTTTAATTAAGGCCAAGTCAATTTTAATAAATAATACACATCCATTGCATGATTTTTATGAGGAAATGAGGTCTGGTAGGAGGCTGAGAAGTCTGAAGTGCAGAACTAGTAGATATTTAAACTCTTTTTTACCACACTCTATTCGTATTTTTAATGATAGTCAGTAACTTGTACAGGGAACAGAGGATACAGGCCGAGGGGGAGGAGGGGCTGCATGAAATAACATGAAATAGTGGTTTCCTGGATACAATGTAGTACATGTATTTGTATTGTTCAATGTGTTTGGTCCAGTGATGTCTTCTGTTTTGGTCTGGTGAGTGGGTAGAGGTTTGCCGGACAAACCTACCCGAATTTCTCTTGTTTTTATTGAATCTTATTTTGTATGCCCTCTTGTGTATATATGGTTTTTAGTTCTTTTTCTTTTTTTTATTTAGGTGTAATAATTTGTTTTTGTAAATAAATTTAAATATTTTTAATCTTATATATGAGCAGGTTCGACAATACAAATTTCCATTTTAAGGACAATAAAAGATGAATTGAATAAACAACGGTTATAATTCCTATAACTCCTCCGTGAAAAGCTGAATTTACGATTCCGTTCGTATTTATCGAAGCTGGAGTTATC
Source organism: Zoroaster sp. YZ-2022 (assembly GCA_029582265.1). Classification (NCBI taxonomy): domain Eukaryota; kingdom Metazoa; phylum Echinodermata; class Asteroidea; order Forcipulatida; family Zoroasteridae; genus Zoroaster; species Zoroaster sp. YZ-2022. The sequence goes on along the minus strand of CM055833.1, from coordinate 25,990,034 downwards.
GTAGACATATTTATCGTAGTCATATTTTATATTATAGACAATATTTTTTTTATTTTTTTTATTTTTTTTTTATTCCATTTCAAAAACATTAACTTTTTTTCGATTAAAACTTTTGGTGGTGGTGTTTTTATGGGTTTTGGTGGTGGTTTTTTGGGGTTAGAAAAAATGTAATATGCAAAACCTGCTAAAACTATTACTCCTAGTTATATACAGCGTGTTTGCTTTATCGTTGTTTTCTTCTTTTTTTATGCTAGCTACGCTAGTAACGTTTGCTTCGACAACAGCTTTCTTTTTAGGTGTTCGGGTATGTACCCGAAACACCTATTGTTTTTGTTCGTTTTTTTTATAATTTTTTATTTACTTCTTCTTCTCCCCATCTTGTCCGCAAACAAAAACATACTTGCCAAGTTTAAAAAACCTTCAAACTTCACACATAGTTAGACCTTAACTTGTAGATGAAACCTAGTGACGTCATGATAATCAGGAAACGGCAACAGTGACGTCATGATGACGTCAAGCCAACATACATAATGACCCACATTCAGTGTCCACGATTGTGCGTCAGAAATTCTAACTATAGAGGGCGCTATACAACTTTAGTGGTCTTTACACAATCGGTGTTCGTTTTATCCTATCAATGCCAAGTTTAGCGTGAAGTTTCCCGTTACGCTAATCGGATTGCGTAATTATAGTGGACATGGAATGTAAGAGGGGGTTTCACAACAAGTAGATGAAACACGAGTTGTGAGTGACCCCAATTTGACCTTACTTCCTGTCCAAACCGGAAGTCAAAATTTAATATTTAAAAAAATCTAGTTTAATATTTTAAAAAATCATATCTCAACAACCACAAGAGGTAAATTGACATTTATTGTACCATTGTATAGATTGTTAATTGTCGAAAAATATTTACACAAAGGTGACCCCAATTTGACCTTACTTCCTGTCCAAACCGGAAGTCAAAATTTAATATTTAAAAAAAATCATATCTCAACAACCACAACAGGTAAATTCACAATTTTTGCACCATTGTACAGATTGTTAATTGTCAACAAATATTTACACAAAGGTGACCCCAATTTGACCTTACTTCCTGTCCAAACCGGAAGTCAAAGTTTAATATTTAAACAAATCATATCTCAACAACCACAAGAAGTAAATTAAAACATTTTGTACCATTGTACAGATCGTTAATTGTCAAAAATATTTATACCCCAATTTGACCTTACTTCCTGTCAAAACCGGAAGTGAAAGTTTAATATTTAAAAAAATCATATCTCAACAACCACAGGAGGTAAATTGACATTTTTGTACCATTGTACAGATTGTTAATTGTCAAAAGTATTTACACAAAGGTGACCCCAATTTGACCTTACTTCCTGTCCAAACCGGAAGTCAAAGTTTAATATTAAAATAATTTCTAAATTCAGTATTGTATTGTATTCAAATAAACTTCTCGCGAGAACTTCAATAGACGTTAACATTTGACTTCTCCAACACTTCGAATTGATGACGTAACCATTTTAACTTCAACCGAACACCTTGTTTTTGTTGTGACAAAAACTTATATCTAGTTTAAATTTTGTTTTTTCTTTTTATTAAGTTCCGCGAGTCTTTTACCAGCTGCGACTCCGTTTGGATTTTTTATTTTAGTCGGTGTTTTTGTCACTACCGACGTCTCTTTTTTCGTCTCTGCTTGCTTCTCTATCTCGTGCTGCTCCATCGTCTTTATAATTTAGACAAGAATCTTTTCTTTTTAAATGTTTTGCCGAAATTAGCGTTGCTGCGATCGGTGCTAAGAATATTCCGTACTTGTAGTATATTTCACATAATCCGTAAGAAAGAGCGCTAGAAATAAGCGGGTCTTTTTCTAAATCTGTAATTAATTCATTTTCGTCATCGACCGTAAACTGGTACCCCATCACATCGACAAAGTTTAAACTCGATCCCAATGCTTTAGCGTAAAGAATTATGATCGACGAGCCTAACGAAGATATCATATCGCGACCTAATCTCGCTTCATATCGTACGTATAATTTATCTTGGTCGACTAAATTTAAAGCTTCAATTTCACTAATACTATACTCTTTACCGAAATATTTTTTCGAGTTTCCTCCGGCTACGACGGCTAACAAACGATCGATACGTTGACTAGACGGTAAAACAATATTTTCAACAGGAGTTGTTGGTTCTTCGTTTAAAATGTTCTCAACTTCTTCCATTATTATATAATACTCTTAATATTTTAGTTAAAATTTTCTCAACATCTTCCATTATTATATTTAATACTCAAATATTTTCGATATGTTTTGCTTGTTGCTGCTCTTCGGTAAAAATTTTTTCAACTTTATCCATCATTATATGTAATACTCGAAATATTTTATTATCTAAAATTTGTATTTTTGATGTGATCGGTTTTACTAAATCATTATCAACGCGATTAAAATCATTCACCAAACTTGCAACTCCAACTAGTGTGAAAAAGTTTGTTAATAAACAAAATCCAAATAAACATTCGATGATCATATTTATCTATAAATTATATAATATAATTTTGTTTTTTAATAAAATTTATTAAGTAACTTGTCAAGTCACCTAGTACGACCTAGTAAGTCACCTACTACAACCTAGTCAAGTCACCTAGTACGACCTAGTAAATAACCTAGTACGACCTAGTCAAGTAACCTAGTACGACCTAGTAAGTCACCTACTACAACCTATTCAAGTCACCTAGTACGACCTAGTAAGTAACCTAGTACAACCTAGTCAAGTAACCTAGTACGACCTAGTAAGTCACCAACTACAACCTAGTCAAGTCACCTAGTACGACCTAGTCGAGTATTGCGTAATCAGTCGGTTGATCCGTTTTTAAAATCAACTTGCTATGTTTAACTCGTTTAAATTTTTCGTGCATTTGTATTCTTAACTCTTTAGTCGGTATGACGTCGTTTTCTCGAAGACAATTTTCGAACGAGTCTCTATCTTTACAATAAAATATACACACCGACTTTAGTTGCTCTCTAAAACCCTTCAACACGCTGTTGTATTTTTGCGAAAGAATCCAACAGCTGTGTTTGACGTGTCTTCCGCTAAAAGCCAACTGGCTGATTATACATTTATTATTCTCGTCGTATTTTCTATATTGTAATTCTTTATTCGCGCTACAGTCGTCGACGATAAACAACGTTTCGTCTTCTTTGAAAACGTCGCTATAAATTTCTATCGCTTTGTTTAACGATAAATCGCTCAGATCATCGACGTACACTCGCTCGTCGTTCCAAATCCATTTTCTATTTTGATAAGCGAGATTTACCGCGACGGTCGGGCATAATATGACGATATATTCAAAATATTTACGATATTCTTTTTGTAATAGATTTAAAACAAATTCTGTTTTTCCGCATCCGGTCTGTCCGCAAATTAACGCGGCGTGTGGATATTTCGGTAACATGGTTTTTTAATAATAGTCAACATGTTAACATATCGCGGAATGAAATCGTCCGTTTTCGATATTGAGTTACGCGTCCATGATGATAAAAGTGTAACAAAATAATTGCCCAGTGTCTTCCGCCTCTTTTTCGAGTTGAATGGTAATTCCTTCGGATAAGTTTTCTACTCGTCTTCCGCTTCGGTGAATTTTGTTGTCGTCGCTGCTTCTAATATCTAAAAACAAACCGTATCTATCTAGTAAATAATCGGGGAGTTTGACGTACGATAAATTTAAAGCTTTGGTTACTCACATGACGTGTTCTTTTTTCGAATCTCCGAAATATTTTTTGAATTTCTTCCCAGTGTTGATACCTGCGCATCCCTTGCGCGTAGAGTTGATTGGGAACTCCTTCGATAGTAATCGAAACTTTTTCGATTTTTGGATTATAAAATTTCCATGTTTCTTTTACGTCGGGCTCTTTGAATAAAAACAATATTCCTTTCATGCTTCTTGCCGGTGTATTAAGATTTATATTCCACGTTGTTTCGCGTTTGTTTAACGGTCTCACACTCTGTCTCAAGACTCTATCGTACAATATCGCCAACTCGTTGCTGTATTGATTTTTAATCGTTTGCGCGAGATGCGGCATATTAACGACTTCGTATTCTAAAGAAATTCCGCTTATGATGTATTTAGCATTATCGTCCGAGCTTTTAATAACTTTAGAAAATTGATTAAACTCGAGTTCGTAGGTCAGCCGATCCCCGATCCCGGATTGATAAAACGGTTGATGATCGGTCAATAATTCAAAATCGAGTGGAATGTGATATCTATTTTTAAGACTTTTTATCCGCGACGGCTTTGTCTTTTCCTCCGTTGTGCGTCGCAACGCCGTCGCTGGCATTCACTCTTAATTTACTCACGTTAGTAGATTCGATTCCTTGGTACGCTAGATTTTCGTGTTGCTCTTTCGTCAACCACTCGTCTTTGAAACAATTGAACACATCCGCATCGTCTAAACTATACACTTCATTTCCCTCCATTTTAATAGTTATATTTTTTACGATGGCTCTGCCTATATTATATACGATCGTTCTTGTATCGTCGTTTGCAGATTCGAGATCAATGTTAAAAGCCAATCTAACCGTACCCGGAACGATGACGTTGTTTTTTCCTAAATTTGGAAAACGAACCGTCAACAGTTGATTTTCGGTGATTGTGCTCGGATTGTTTGTAATGACGACTTTTTGACGCAATCCTTTTAAACCAAAAGGTTCTCTCAATTTTCTGTATGGATTTAGTTTGTCTCCGTACGCTTTACTCATATTTACTACCGGTACGTAACATTTTTTATTTTTTTATTTTTTTTTAAAGTTTATTTTATAATAAAATGGCGGCAGTAGTTGAGACGTTGATTCAGATGGTTGCAGGCGCCGTACTAAACGCGCCAGCTTTTACAGGAGGAAATATGTTAGCTTCTCTTGTTGGTGGTAAGGGTGATGCCGAAGAAGAAACAAAGAGGCATAATTTAGCGTTGGAACAACTTACTAAAGCGAGCGCCGAACGGTCTAAAAATCATGAAAAATATCTAGATTTAATAAACGAACGACTCGTAAAAGAATCGAAGGCTGAAAAACTTTTAACGACATTGATGAAGCGATGAACGAATATTATATCGTCACCGGTAGTCAATTTGATTTACCGAAAGATTTTTACGACGAACCTAAACTAGAAGATTTTTACGTTCCTAGCGAAGATAAAAAAAAACTAGAGAATTTTTATTTATCGTTTTAGGGATGACGGTAGTAGGCTACGCGAGTTATAAATTATTAAAAAAAGATAAAAAGTAATTGTAAAATGGAGGGAGAAAGGATTGAAATTGATGATTTTAATCCACCCGATGTAGAACAACAAGACAATTATGGTCTTAAAGAATCGATTTATAATGACATTGAAGAAAAAGAAAGAGAAGAAAAAGAAAGAGAAAAAGAAAGAGAAGAAGCAGCTGTTGGTGATGATACACCCTCCGACGAGGAAAAACTCAAAAAAGAACTCATAGAAAAAGTTGATAAATTTTACGAGGATGTCGGGTATCCGAACGTTAGGAAAGACTATATTAGATTTAAAATAAGATACTCAAACCTTTGGTTTATAAAACAATCCGGAGAACAAATACAGTTAAATAATCAAAATCAAATTGATTTTTTTTTAAAGATATCTACTCTTAAAACCTATTACGGTCAAGCGGTTGTAGATGATATTCTTGCAGGAAAAAGATTATCGAGAGAAGAAGAAGAGGCAGTAAGAAATGTTTTAAAAGAGATAGAAGCACCCGTTAGACCATTATCACCAGATGTTATTATAAATAAAACAACTCTCAGTAAAGGAGGAAAGCGAGAGTTACCACCTACACCTGAACAAAATTTGGAAAAATTAAATAAAATATTAACCGCCTCCCGAGAATCATTAAAAGTTTTAACGAGAGAAGAAGAAATCCAAACTGATTGGTTTCCAATGCGAGAGTATGAAGCTTACGATAGACTCATGCAAACAACTCAAGGCAACCTAATGATCAATTAGCTAAAGAGGAAGCAGCTATCAAATAAATCGCTGATATTGATGAAAGAATCGCTTCGATTGATCAAAGAATCGTTGAAAATGACATTGGAGATGAAAACGCGGGGGATGAACTTTTAAAACATAAACAAGAACCTTTAAAACGACGACAAAAACTAGTACACGAAAAACAAGCTCTTAGAGAATCTATAAATATACTAAATAATAAGGTTAGTAGTCAAATCAATAGATTTAAAAACGATTTATAAAGTTTTACATGTTGACAAGACGTTAGGCGAAAGAATTAAAATTATATTTAGAGAACAAGGTATAACGGTAGTTAGTATATTAATAGCGTTTACTGCTGTCATCGGTTTCATCTTCGAAGCGATCGTAAATGCTGTAAAACCTCCAACACCTAAACCACCTACACCAAGTAGCGGTGGCGTAAAAGAATGGATACAAAAAACATTTAAAAATCTATCTGATCTGCTAAAGAAACTCGGAGAAAAAGTCTTGGCTGCTTTACCGGGTATTATCGGAACGGTGATAAGTTGGTTATTTAAAACAATTTCAAATGTGGTAGGATGGGCGGCGGAACACGTGTGGCTAGCCTTGGCCGGAGTCGGAGTTTTAATTTTAACCTATATACAAACTCATCGCTAGCGTCGCGTTATCAACTCGTAAATAAGACCGCCTAGTCCAGTAATAATCGCGAAACCAAAAATTTAATCATTTTTTTCATCTTGATGAGTAGCGTCTCGGGTCAAAAAAGATGATGATGATGATGATGATGATGATGATGTCGTAGGCGTGTTTTGTGTTATATCGTTATTTGTCTGTTGAGTATCTACCAAAGGCGCGGTTGATGTAGTCGCTATCGTCGGTAAAGATGGCTGATTGACAACGAGTGGCGATCCGAGTTCTGTAAAATTATCGCTTTGCTCTATATCGTCGCTTACCGGTGGTTCAGTATCTATAGATGGTGGTGACGACGTATCGGACGATGATGATGTATCGGATGATGATGGCAGAACGAGTGTCGAATTCGTGTCTTCATTCGAACCGAGTGATAAATCGGACGTTGCGATCAAAAGATTATTGTTGTATCCAACTACCGTTCCTATTTGCATATTCATGTCGCTCGGTATCATGTATAAATTTTCTCCGATAACAAAGTTTAATTGCAATCGAGTGTTTGTTAGAGAATCTTGATACCTATCAATAGAATGTTGCAAATCTACCGGAGAATCGATCGAAGCATCGAGATTATTTTAAAATTCTCCTTTTGCATCTAAACCGATACCCGGTGTAAGAATTCCAGTTTTTGCTTGAACTTCAGCTCCCAATATCGCGTAAACGTACGTTCTTATAAAGTCGTTGATTCGTTCTGTACCTATATCCGTAAAGCCTTGCGCTAATCCCAAAGACAATATAAATTTAATCCACGCTGTTTTAACTTGCCCAGATTGTGAAATATAACCTACTCTAATGGTATGTTCTTTACGATTATGTACACCATCATCAAAAGCCATTCTTTTTTCACCCGTTCCAAAGTCTGGGGGGATGTGGTCGAGGGGGATGGGTTTAGGGTGTGGGTCGCGGATAATAGAATTATCATAGTTGTGTCCGGGTACCGGATCGTATCTTCTACCAATGTTCCTCCACTAATAAGCAGTGCCTAGTCCATTGCTGTACGTGTCGACTCGTTGTTTCCAATTAGAAACGGATGAAACGTGAAATTCATTACATATTTTATTATACCCTGCGATGTCTATATTATTGTTTTCGAACGCGTTCCAAAAATTTTGAAAAGACGCTGGACAACTCATTTCTTTGAGCAATCGTCTAATTTGATAATAAACGTGAAATCTAAAAAAATTACGAATCATCGAGTTAGAATGAAATAAATGTTCATAACTCACTCCGCAACCCGTCGTACTACACCACGTTACAAAATTTATTTGATTTTGATAAAACTTTAACGTATTAGAATTCCATTCATTTACAACATCTTGACTATGAACGTTAGGCAACCTATATTTTTCAAAAGGATTATCGAGTTCTACATTAAAAAATTCATTTTCATTGACGTAAATATCTATTTTCGTCAAATCTCGAGAAGTAAAATTTGTCTCTGCCGTAAAATTTCCAGATTGCGGATACCGTTTCGATAAATTGCTCTGAAATGCTTGTGGAATCGACATTTTATTATAATACAAATATAAATTATAAATTTTAAATATAAAAATGCATCATACGATCGAAATTAAAAATTTAAATAATACAATCGATAATCAAGACGGTAAACTCACCATTTCTTTAAATAGCATTAACATTTGGATCGGTTACTATAATGTGTGTAAAAAAGAAAAAATATGGCGATGGCGAAGCTGGATAAATGAAAGAAATGAACAGCAGGAAGAAGAAGAGATTGAGTTTATCGAACCCGGACTTTATAATATAAAAGAAATTATCGACATTGTCTTAAAAAAAACACCTTGGATTACGTTCGTTGTCGATGAAAAATTTGGCAAATCTTTTATAAATATTACTCAACAAAAACGAAAAATCAAATTTTCATCGGGATTAGCTAATTTACTCGGGTTTGCAAATGATTATCTAGCTATGGGAGAGCACGAAGGGAAAACTTGATTTGCAACCTTTTAAAATAATACACATTCATTGCGATCAAATTTCTACGAGTGAAAATTTTTTCGATGGTAAACCTTGTACTATTTTAAACGTTTTTCCGTTACAAGATAAATCGTTGGGGGAAAGTATGTGGATGGAATATTCTAATCCGTTACAAAAAAAATCTTAAACGTGGTACTTTTAATGAATTAAGTTTTCAAATTAAAGATTCGATCGGTAGAGACATAAATAATCACGGTATGCCGATTATTTTAACCTTTGAAATTAAATAAAAAACATTAATGCAATAATATAAATGGCGAGTATTTACGGTCCTAGTCGAAGAAGCGGTAGCGATAATTATAGCACACAAAAAATTCAATCCAATCCGTCTATTTACGAACGTCACGGATTTATCGAGCCGAATGAAATTCAACAAACGATAACTTTGATAAATTTATTCCAAGAACTTGACATTAAACTCGGATGGCACGGTGTGTTTAAACTACCTTTTTTTACGTTCAATAAATCACCGACGTACTGTTCAATTTTTTGCACCCGATGTAGAGCATATTCCTTCCCCCGCTAGAAAAAATATGTTTTCTTTCAACAACGAATCGCAGCATTTAGAATACGAAATTTGCTACAAAACACAAGATAAAAAAGTTTTTGTGCGAGCGAGCTTTTTTGGTGTCGTAAACACTGGAATCTGTTTCGATATGAAAATAAAAAGTAGTAATTCCGAAATTAAGCGGTTGCGTTTTACAGTAAATATATTTTAAAAATATTATATTAAAATATGGCGAGTATTTACGGACCTAGTCGTAAAAGCAACAGCGGTGATAATGAAGTACAAAAATCCAATTTAAACATCATTGAACGTAGTGGACACATTGAACCGAGTGAAGACCGTCGGGGTGTAGATTTTTTTATCTTCAAAGAACCACAGATAAGTATATATTTGAGTAGAAATAATATAATAAAAAAAATTATTAATAGATTATTATTTTATTCAGCATATGTTAAATTAATTAAGGGTGAAAATAATTTTTATTCTATCGCGAAAACAGAACAAAGATATGATTTTACAAGTGCTATTGATTTCCCATTTAATGGTGATGATAGATTTGTTTTTTCAGATGAAACGCACTATTTAGAATATGGATTTTGCTTCGTTACAGAAAATAGATATGATATCAAAGTCTTTGTAGAAATAAAGTGTTTCGGCAATATAAACACAGGAATCTGTTACGATATAAAATTAAAAAGTTTTCCAATTCTGCCTTTATCAAAATAATAAAATTTTAATATTTTATTATTAATGGAATAATGACCGCCTCTACCGAAACAACGAGAATTTATCCAACCTTAGCGTCTATAAATCCTTCCAGTAATGTTGAAGATTTAAACGTGAACGCGTTTCGTTTACAAAAAATCGACGACATTCAAAAAGAAATTTTAAAAGAGAGAAACGAGCGCGAGGCCGTATAGTAAAAAATATAATAAAATCATCAAAACTTGTTCCGTCGTAGAAACGATGGCGGAATTGGGCTGTATGGGAGCAGGAGCCGTTGGAATTGCCAGCATTGCCACCGTCGTAGCAGCGCCGATCGGATTCGTTTTAGAAGGACTGGCTTTAGGGCTGGGCGGTGTGGAGTTTTCCATCAGATACGCGAAAAATAAACTAAATAAAAAAGCAAAAAAACACGACGAGATTAGAGTTTTAGCAGAAAGTAAACTCGACACCATCGACAACCACGTTTCGAAAGCGATCGAAGACGGTGTTATAAGCCAAGAAGAATTTCATTTAATCTGCCAAGAGCGAGACAAATACTCGCAAATGAAAGAAAACATCAGAACTAAATTTACTCCTAAAGACGCTCCTCCAGATGTCAAAGCCATCGTAGATAAAGATATAGATAAAGAAAAAAAAGACCTTATAGAAAAACTTTTAAATTTAAAGTAAACTTTACTATAGAAAAATCTTACGAAAAACCCGCTTCGCAATTATCAGCAGAGCAGGTAATTACGTCTAATAGACCTCCGCCGTATAATTCAAATCTTTAATATTTTTAACTATAAACGACTTTTTTTTTCAATCAACTCTTTCATCACAAGATTATATTTTCTTCTAGCTCTTCCTTCAAGACGCTTTAAATAATTTATTTTTAATGCATTACCGCATTTCGAACATAAATTTATCTTTGTTTTTGTACCATTTTTACATCTTCGACATGGAACTGGTAAACTTCTTCCGTGCCGAATACGCCACAGATGTAGTGAACAATATACATCATCACACACACTGGGTATACAACACTTGTCCGTTTTCCCCACTAAAAGCCATTCACACGGAATAATTGCTTTCGATAAATACTTTGTCGTCATCCTCTTTTAATATTAAACTACATAATATCATTTCGGTTTTTTTTTTAAATATCTTTTTTTTAAATATTTTTTAAGTATGTTTTTTTTCTTTTTTTTTTCTTTCCAAAACACCAAAAACAAACCCCAACCTAAAATATTTAACAACATCTATTCATGTAACCTCATCAAATATCCTCTCTTCAATCAACTCACATCAATTTTTTTTTTAAAGTGTGATCGCCTCCTTAAACGACCATCTACTTCAATAAATATACAGTGGTTATCTCATTTTGTTTTGTTCTAAGCCATCGTATTAAAATTCGTCCCTAATTTGCCACGGTGACCAATTCCAAATTAAGTTGGCATAGTGACCAATGCGGTATTGGTCACTTTGCCAAATTACAAAAATAGCCAGTTCGAGCATTCGTCATTTGAATGCATGCTCTATCTCCAAAACTATAAGGAATACATGCATGTGGATTAGATACAATGGTAGGTCTTTTCCTGAATGCACTAATGGGCGGGAAAACTTAAAATTGAAAAAGGTCGGATTGGTAATTTTGGCAAATTAGGGACGAATTCAGCACAAAATGGAAATTATATTTGTACTGTTAAATCTTACTGGTGTATCAATATACAGTGGGTAACCGTTAACCGAATATATGCGCAGTGTAAGCTGAAAACCATTTGGTCTAAGTACTCGAATCTGTTGGACATAAATGAACCTGTGGACATAATGGGCCACAATTGGCATGTGGACATAATGATCGGCTCAGACTTTATCGTCCAGAACATGCGTCCGAATTATTGAACGTTTTGGAAGCAAGTGGCAATTTGTTTTTACAAAAAAACAACAGTAAGCTCTAGTATTTTTTTAATTTTTATTCCATTCATTACTTACAAATATAGACTATGATCGAGAACATACATCATCATGTTAAACCCACTCCTGCTAAGGCAATATGTTCTCTCAATCTCATTTACACGACATGGGTCATTTTAATTTACATATCAGTTTGGAATAAGTTTCCATTAACCCTCGCCTTCCTAGAGGCCCTATCCCCTATAGCTATCATCTTTATTGTTAAAATCTCACTTGGTAACAAGAAACCCAAGTCTTCTGCCATCAGAAATAATAACAAAAACCAATTATTTAAATTACAATAGGCAAAGTGGGCAGAATAAAAACAATTATTGTATACGCAAATGAAACAAGATACAGCTAGGCTATTAACTCACTTTCCATTAAGCTAAGTGATCTTTAGAAGATGGAAGAGAGGTTCGGTTCTTTGAAATATTCACACAAAACATACGCTGGAATCCAATTCATTTATTCACTTTATTGGAAAAACATAATCTATCACTATTCTGTATTGTCTATTGACCCAGTTAAGTTCCATTTCATATTGTTATAGGTGCGGTGGTATGTTTTGGGACTATATAAAGTTAAAACTGTTAAGGCGCGTTGTCAAGGATTCGTATTGTTTCTCATGTTTTGACGACCCACAAAGGCCCGGCAAAAACAAACATCTGAAACCCAGCAATAGCCTTGTAAAATTCCCCTTCTCTTTTATATTTACATTGGAATTCAGTGTAATCAATTGAAATCTGCTACCGATTGTCCGACGTCACTGTAACCGGAGCTTTTGCACACCCGGGAATAATACACAGAATGCAAGTAAGGATACCGTGGACCAATGAACTTTAATGAAATCACAAATCGAGGGAACTACAACCAAAATGAAACGTCCAAACAAAAACACACACACACAAAAAACCCTGTTAAAACAAACAGAAAAATAGCAACTTTAAATCAGCACAAAATACGGTTCACCTCATGTTCTATATCAATCTAATTGAATTATTCAGTTAACCACAAGTTTCTTTAATACAAAATGGTATACTTAATAAAAATGAAATGGAAGAATTAAGGCGCAATTAACAATAATTATGTCAAACAATAATAACGCTTTCCGACGAAAACATGCCATACCCAACAGCCATTTACGAGCGATCCCCGATCCCTTTGCAAGAACCCATAAAACATCAACAGAATAACTAATGGACCATAAACATACCCGAACCAGCTCCAGCGACACTGGGTCTACAGATCACGGACCCACCATTTCGGCACCATGATAGAGTCCGGTCCCTGGCTAAAACAACCTTCAGCTGTCACCAGCAGGTGGACGATGGTCTGTATCAGACATGTACTGTAATAGTCGTAGAACATCCTGACACAAAGACGAAACTACAATTAAGGCTCACTGGACAGACGTTCGCCTTCGCAACCGCCGTCACCGGCAGCGCGTTGGCAAGTCCCAGCTCGGCTCGAAATCGCCGTACCCGCTGCAACCCCCCAAAAATTGCCACAGGGCTAGACAAGGACGTAGGTGTTATAGCCCTCAGTGGTGTCAAGACCCCCTAGCTTTACCGCGTTTTATACTCGAACTGAACATTCCAAAATGTAACACGAGAAGGCAATAATAACACTACATAACTAATATTAAGCAAACAAGATACAAAACGTACAACTACAATAAGGAAATTCCTTTTAACTTTGTGTCCATAATAATAACCGACATGGTTGTATATTCCCCCGGTTACATCACTATAGTGTAAATCGGATTTTTTTTTTCAAATTAAAACTTTTAGAGCAAGCTGAAACAAACAGCGATAGGAAAGTTGGAAAATATAACAAGGTAGGTGAATCAAGAGAGAAACGATTTGCTCTATGGTGTATGACGCAATGCGCATAGAACACGTCATTTTGACTGAAAGTCAAATAGCTCGTCTATCACGAGTCTTACCTTCAGACAGAAACCACGATAGTGAAAGCCCGGTAATATGATACAGTTTCGAGTATAGGTAAACGGAAGAGTCTTCATGTTCATATTTATCTAACCAGAAATGTCTTTTTGCTTGTAGTGAAGTGAATCATATGTCCTTTGGTTTTATAGTATGGATGCGTTAAGGGAACGTGGTAAAAACAATTCTGACTCAGGTTTAGTCATTATATATGACTGGTAAAACTTGTGACACCAGTAGTAGGCTGCTGGAGGATCACGTGATGGCTGGAAGCTGGAGGATTAGTGCATTGAGACGTTCAAGCGGGAAACTGGTGGGGCGAGGATCCTGGGAGTGGGGGGAGAGGAGTGTGTGCTTACTGAACTGAATCAATAATATTGTTAACACACAGGGGGAGGGAGGGTGGTTGACTTAGGATAGTTAGGACTTACATATGGCTTATATCTGATAATAATATGACAATATGACAGGAGTGTTGTTCACCTTTGGTTAGTAACCAATTACAAAAATATTGAATTATCATCCAAAACCTAATTAATGGGATTTTGGTGATAATATCAAATATTCCGAAACATTTTTCCGTCTGAAATTCTGTCAATTTGCATAAATGTTTATAAAAATGTATATAAACAAACATAAAATGGATCATTGCCTTGATCCATTTTCCACATTACATGAATGTACAACAATTCAGAACATAAAGAAATGAGGTATCAAATTACCCAATGCTTTGCTTTGAATAATCTGTTCATTCAAATTTGACTTCAGGCAATATGAATACAAAGACACTTAAGTCATCAGCTTTCATGGATGTTTCTGTTTTACTGATAATTATCACCAGCCTACACCACGTGCCGCGCCAGTTATGTCAAAATGTAATAAAACAAAACGAAATTCATGTCCCTCGTTCCTCCTATAAACAAAGGCATTCACAATGATTTTACATTTAAAAATACCTTTTTTTTAAGACACAGACTAATGACTCGCAAAAGGAAGGAACCGTCTTAGGCTTTTATTTACAATCCTTTTAAATCTAAACATACAACTAGGGCACAGACTATTATGACTAGCAGAAGCAATAAAGGACTTACAAATGTTCAAATGCGTTGCTGAGTTACGGCTACACTCGAGCTCTTCAAGTGCTTTTCATTAATAACTTAATAACTGTCTATAAAATACTATTTTGATGTAAAATACATCTGCAATTCAGCAAATGCCTGCCATGAGTTATTCTTTAGAAATAAACCATAATGAATGAAAAATTAAAGAAAAACAAGTAAAACTGAATCTCAATGATTTGAACCTCAAAGGAAGATATGTGTATTGTGGTTGATTCAATCAACAGTAGGAGTATTGGCGTGCAATAAAACATGCTTACTAAAAACGGTTTCTGATACCATGTGAATGAATAATCAGTTGAGTTGTGGAGGGTAAGAACTGATGGGATTAACTCGACGTTTTGACCAGCTGGATATCTTCAGAAGTAGACGACTAAAGAGCAAAAATCGCTGGAGAGTATGCATGGTTTGTATTCAATGTCCCTCTGATGGACATAGATTTCGGCGAGAAGAAGATGTTCTCTAATGCAATAAAGAAGATTATTAAGCACGTTGATCTAATGACAGTGTGCTATTTATAAGCGCGCCCTCTATTATTCATTTGTATATGCATGGATACACGATAATGGCCATTTGCTCTGTAATCGACGTATGATGTACGCGGTAGTCGCCCTCGTCGCTGAGATTGTTCAATCATTGTAGATATTAGAATTGGAATGATGATCACGTGCCTAGCTTATCCGTACCGATGGTTTGTACTTCTGGTTTATACGACTGCTTCATTATGTATATAATAATGGTCACTACTATCTGTGCTTTCCGCAACGCTGATTGGTTACTTCAAACAAAACAAAACAGTTTGAATAATAGTATTTAAATATTCTTCTTCATACTATAATGCCTGTATGAATGTTTGTTAATACATCAAATGTTTGCATGATTGATTTTACCGAAATTATGACGAACTAAAATGGATGGGTTCTCCACTGCAACACACGCTATTCTTAGTATCAGACATATTTGCATATTTAAGATTTGTGGATAATGAAATCGTCTAATTCCAGGACGAGAGAGCATTGGGTACGAGGTATACAGAAACTGCTTGAAAGCCCTGCGGACGTGGTTGGGTCTATAGCATGAAGGCTATCAAATTATATAATCTAGTTCTAAAGTTAGAGTTTACTAAAAGACGTACCGTAATCATGGGCGGATCCGAAATAATCAAAGGGAGAGAAAAACAAAGCACAGTGAGGGAATGGGAGTGCGTTCTCCCCTCCCCTCCCTCTCTCTCTCTCTCTCTCTCTCTCTCTCTCTCTCTCTCTCTCTCTCTCTCTCTCTCTCCTTTTTTTTTTTAAATTTTTTTAAAAAAGATTTTAGGGGGGGCTACACCCCCCTTAGGCCCCGCCCCCCGGATCCGCCAATGGTAATAGACTAGAGAGAATAACTTTGAGTAGGCTACATTGGTCATGGATGCAGTGAGTATTGAGTACAAGTACCAGTTGGCTGAAAGTGGTTGTCATGTGAGAAGGAATCCTCAACTATACAGAGGCTCCATTCACATAAGAAGGAAATAGTCTGTAGTACGTCTGAATCTGAAGCAAGTATCGGCAAAGCATCCTCCCAGTAATATCACACCAACTTCAAACCTTTCTAAAGCAGAGTTGAAGACGTTCTGTAAGACTAGAAGTGTTGGTCTGGACCCATTGACCCTTCAAGTAGATGGATCATGATATGGGTATACCGATAAATTTCATGGCAAATCGTCTTCGATGTTACCTACAAGTTATTACCCTATACAACAATCCCGTGGTGTTATAATGACACCAGTGGTGTCAACTTAATTCTTCATTATTGGGCGAGTTGAGCAGCATTGGTGTAGCTTTTAACACCACAGTATGGGACTATAAACATGTCATGTATTATGATATTCTCACAGTATTCTCACCGTACCTCAGGCATAATAATAGTTATTTGTTTGTGATAAATAACCCTTTTCGAAGGAAGATACTTTCATGTTGAAGAATAATAATAGCACCATGACGTTTCTTTTCTTTATTTATTTGTTTATTTCATTACTTGTTATTTATCCTGGGTAACCTGATCTGTGATTATCGCTGTTCTCCCTTAGGGCCCAGCTTTGGAAGAAGACAAAGAAGAGATTTCAGTTTAGATGTGGGAGGGTAAACATATAATTATTTTTTTAAACGCGGATTCAAACCCGGAAAAGCGAAGTATATATAAAAGTAGAAAAGTGGGAGGAGAACCATAAATCCAACCTGATCTTTCATGAATTTAAACTGGATAGGAATTAATCAATAACCAATCTGTAATTATTTTAGTAACTATATAACTTATACCCTGCACAAACTTGGATGTTAAAACCAATGCAGTGTTGTTGAATTTTAGTAACTCGCTTCACATGAACACCATGGAGAGATAATGTTGTCATCATTGGTGTTATTTTAACACCTCTGTTTTAGCTAGGTATTGGCCTATTTTATTGCTCGACATTAGAGATGTCCCAATGGTCCAATTCGTCCCTAATTTGCTATAGTGACCAATCCCGAATTAAGTTGGCATAGTGACCAATGCGGTATTGGACACTTTGCCAAATTACAAAAATAGCCAGTTAGAGCATTCGTCATTTGAATGCATGCTCTATCTCCAAAACTATATAAAGGAATACATGCATGTGGATTAGATACAATGGTAGGTCTCTTCCTGAATGTGCTAATGGGCGGAAAAACTTAAAATATAAAAAGTCGGATTGGTCACTATGGCAAATTAGGGACGAATTGTATAATTAAAGATATCTGCATTGTGACTTTTTTCTTTTTCTTTTTTTCTTTCTTGCAATGATTGTGTATAATTATATTAAAAGGGTTTTGTTTTGATTGTTTTTGTATTAACATTTTGACATTTAGTTAAGGAAAATTATGCCATTAGTTAACTTCCATTCTGCTTTGACTCAATTCATGTGAATACAAACCTATTACATTGGCGGATCCAGGGGGGGGGGGCTAAGGGGGCTGTAGTCCCCCCCCCCTAAAATCGTTTTTAAAAAAATTAAAAAAATTAAAAAAAGGGAGAGAAAAAGAGAGAGAGAGAGAGAGGGCGGGGGGAGGGGAGAACGCACTCCCATTCCCTCACTGTGCTTTGTTTTTCTCTCCCTTTGATTATTTCATTGTAATTTTTGTAGTACTGAAAAATAATTGTTTTTGATTCTCAGCCCCCCCTAAAAAATGTTCTGGATCCGCCCATGTATTATAGGCCTATTATAAAACAACAAACCTGTGAGAGTGTTAGTTTATTATGTTGCGTTGTTCAGGAGGAAATAGTGCAGTGCATTCAGAAATTTCGATCGACAAACACAAACTTCATAATAGTTCGTTATCAGATTTCTGAGTACATTATTAAAAGAGAATAAAAGTTCTATGCGCGGTCTGTACTGTAGGATAAAGACCTTGGGGTTGTGACCAGGGGCGATAAAAGACCGAACTGAACTGAATAAGTTTAGGTAAAACTTGTAGCTTTGCATGGTGAGGATGATAAGTAAGACTAATTGCGGTGACACCATGTGGAATCTCAATTGAGTAGTAATTAGTTCTGAAAAGAACTGGGGGTACAACTCGACGTTTCGATCAGTATGCTCTGATCGTCCTCAGGAGAATAAGTTTATTTACCTTTCAGTATTACAAAAAAGCTATTTATTGAACCTTTCCAATTATTTGGAATTCAGAAAATTTTGTCGTCAAGCCCGGGGGAGAGGTCATAACCCTTCCTAGTTCCCCTGTCTATGACGGTGCTTATCAAAATACACATAATGAACGGCGCACTTATTACGGTTTTATTCTTCAATCAGAATCCCACTCAATTAATGGATGCCGTGAGCACGCCTTATTCACAAATTTTTCTTCAGATGACGTCATATCAAAGGGTCCGTTTCTCCAATTTTTATTTATTTTTTTATTTTTTTATTTTAACCCTCCGATGAGGGAGTGTATCAAGCGCTACTGACACAAATTAGTAATTACATTGTTTTTACAAGAAAAAAAAGCCACAGACGCCTGGGAGTCTATGATATCCTAAAGTGGACCATTCTACATATCTTAGAAGGGGTGCCACTGCCCAGGGCTGGGTAGCTTTCTTTTGCTGGGCTGGAAAAAAAAAATCTGCCATATATCTGTGCACAAAAACAACCTTTCATTGTTTACACATAAAGACCGACCCAGATCTAACCCTCTGGTAAGTGGAACCATCTGTTCAGCATCGGCTGTGTTGTTTGATGTCTTGAGACAGCCAGGCAGTTTGCAGAACCCCCCCCCCCTCCCCCCAGACAGAGTGTCTGGATTATGTTACACAGGGGGGAGTATATGGCTATTTAGTATACGGCTATTTGCTGTTTCTGAATGTTATACACACAACACAGTCGTTGGCGCCATCTGGGTGTTATCTGGTGTCACCTGGGTTTGAAAATGATTATATACATAGCTGGGCATGTGTGGAAGTCTTTTAGATGTAAAAAATCAATGGGGGAATGCAGAGAATATAATTAAAACCCTGGCGAGTGAGCCCTTCTGGTTTTTTTTACAGTATGTAAATTAGGGGGCGTGAAAAGAGGGGGGTGCTGCCAACGTCGGCTGTTGTGTATCATCTGGGGGTTGAAAATAGTCCTAGACATAGCTGGGCATGTGTAGAAGTCATTTGGATGTAAACAATTAATGGGGAATGCAGAGATAACCATTTTAATATAATTAATAGGTGTGCCAGTAAACAATGGACGGGTCCATCGTTGAGATAAAGTCATGGGTACCTCCCTCTTCGGAGGGTTGAGAACGGCTCCTCTTGTGTATCATTAACATTTCCAATTTTAAAGATGCTATATGTTTGTAGTTGTAATCCTGACAAACCATTGTAAAGATATAAAACATGATATTTAGAGTTTCTATCTCACCAAACCTTTAAAATTGTAATAGGAAATTGAGATAAGTAGACCAGACTATTCTTGTATGAGATTTGTCCTTCCAAACAACTTTGGCAATAAACAATTTAATTACCTCACTGTATGACCACTTTAGTAAATCAAACAATTAGAGTGAAATCACCAGAGTGATAAATGCAGTTATAACCGTCTGGTACATTTCGGAAATGAAGACATGCATGTTCCACGCACACCCTAGACAATTGAACATTAGGAATTCTGATCTTGCTTGCTCAATTTCAAGTGTCTCCTGGCCTTGTCCTAGACATGATGGGCAATATCACGAGTAGGTTATAGAGAATTAAATGGCAGATGAAGAATTTTGGGAAACATGAAGTCCATCCCTGATTTTGAGCCGGTCAAACGTTGCTATATTTTGGAGGCAGCCTAAGTGGTAACGCAATTAAATTCTCCCTGAGGTATAAAGGATTTAAACCGGTCAAGCAATAATCAATGTCAAAGTTAGGCCAATTTAAAGCTCGCATGGCCATGAGCATGTTTAGAAGATAAACGCCTCATCTCTACCATGGCCTAAATAATTGAAAACCCTTAAGGCTCTTCTTATTATTAATCTTGAAGATGTGTCAAAATTATGTTACAAACTGAAACAAATCATAAAAGTTTAATAAAGTAATTGCTTCCATAAGTCTTTCCTATTTGTATTTATAACCTGTTCAAGTTTGCAGCGCTAATAGACGACCGCTAGCCAGGCAGTGCGTATACTAGTCTTAGTTCAAAACAAGAGGGCGCTATCTCCAGAGTAACCACTATCCACACGCGAACCGTGTTCACAGTTTTACATAAAACGTAAAATGGGCCTACCTGGTGTAGGTGATTGTGGTATCACACATCTCTTCAGGTGCTATAATTTTCAGGTGCTATCATTTTCAGGTGCTATCATTTTAATAATGTTAGCGAAATCATTTCCAAAATGAATTTCTATCTTCATGAAGTCAGACATTCCATGTTGGAATAATTCCAAACAATGAAATAATGAAAACAATGAAATAATCTGAAATTTTCACAGGTTGGTTTTATACATATTCTTATAATTAATTGATTATTTTAAAGGATGCATTTACATAATAATAATAATGTGGACTTACATAGCGCACGTATCCACCAAGGCGCATTATATTATTACCCCTGCTCATCAGGCTCATAAACCATTCCTGAAACCATCTCAGCTCCCTGGGGAGTATACAGCTCAATTGCTGCCATTACAGCGCATATGGGGCTAATCAAACACAACAACCAACTCTGCCCTCACAGGTACCCATTTACCCCTGGGTGGAGAGAAGCAATTATGGTAAAGTGTCTTGCACAAGGACACAAGTACCCCGGTCGCGGTTGGGATTCGAACCCACATTCTGACGACTCAGCCATCAGAACACAAATCCGATGCACTAAACCACTCGACCATGGCACTCCATACATACATTTAACAAAGTGTATACTGACATTAACTGATATACAAACTAAATTTTAAGTCTGTATGGAGTCACTGGCTAAACACATCCCATTGGCCCGGTATAACACATTGTATCGACATCGAAATAGAAGTTCGAAGCGATTGGCTGCCCACAGAAAAGTGAGTTGTCTGAAGAAATGTGTTGTCGAATTATTGGAAGATTTTCCAAAAAATAAAATGTTTGGCTACTCGGCCGTTCGACTAGGCTAATGGATGGTCTTCAACTACGCCGCCATTTTCATTAAGTTGGGTAAATGCCTTTAGGCAGCAGTATCGTCGACAAATAAAATCATTTCTGCAACCAATCAGGCATTCGTTCCAGTAGGTCTAGATTATTGATACTGATATGACATGTACATTTTATTTTGTTTGGGCAATAAAGAAATTTTTCACAATAGTGAACAGAACATGTTTGCCCGTTCCATTGAGCCTGGTAACAAACATGTGCGTCACGCCTTACAGGTGGAAATCACTGTGCATTGTATCACTCACCTTTTTCATAATTTCTTCTTGTGAATAGACTGAAAACACGCTTCAATGCTTTGTGTCCGCACCGTTTGCAATTTAGATGTACTAATGGGAACGGATGGCTCGATATATCAAAGCCCATCCTGGCACGTCAATATGCTCTGCTTTTAAATATACGCTGCTGTTCAACGAGTTTGATTCACACTGCATATTCATCTTATTAAACTACAAACCAGTTTAACTGTAACTTTATATTATTCATAAAAACTCCATTCCGTATGTACCACAAGAAATACCTTCAATTTAGTCCAATATGACTTCAGATATATAGATATCATCTTCTATTCCGCTTGTCTAGATATCGGAAGAAAACAAATAAACAGGTCGGAAGAAAATAAATAAAGAGAGTGAAGAAGCAGATTGATATCAGTTTATATGTATTAGATTTGAAAACTTTGGGTCCGTAGTGATTGTTTGTGTAAGAATCATCACTCTATTTTGTTTTCATTGCAAACACGTGAGGATTTATGTCTTTTAAAGCCCAAGTGGAGGGTTCAGAATTTATTTTGATATATTACTATTTAATTAAAATCTCTCTACGGCCCCCATTATCAGCACAACCATCAGCAGCACAAGTAAACTTCACATTCCATAAGCCAAAACCACCTTCTCTCAACACACTGTGTACTTTTTCTGGCCCCATCAACTGGAATAATCTTCCATTGTCTCTTTCTGAATGTCACTCATTTAACATGTTTAAACACAAACTCGGGTCCTTTTTAGTTTCGTCTTTATTAATGTCCTCTCTATGCCCATTTCACAACTTGTTTTTTGTTGTCTTTTGTATTTTCAAGGCATATCCACAGGTTGTCTTTTGAATTTTTCTTCCACTGTATATTAATTTTATTTATACGACTGTGAAGTGGAAACAAATGTTTCAATGAATTGAACTGAATACATAGCCTAGCATATCTCAATTTTTTAGAAACTCGACAACATAATAGTTGGTGTAACAATTCCATAATGTCTTCTTGATCTTGTTGTTTATGCACTTAACAGGACTGTGCGATAGTAACTCGACTGTGTGACATTCCTATGTTGCTGCATCAGCTCCTTGTCTTTCTCTGAATTATCTAGTTGTACCTTTATACATTCTCTGAACATTATCATCATAACAATCAGTGTATATACTCATCAGTATAAGATCATAATTTTCAAGTTAAATGTCACCAAAGATCCCTACGGAATTCCTCCTCTCCTGCAGCCTTTGAAATCCTTGTTTACCCATCCCCGCTCCCCCCCCCCCCCATCTACCTTCCAAACTGAAAAACATAGCTACACGCCTCTGAATCGGCTTGGGTTCACATAGATCAATATGTTCCCCTATGGTCTTCTTTAGTATCAAAGGAGTGAAAACGTTTTCCCTGTCGTAGAGACAGGTGCAGATGTTTGGTATAATGGAGATGGCTCAGCAGACCATACGTGATTGCAGAATTGCTCTTCTACCGCGTTGTTTGATAGGAGTATAACTCAGATCACGGGTCACTTCTTCAGATAAACACTTAGTTTCATCTAAACTGTCTCCTGTAAATCAAACTCTCCTCCCCTTGATTGCTTGAAGACATCAAAAGAGTCTTAGCCCTATCCTTAATTTGTCTCTCTACATTGTGGCATTTCCCGATGAATTATAATTTTCATTAAAACAAGTTTAATTCCCAAGCTTCTTTGCAGGACAGTAGGCTCTTAAACAGTAGTAGCGAACGGTGAGATTGCAAGAGATAACGATGTGCTTGGAGTGAACAAATAAATAATAACGACATCCTTTCTGAGTGATCCCCCAATTTACTCTTCCCATCGAGGTAATTCTACCTCTATGCTTCCCACAACTTGGGATGTGTTCCATAATAAGGTAGACTGCCTGTAAATATACAGTAATCCGGAAGTCCTGAGTTCGAGTCGCACTTTAGTTTATATTGAGTTGTTCACTCCAAGCACTTACTTATGAAAACAGTCATCGGTTATCCCTTGTGGATTATTGTATAGCGCGTTATAGATGTGTGCTATTCCTAGAATGTGAAATTTTACTGCAGAGTAAAATTGCCTGATAAGCCAGACATATTGCCTGATAAGCCAGACATCTGTCTATCTTATACTATTATTGGAATTATCATCTGAAGGTATACCAGAAACACTGATCCGTTAATATCTACAACGAGTAAGATTTCCAATAATTGCAGCTGTTTTTATATTGTCTGTCGGCTTCAAAGAAAAGGCTTTCATCACAAACACAGTCGTTTACAACTAACCTGTATCCAAATTGATAAAGGCAATATCATTTAAAGGGAGTATTGTTTAACATTTGAACCTAAATAACAATACCAAGTTGTTGCCTACTATTTGTCAATACAAATAAAAAAGACAACATTGTCTGAAGCCCAGTGTATGGTTTCCCTGGAAACAACACATTTTCACACAGTATAACACAAACGAAACACCATTGTGATGATTGAGTATGTATGAAAGTCTCCCTCGTACGTTAGAAGAATGTTGTTAAAGGCCCTGTCACACCATGGCGTATGGCCTGAACGTATGCCAACGTATGCGAAATATCGAAAATACGTTGGTGTACGTTGGTGTACGCTGATATAAGTTAGGGGTAAGTTGGGGATACGTCGTTTACGTTAAGAGCACGCTGTGATACGCTGTGAAAATTTGGAACACGTCGAGCCCGCGAAAAATTATTGAGCATGTTCAAAATTTCTCGGCGTACTCAACGTGTGCTTAATACGTTCTGCATAAGTTCCCGGTAAGTTCGTGGTACGTTAGACATACGTTGACATACGCTGATATACGTTAGAGGTACGTTACTCGTAAGTTGGTATACGTTGATGTACGGCGGCTGACGGGGAAACGTACAGCCAACGTAGTGATAACGAGTTGATAACGTATATGTGCCGTATGTCTAACCTATGCCTGACGTATCTCCAACGAGTCTCGACGTATTCTGACGTATCCACCTTATGCACAACTTATGCCTGGCGATCGTGTAACGTATATAACGTGTTTCTACAGTACAGCTAGCGTATGTGCCGTACAGCTAGCGAGCATTCGGCGTTTTGGGAACTTATGGGGGGGTTGAGTATATATATATATGGGTCCCTTGAGTAACTCATCCTCACTTCTTCATGGTCTGTCGTGCTGAACACATCAACCCATCATCATCATACGCTCGCATACGCTGTGATACGCTGTCATAAGTTTGTTATAAGTTAGTGATACGCTATCAATACGTTAGTCATACGCTATGTATACGTTAAATACGCTATGGATACGCTATGGATACGTCCATTCCAACACCGATGTCGACTTTTCAGATGCAATTCGTTGGGAAGTTGGACGTTCTTGGACTCTGACAATTTTCGAGCTATTTTTTGTATACGTCGGTATACGTTCAGGCCATACGCCATGGTGTGACTATAATCATAGGCCCCTATGAATTAAATGTGGGAATTTCTCTTGAGCGATCACCAAGAATTGCCAAGACCCTTGTTTTAGGATTTATTCAGTGTATATTATTGTTTCTTTTCTCATCAGACATTCAATTCTCAAGACTACCCGCTAGTTGAAGTGCTGAGCAAATTAAGAGCTCAGTCAGTCGGGTTTGGAGGGCTCCTGTTCAAGATCACACATCAACACGTTCATTGCTTACAGTGCTCAGTTTTATACAAGATACTCCAGCGCTGTTTGATTTGTATCCGTAGTCAGTCTTGTCAATAATAAAGCTGAATTGAATTGTCGTAGTTAAATGAAAGTGTTCTGTATTGGAGCGATGGAGATTGTCAATATGCCACCTGCCACAAACCTATTCTTCTTGCACATCTTCATCACTTGTTTGTCTTCATCACTTGTTTGTCTTCAGGCTGAAAGTGTTGATTCTAATACTTATATTGATGGTATCTGAGTTAATGACCACAACCTTCACCGGCGCCAAAAAATAAATCCACTAATGTCCAAAAAATGAAGTTAATTATATTAGTTGATATAATATTGTCTTTGTTTTGTTTTGTATGTTTATATTTAACTACACATAAAATTGTTCAATCGTCTTGTTTATTGTACTTATCTGGGGGGGGGGGGGGTCCTTACTAGACAAGCATTGCTTCTTAAGGGCCTCCTTCCACATGCATTTAATTTCTCTGCATCCTATTACTATTTACTATTACTATCCATCTATTATTATTGCTATAACCCTTATAAGATTATTGTATGTTTACTTATATCCATAATGTATATTTTGATAAGTGTGGAAATATTAAAGAACTGAACAGAACAGTCAATAATTATTGGCAACAGGACTACAACAATATAATATTCACTGAACTTACTAATAATATCTCTGTTACCGTTGAATCTATGTTAGAATGTATACAAATTTGATGTGTATTCCTCTGTGCGTGCATAAAACATAATTGTATAGCAGCAATGTAAAATACACAACAATTATTTTGAATTTATTCTGTCATAATATTATGACCTCTTACATGTCTACATTGGAAAACAAAATGCGATAGGATAGTGCCCTTATTTACATAGATCCAGTATTCATTTGCATAAATATAATAATATGACAATAATACCGGTATGCCACACCAGTACACAACACTTTTAACTGAAATTGTCACTTCAAATGCTTTAATAGGTAGTGCAGACAAGTATATGCAATCCATTTATATAATCATAGGTATTATTGGAGAAGTTTTTCATTGGTAGAAAATAACAATAAAAAACGTATCGTTTGTCATATTACTATGTTCATTTAAATGACCCACTGGATTAATGCAAATTGTGGAGTTTTATCATCTAATTGAGAGGCGAGATATCATCTGAACATGAGTAGACATGCGTTGTATCACTTGCACAGCTATTGCACGTTATGCATAGTGCGATGCACTTCTCATTTCTACACATTCTAAGCTTATGGCAACACTTTGATGACGTCAGTTGCTAACTTTAATATCAATGAAAAATGGCAACAGCGATTGTTATAGATAGATTTGCTTGTCGATTGATTTAAATTGATTAAGTTTTTCTGTTGCATGTACAGTGTGAAATATTAATGTGTTAGCGCCACTTTTTGCAGTTATGGGGACGTCCCTGCTGGCGGGAAGGAGAATGGAAGGTGGGACGTACGGACGGTATGTTTAATTTCGTGTATATGGGGAGAGGGTTGTATTAAACACTGTCAAACGTTGTTGTTGTTATTCTTGTTGTTATTGTAGTTGTTGTCCTTGTTGTTCATGTTCTCTATCTTGTTATTGTAGTTGTTGT
This sequence comes from Zoroaster sp. YZ-2022, assembly GCA_029582265.1. Lineage (NCBI taxonomy): Eukaryota > Metazoa > Echinodermata > Asteroidea > Forcipulatida > Zoroasteridae > Zoroaster > Zoroaster sp. YZ-2022. The sequence goes on along the minus strand of CM055833.1, from coordinate 25,962,933 downwards.
AGCCTACTTTTGCTGTTGCTGTTGCTGTTGCTGTTGCTGTTGCTGTTGCTGTTGCTGCTGTTGTTGCTGTTGTTGCTGTTGATGTTGTTGCTGTTGATGCTGTTGCTGTTGTTGCTGTTGTTGCTGTTGTTGCTGTTGTTGCTGTTGTTGCTGTTGTTGCTGTTGTTGCTATTGTTGCTGTTGTTGCTGCTGTTGTTGTTGCCGCTGTTGTTGCTGTTGTTCTTGTACTTGTTGTACTTGTACTTGAAGTTGTTGTTCTTGTTATTGTTCTTGTTTTTCTTCTTCTATTTGTTGTTATCTTTGTTCTTGGTGTTCTTGTTTGTTATCTGTCTGTCGGTCGGTCGGTCTGTCTGTTGGTCTGTCTGTCTATATAAGCCGTGTTTCCAACATTTTATCCAAAAACGTGATGCATTACAAGATTTCCCTATAATGGAACTACCGAACGGATCAATTTCTTGGATGAATGGCATGTCGCTAAGAAATCAAATATTAAGAGACGCTGAAAAACCTGGGTTATATTTCTCACTGATTTTAAATACACTGTCATGTCGTCGACTCTGTTTTTCTGAATTTTGTTTAATTCTCCATTTAAAAAAGTTGCTACGTTTTTAAAACAGAATGGAATTTATTTATCTGTTTCAATCTTCAAAAGTTTGGTAAATGGCACCAAATAGTGCGTAAGAATATGCTATCTCTATTTCCAGTTTCTGTCACTATGGTAATTAACATCTAATGTAATTAACATCTAACGTGTCATTGAACAGATTTGATTCTCATAATTATAGCTTCTAGGACCTTGACTTATTTGCCCTTTCCACGGCACTGTGATCTCCCGCCCTTTATCTAACGCAATTATCTCTGTCCTTCATGTAATTTAAAAATCTGAAGGTGCTTAAATTAGAATGCACGTCACGTTGTTCGGTAGCAAGATATAAATATTTCTATTTTTATTCTAGCATTGGTAAGTGCTCGACTCCTATGCTTCCATCAAGGCTGGAAAATTATAGAACCTTCCTCTGAGATTGGAAACAATAAATAGAAAGAGTAAAGTGAATTTTAATGTTGGCATGATGATAAGGCTCAACGCTGGTCCTGCCTTCAAAGCACAACTGAATTGTTTGGTATGTTGTATGTAACCACATGTCATATCCCTATCGTTAGGTGTGCCATCCACCCATCCCAGTATTAATATTGATGCATCTACAGATAGTTATCAAGTTTCATAAGGGTATGTGATATTCATGTCCTTTAAAGTCAACGGTTATATGATTGGTCTGCATATAATTAGTTCAAATCAATCAAGTGTCACATATTCATGAATTATATCTCCATTATACGAAGAGGAAACCAACATTTAATAAATATAAATCTTAATAGATTAATGCTGAAAGTACAGTCAAAGTCCCTAATAGGTATCGTGAGTTTAAGAAATTAATGATGAGGCGACCATAAGGTGGTTCCCTCAGTGCAGGATATTTATTTTACGTGCATTTTCGACTGATACAGGATAGTGTGTTCATCTCCCTGGGGTAATTTCATTTGTTTAATACATTATTTCAGCAGGTTTGCATGCATGTTTTAATATTCCACATGAGAATTTAGGTGATTTTGATTCAAGCAGACTATGTAACCCGAGGGAGTATTATATCACTCAGTACCATCCAAGATATCAGAGATGATTTAAAATTGGGGTCAAAGGAGCAGTGACCTGGAAAACCGACTAAGATTGTTGATAAGACATTAAGATGGATTTGAGTAATAGCCGTGCTAATGGAAAGCAGATATCATTATTAAAAATCCTTGCATTACACTCTCTATGGTGTAATACCGCCTTGTAATCGTAAACCAGACAGTGATTTATTTACTGGTGTTGTTCGTAGCCAGAAGCTCATTCTACTTCTCCATCATATTGACGTATTTATGATGTTGTATTCAGAAGCAGTTTAATACCTCAGTGGTATACTACTCTCTGGTGAAGAGTTGTTTGAATCCACGGATATCCTGGGGGTATCGTTAGTGGGGTGTCAGTATGTGCTTCCTGTTTTGATTACTACGTATGTACATTTACCATACGTTTTCAGTATTCTACTTTCGTTTACAGTGTGCCCCTTCCCCTGGCAGAGAGCCACCTTTATTGCAATGTATGCATTTGGTATTCTCGAACAGTTTTACATACTTATTTTGCGTTCAGTTGATTTTGTTATCCCTTAAAATCTTTCTCACTGAGGCAGTATCGTGGCTTGAATTTTCATGTGCACAGAAACCATTACAGCCCGACTCTCTCCCACCCCGATGTTTGTAAAATTATTTTCACGCCTAACCCCCCCCCCCCTTCAGAAGTTATAAATTTATAAATGGTATATGTTCACTTTAAGACACTCTGTTTCTCCTCTGCTAGGTATTAATGTGTAGCCATGCTTCGTCTTGCATGCAGAGACCTTATATAAACACACTGCAACACACAGTGAATTTGCATGTAAGTTTCCTCTATGCTTCTAGTGTTTATTCTCAACAAAATGCATAAATTCCACTTCCAGCGAGGATTGTTTGTAACCTAAACAGTTTAACTGTACCATCCTGCAGAAATAAAAACAACCTTAAATAGCCAAGAAAGTCGAATCTGGCCTGGAGCCCAATAATAAAATTATTATGATCCAACTTCCCTTCAAGATAGGCCTATATCCATCAGACTCTCTGATAACACTTCGAGTGTCTCAGAGCGGGAAAACAATCTCATAAAAACAGATCTCTTTCATTCACCGATCTTACAAAAATATTTTTTTTAAACGAAAACACTGCTTAGATTTCAAAGAAATTTGAAAACATGTTAATAATTTTGTGTACAGATTTATGACGTTAATCCAACAAAAGCGAATGAAAGACAAAACCTTGCATTGTCTTTAATATCCCGTTTTGCTCATGTACCGTACCGTACCCCTCATGTGCCCCTAACGTTCCCCCATTTTTTCCCATTTGTAAACCATGTTTATCTCGGTGTCCGAAAAGTCAAAATTGAAGACTATACCAAGTGACTTTGTGTTTTTACTGCCTACGTTTTCCAATCAAGCTCAAATTGTCAACAATCATTTCACTACCATCGAAGGAAATTGTCTCTCATCAGTACCGTATCTTTTACCGCCTTTTCTTATTTGTGGTATCTGAGAGACTACGGAAATTGAGTTTAAAGCAAAACCCTCTTTATACTCCGTACTTGAGGTAATTAATTTAGAAGAACACTCGAAATAATTCACCGTCAAATTTTGTTATATCTTGTTAAAGCCCTTTTGAATTTCTCGTGCCATCCTTACTTATCGTTACTAAAGCAGTAACTAAACTCTAGTCATGTGTTAAATTAATTCAATTTATGTGGAAGATGTAGGCCTACCGTCTTGTTTTGCTCAATAATACTTTGAACTGCTCATTTTCAGACATTTGCTAAAAATATACTGTACAATTAAACTCTGGGTTTTTCGACCGACTTTGAATGCAGCATTACGATCTTGTACCGGTAATCGTTGTACCCGCAATTAATAAATTTAATTATAAAACTGAGAAAGATTGATGATATTTCGTTATAATGATATCCAGTTCAGCGTTGTAGTAAAGGTCAATGGTGGTGCTTAAGAAACTCCTTCATTCCATTATGAAGCTTCTCAGTTAGGCACTTAAGGTATCACTTAGTTTTCCATCTTGAATTTGGAGATGCAAAGGAAATTCTCATTTTCAATGACATATGAATCTGCCCTAAAATCTGCAACCGAAGTAACCGTTGGCAGGGAAAATTAAAAGCATGTCTGCGAATGTTTAGTCAAATTCATTAAAGCTAGTCATCGGGTTTTCACGATGTATTTCTTAAATTTAAACACGTTAATAAAGGACTTGAGCGTATTCTTTCTTTCTTTTCGGGGGGGGGGGAGTTAATGAGTTGGTCTAATTAACAACATAGTTCTTCTATTTCTTCTCAAAATTGGAAGAAAAAATGAGAAAATAATCATTTTTCAAGACAACATTATGTTAATATGATCATAAAGTCTATTTTCAAAGTCAAATCACGTAGATATCTTTCCATTTGCCATGACAGAACAAGCAAACTTTGATATCCCTTTTGTAACTAATGATACGATGTGGGTGATTAATAAGGCGGTACTATGTATTGTATACATTATTTTATTGGATTATTTGTAACTCGGTGCACACCTATAGAATATTAGAAATCTTACTTTAAAGGGCAACTGATTCGATTCTAAAATGTCTTTCAATAAAGAATGCAAGTGAGACTTATTTTATTCCGTGACAGGATGGATATAAAAATACAATCATTTGTTAAAATTATCAATACGTTACATCAATAGACGGAGACCTAACAAATAATTAGACTCTCAAAAACATTCAAAAGTCCGGATTACAAATTGATTAGATGAATAGAGAAGGTTTGAATAATTATGACGTATGAATAATTATATAAGTGGGACTGTCAAGCAAACTCTGGACCTTACTCGTCTATTTTGAGAAGAAAAAAGGAGAGGGCTTTGAATTATTTCAAGTTTGAATGTGGGAAATGACTGGTGAAATATTTCAACACTGATTGGTGTGGATGATATAATTATTGTACAGTGAGATCAAGGTGAGATTGGGACGGGGTACCTTAAGTGGAAAAATAGAAAAACAAGCTATAAGGTTTTAATTTACACATTTAAAAAGGAAAGTCAGGTCCAGTGTCTGCCTACGTTTATTTAGTGGAACTAGGGAGATAATGGGACTGCTTACGTGTCATCTACATTGTTGCCAAGGAACCAAAGAAATGTATTTTGGTTGCGTACAATCCGTGTTTCATGAAAGGCAGGTAACTGAGTTAAAAAAGGCAGGAGAGAATTCAAGCATTTGGTTTGTTTTCTGATACTGGTATATCCTGGTGCCTGGTATGCACTGGACAACATGGTAGCAAGATTAGTTTTCACGACTGAAAATATGAATTTTGTGTTTAAATTGAGTTTATTTGAAACATTTGATCAAAGTTTGAACGGACATAAATCAATAATACATACATTAAACACGATTCCTAAACAACAATGATATTGACTCTTAAGATACATATGTTGGTTTTATTGTAAAAAATTTGTGTCACAACTTATGTTTCGTTTGAGTCGGTATGTGATTCTTATAATTGAAGTAGATCATTTATATTTATAGAAAGTGTCATGTTTTACAACAGCATATGATGGGCGTTCGTGTTACACTTTCTATAAATCAATAAAATATCACCCCGAGAAAGCCTGACATTTATCGCGACGAGAAAAATTACACTTAGGAAAATCAAAGGTCGGAAAACATTCATGATTAAAGGGAACTTATAATAATATTATTACGATATGAATCTGTGCCGATCCTTCATTGTGTGGATAACGATATGGACATACGTTTAGCCTACATAAAGTTTCAGCTTATTACGGTGGTTGTGTCAAAACGATATAACTGTGAAAATTTTGGATCAACAAACACAAACCATCATTACCATAATTTTTATGTTTGATACCATCAATAATATAGGCTTCTTCACCAAGTAATGTTATGCACACATTTGATATTAGTCAGATTACTCATGAAATTGCCTTTAAGATGTAATGATTCATGATACAACAAATCGTATGATATTCCTTTAATTTGGAGGCAGTGGTTTAAAGCAATGGTGGGCCTATATCTAATATACGTTGTCAAATCAAACATAAGAACAGCATAATTGAAGTGTGACGCAGTTGTTTACGTCACACTGTTCTTGGTTGCCAGCGCCTGTGATTGGGTGGCTACACGGCCTTATTCGTAAGCATCTGATGTCTCCATATACACCAGCCAATCATGGCACGAGCTATGACTTTAATAAAAGCTGTTAGGTTGTCGACTGGTAATCATTGAAAGCAGGACTGGGAAGCTGCGATCACGGCCTGCTATGAACCTTCATCAGCATTGATATTTGCACCGTTTCGCACGAACTGAATGCTTGAAATTGACTGTCACTGAAGGCAACACAAACGTACAAAGCAACACACGCACATTTTTTTAAAGTGGTGTATAATAGAATTACTTTGATGGAAGGCAAATGATTTCGCTACTTCAATGTCGTCGTCTTTTCACGGCCATTTGACAGTGCACAATTAAGTGAACAATTATAATTTAGATGATGCATGCTTAAAAGCCACGACTGATAAAGGCAATCCGTGATTACTCCATTTCAAAGAGTTGTGGGTTTAAATCGAACAGATCAGAACTTTAACTGTGAAGACTCCAAGCATGTTCGGATCATCGTCTGGCATTACAGAAACCATGACTTCGTATAGCACAAGTTATCTCAATGTTACCAATATCACGAGTACATCATTCGGTATGGGCTATGAAGAATCATATTGTATAAATCTAACCTTGGAGGATGAAGCAACACTGAAGCATGACTACTCGTACAGTCATGGCGATGCTCTTTTTCACTCGATCTTTTTACCTATCGTACTCATTATAGGTGTTCTTGATAACGCTGCCTTCATCTACGTTGTCCTTCGTATCCCACGAATGCGGACTGTAACAAACTGTTACCTAGTCGGTCTATCGCTAGCTGATATAATATTCCTTATGTTTGCCATCGGTAGTAAGTTGTGGTCTTATGCCAACTCTCCCATACTCGGTGACGATTCGCCCCTTGGTTTATCAGGGTGTCAGCTCAACCAGTTCATGGTTAATACCTCATACTTCGTGTCGCTCTGTTTCATTACCTTGGTGTCCTGGGAGAGATACAACGGAGTATGTCGCCCACACAGACGAAGGGATACCAAGGTAAGAGTATTCGGTAACGTGGCAGTTTCAACCCTAGTCTCATGTATAATGTCTGCGTCTCTACTGATGAGCTTCGGTAAAGAAGAAATCCAATGTACGATATGGCCACCGAGTCCAAACTTCTCTTCATGGCCTAAGACACAATTGTTCTGCATCCCAGCATTTGAATGGGCTGATCAGTTCTCCTACGGTGCTCAAACTATCCCATTTTTCATCTCGTTGTTTGTTAACTCGTTATTATACTATAAAATACTGCATGGTTTAGATCAGTCCATCAAACGGACTCAACAGTCAAATAATCGTAAAAGCAGGGACTCCACCCGGAATCAAGTAGCCAAAATGCTAATCATCAATGGTGTTGCACTATTTGCCCTCCTTGCTCCGTTTGAGGTTATGTCCATCTTTAGCTTGATTGCCATGCTCAGAGATAGACATTACATTCTTCCTTATAATGCCAGACAAGGTGTAGCCTACTTTGCACGTGTTGCCTCGTATTTTAACTCAATCATTAACCCAATCATATACACCGTACTCAGTAGCAGGTATCGAGAGGCATTTCAAATAGCTCTCCTTCCTGCAAGATGTCGTGCCCGCCCAAGAGATAATTCCACTCCCGGAAGCACTGGAAGAAGCGGTACCATGACAACGAGGGCTCATGAATCCAAGATGTAAACTACGAGGGCTTCAAACCCCCAAAGTAAGCGTCTTGAAGAATCTAGATGTAGAATAAATATATAATAATCGGCACTTTATTCCAATATTAATGTAATATAGGGGTATAGGTTGTATTAACGTATTTGTTATCCTTGCTTGAGTATTATGTTTAGTTTAATAGATATTAATCACTTTTTAAAAATTAATATAAACTGACTGACTCGGCATTGTATAATACACAACAGACTACCCATGTTCGAATTTGAATTTCGTATTAATGTGAATAGTATGCCCAAAAAGAGTCTCTTACTTTGCAAAGGTATCGCCCTTATCGCTCCATTATGTTTACCATCATTGTGCATTTCTAATAATTGCTGGTATCATTTTGGGTTTTTTTTCTTTAAGAGAGGAAAACAAACACTTTCAAAAGAGATCGTTGTCAGAAGTTACACTCACTGGCCATAAGTATTGCAACATTGAAATTCACACCAAAGTTCAGTTTGGAGAACTGTGTTACAATAATTTATTTTATTTTATTTACACTACTTAAGACTTCTTGAAAGTGCCTGTGTTTTGAAGTCAATGTTCTTTTTTACTGTTCTTGCTCGGAAACAAAGTCCTTCAATACTTTGTCGGGTAACCACGTGACCTGATAATTGCGGCCATCCGTCTAGGCAATGTCTCGTACAAATTCATGTTGCAATACTTTTGGCCAGTGAGTGTATATACACAAATTATATACACAAATTAATTTACGAAGGGACCTACTATAAGTGAAACTTGGGACATTCCTTGATTATTTTGTGAAATGTTTAATTTAAATTGTTTGTTTTTCCTTCCCTTCAATAGATGATACCGGTATAACATCGTTAAATAACAGATTATCAAGTTAAGGGATTGTTATCTTACAATTTATTTGGTATAAAGTTGGTATCAATCATCCTGAGAAATTATTTTGTCTGAAGTGCTTTCATCTTAGAAAAATCATGAATTGTTATTATGTCCTATTTTTGTAAAATGTAATTGTGGAACACTGGCCCACACGATAATGCATGGTACCGTGGATGGCAAGCACACGATAATGCATGGTACCGTAGATGGCAATCGAAGGCGAGGCAGTGCTTTCATCTTAGAAAAATCATGAATTGTTATTATGTCCTATTTTTGTAAAATGTAATTGTGGAACACTGGCCCACACGATAATGCATGGTACCGTGGATGGCAAGCACACGATGATGCATGGTACCGTGGATGGCAAGCACACGATGATGCATGGTACAGTGGATGGCAAGCACACGATTAATGCATGGTACCGTGGATGGCAAGCACACGATAATGCATGGTACCGTGGATGGCAATCGAAGGCGAGGCAGAACAAGAGCGAACTTGAGTAATGACATCAAGAACTGGACAGGGCGATCAGTGGTCAAATGCATAAGATTTGGGATCAGGAACAGTGGAGGAATACCGTTGCTTCATTAAAAGTGCCTCCAACGTTTTCAATCGGCTACAGGAGTGACCTGACCTGATATACTTAATGACAATGAGGTAATAATTGTGTAACCAACGTGTGAAGAGTTTAACTCAGTTTGGCTACACGTTTGATGGGTCATTTACAATGGTCAACTCTTCCCACTAGCGTGCATAAATGTATATATTTTCGAAAGTCATTTTAATATCTGTAATATTTGAGCGCCTTAAGCAGAATTTTTCAGGATGCTTGATACTATCGTTAACTTTTCGTTTTGTGCTTTTATGGTAATACTGAGAACATGTCGTTTTTATTGTGGAATATTTTCTGTTCAACTCCACTACCGTAGCTTGTATGTTTTCTAAATGATTAACATTTTGGACATAAGCATCATTCTTCTCATTGACTTGTGTGTAGTGAAAACTAAGATGTAAAGACGTAAAGAAAATATATATTCTTAATTCTGGGATTATTTGACCTATCGAATTATATTATGTTTTACACATCATGACTAGATAACTGACGCGTGATAAAGGTCGGTTTTAGATTATTCGTTAAAACGTGTGTTCAAGGATTAGTAAGCACATCAAGTTGCTTTCATCGATGTTTTTTAGATCATTCCATGATTGAGGTATAGCCTACGTGTATTATCTGCACAAAGTCATAAATTGATATCAAATAACTGGGCACACGTTTGATTTGATAGTAATTAGTGAATTGCAAACTGCACATGCTTAGGGAATGTTTAATGTACTGTGTATCAACTTTGCTATAATTTTGTTTCATTAGTCTATTTCACTATTAGCTGAAAGATTATGGTTAATAGTAAAACGGATAACAAAAGTGCTGGAAGCAAAATTCTTCAGGAGAAGAATATCAGTAGATTATTTTGTTTTCTTTTAATTTGTCCACAACTCATTGTCACTTGAAGTTAAAGGGGCAGTATCGTCACAATCAGAGCAGACGTTCGAAAGGGCATAGAATCGGTGTCCTCGTTTAAAAAGGAACACAGTGACTGAAAATTACTGGCTCATTTATGCAGCAGAAACGGTAATATGACCTGATCATAAGGTGATATTATATTCTGTCACTGTGTTAATCTAAAGCTAGCACTCCGATTCCATGCCCTGTTGATCGTGACGGTTTTCTCCCTTTAAAATAAACCCATAAACAATCGATTAGACTCATGATAAATGCACTATTGTGTAATATTTATACGAGTATCCGGAGTGTAACGTTTGATTGCAATACATAGACCTATATATCATATAAAATGCTTCCACATAATTTAACCCTCGTTAAGAAGTACCAGTATTATTTGAGCCAACAGTTATAATGCCTGTTGTTTGTGGACGGGAGTGCCAGTCTCATAAAAGGAATTCATGTATTCTAATTGGTAAACCATGCTACGCTTCCCTGAGGTAAACCATACCAATTTATAGTGAGGTTGTCATGTATTGGAAACGTGCCTCCCTCGTTTAATCACTATCCAGTCTCATTCTATGCAGCTATGTCAAATAATTTAGCCTACAGTTCCCTACATCTGAAGGTTATATAAATGATTTCAACGTTTCTTAGATATTAACGTCAATGTCTTTCGTGTACCAGACATTTCATCACGTTTCAATATTACTGTACTGATATAACTGTTTAGAGATGTAGGCCTATATCCCGTGTTTTTCTCTATTTCACAGGAAATGTGTGATTTCATCGGAAAATTGCTTTTTTTTTACTGGATGAAAGATTAACAAATCATTTAAATGACACATTTCGTAGAATAGTAACGTAAAGCAGTGTGATCATATCAACTAATAATTTTGGCACATTTTGACTGTTAAAATAAGCTTCTAACAGCAAATTTATTATCAATGTTCCGATGAAAATACAAATTTCCAGTAAAATAGAGAAAAATACGGCCGAAACACTGTTTGTTCATTTACAATCATTTTTGCTTTCACGATTTTATTTCTGATTTGGTATTGTGTTGAGTGAATGCATGTAATTAAAAGGGTTTGTTTGTAAAAAGGCGTGATTGGCCTTGAAGTTCCTTATTAGTATTCAATGACTAAGACACTAAGACGTAATTATGTTTACTGTTCCTTCATGATAGTCTAATGCTAACTAACTAATGTTGATTAGTTTGATTGAATAAGTGGCGTGTGGTGGACAAACAATGTCACAGCTTGTACAAACACGATTTACTGTCTATTCAAGTTCCTGAACCGCAAAAAATGTAAATATTTGGAAACACATGCCAACTTATATTTGTATTTATGAATCGTATCACGAGATTAACAGCTGCACTTTATTATATTATATTATTTACATGTATTGTTTGATTGTGAATTGATATAATGTCTGCTCAATATTGCCATACACGTACAACATGTCCATCCATATGTCCAATGTTAGTATCGGCTCAGAGCAAAACTGCAAAAACAAGTAAGCCCCCATGCCCATTTGCCATTCCTTTTCATGAAGTTTTTTTAAAGATATTTCGCTGTAATACGTAATAATCTCATTTGTCCATGGTCATAATACTTTTCCTTGACTCAGATCACACATTTTTAGGTCAATTTGTTGCAGATTTGGGTGAACATGCCAAAATATATATTGTTCAAATTCAAATTATTGTAGGCATTTGTGTACCATTTCAATTATGGGCCTAACCCATATGGTGTTGATCATTGATTGTAACGCCTTTGGAATGATTTACCTCTGTACATTCGTGAATCTCAAACTGTTTACTCCTTCAAGAAAAACTTAAAAACTCATCTTATGTGTATTGCCTATAAGGACTACTACCATTCATTTATGCATTTTTTTAAATCTTTTTGATTAGTATTATATTGCATTTGCTATTGTATTGTTATGCTATTGTATGATTTCTTGTTTACTGTAAAGCGCCTTCAGCACTTCTTGGTGGATATGTGTGCATTATAAATCTTCTGTATTATTATTATTATTATTATTATTAACTCGAAAACAGCCGTCAACATTTTGATTTGATATGTATGCCTAGTACACTCAAGGTTGAAAGTGGTTTAATATACAATTATTCTCAGACATCAGCCGTTAATGTTACTTTTATTCTGTTTCATATCACACACTGTTATGAAGCACTCGAAACCTATCAACCGTGTGATTTGCTGTTCTGATTCAAAAGGTCTATTTATACTCATCCATCATGATTTCTCTCCCAAGCTTTGGGAATGCTATGCCAAGATGATGGTATTTCTAATAACAGTCAGGTAAAAACGCTGAAGTAACCGTGTTATAGCGATTAAAAGCCCACAATTAATTTAGCTGACGGGACACCGCTCACTCAATGCGTCTTCGCGCTTGATTTACGAGCGGGAATAATTAAAATTTTGGCACTAATCCCTGTAACGACTGCAGTACCATACCCAAGGAGTTCACCTGAGGGAAGTAACTGGTCCCACTCCAAGATTTGTGTAATTTGATTTCTGTAAAGAATATATAGGGGGCTTACCGATATTCCTATAGGGGCTCTTTCTTCTGCAGAAATTTGGCAATATGTTTGTTTTTACTGAACGGACCGACTGCCCGTATGCAAATCACCACCCCCACCTCTCTCTCTCTCTCTCTCTCTCTCTCTCTCTCTCTCTCTCTCTCTCTCTCTCTCTCTCTCTCTCTCTCTCTTTGTCTCTCTCTCTCTTTGTCTTCATCTTATCACAATGTTTAAAAAGCTAAGAAATGAATTGCAATATGTTGTTACCAATAGACAACATTGTAGTGTATGATATAAATTATTACAATAATGTGTGTATTGCCATGCGTGTATGAATATGACCGAAGTCAATCTATACGTATAATAATAACTAACAAGGCACTCAGATCACAGTCTGATTACGACTCAAATTTCAATGCATTTTACTGTTTAGGGCTCAAGGTTAAAGTGTCATATTTTGTTGTTGATGGAAGGAAGGAAGGAAGGAAGGAATCAGTCGCGCATTAGTAAAACGATCAGTACAGGCATGGCAAAACAGACATCACCACTAAAGCAACGATAAATATCAGCTCTAAAAAATGTTCATACTCAAGTAAACCTCTTGGCTTTATTGGATCTTTCTCCATTATGTTTTGATGTTCTAAAGTAACATTTTTACACAAAATTCCTACTCATTAACGGTCATTTTGAAAACCAACACACGATCTGCTTGTCAGCAAACAAAAACTTTTAGAATCTCGTTTATTCTAAATGTTCAATACTTGAAGTATTGGAGGATCTGGGGTCAAAGGTGGTATATAGCTCAAACTTTCCTGTGTATCTTCCCTTTTGCCTGCCTTAATGTGAATTAACCAATCTTACTCAACCACAATATCCAATATTAACTATAAAAGGGCATTAACAGGACTACTTGAGGGTAGGGCAACACTATTGTATAAATGTCATCCTTTAGTCACTAGAGACACTTTCAAGATAAGTGTTCATTACAATCTGTTACGCGCGTGACTCAGAAAACCTTTTAAATGAAAGTGTTGATTCACATGAATCATAAGACTAAGGCATTAATTCATAAGACGGTACAAACCCTTGGGGATGTATACAAATATTGCAACATCTCTGCCTACCCTGGGCAGACATTTGCATTGTGCTGATATCTGACATTTCATTAGGGCCATATTAGTCTTTGGATCCACCCAAGATATTGGACGATTTAAAGGGGCAGTATCGTCACGATCAGAGCAGACTTTCGACAGGACATGGAATCGGTGTCCTAAGATGAACACATGACTGAAAATTACTGGCTCATTTATGCAGCAGCATCGGTAATATGACCTTATCATGTGGGGTATTATTTTCAGTCACTAGGTTAATCTAAAACTAACACTCCGATTCCATTCCCTCTTGATCGTGACAATACTGTCCCTTTAATAATTATAGGCCTAATCATACGTATGTTGATATAAGTTAAACATGATTGATTGAGTCTCATCTATATAACTATTATTAAGATAGTGTTAACTTTACGTGAGGGTTGTGAGATTATTAAGAATATTACCCTTTCCCGTGTTTTTCTGGAATTTGTGTGAAAAACACCATGCGTGAGTTTTGCTTTTTAATGATTCATCATGAAGTTTATATTTTTATTTCATAAGTATGTATAAAATTAATGAATTTCACGTACAAAAACACACAAAATGATATCCTACAGCTGGTCTGTCCTATTTAGACATAAATATGGGTGCATACTCGGCCGTCGTGATGGTCTAATAAAGCCATGGCTACCTTTGTTCTGCTCGCTAACTAAACAAACGTTCCGTGAGCGAGAGAGTGTCAATAATCGGAAGTCAGCAGCCCTCCTCCCCCCCCCCCCCGTTAATTACACTGACAGTTGACTTGGACGACTCGACAGACTTATCTGACATTATCAATTGTTACTTACTTACTGAACCGACTTACTGACGGACTGACTGACTTCTATAATCTTGTTGCAACCATGTGACTGTCTGAATTTATCAATGACAATGGTAGTTGTCTCTATCTACGAGTTATGGTATTATATGGACAATGTTTGTCTGTCTTCATCATGTATACGTCTTTGTCTGTTCTTTGTTTGTTTGTTTGTCCGACTTCTGTTTATCCGTGTAACAGTTGTTTTGCTTTGCCGTGTCTGTTTCGGTGTCTGACGTTGTTAATCTTTATAGCCGACTCTCTGTTTGTCCGTCAATGTGTCTGTCAGACGTTTATGTTTATATTGTTTTATCCGTCCTTTTGTCTTTGTGTATACGCGCGTAGCGTGTGATCTTGTGGATAAGTCCAGATGTACCAATTACATCCATCAGACTATCAAAAGTTCACTCACAATAGCAATAAATGACAGACACAACAATTGACTGTATTGGACAGTGGAAACACGACTCTGACGTAAAATAGGTTTCTTTACAACAACAAAACAATTCCAAAAGTGTTAACTATTTTCCGCTCATGGAAGTGATACTAAGCTACCTTAACTACCACAGTGATCATAACAAACTCCACAACAAATATGTATAAATTCACATCGGGTGTATGCCTTCATACTTTTAAACACCCTTAGCCCATAAATAGAGCATTTATGAACATTTAAATTGTTGTCATTTTAATCTAGCTTAATTATTTACCGGTTTTTAATTAATATTTAGTTTAAACAGTTTAGTTTATTATGTGAAATGTTTGCAATATTGATACCATATCGATACCATATCGATACCACATCGATACCATGTATCTTTCGTTAACATTGTAAAATGCGAGCATGTAAGTTGCATGTAAAAGGTTGTGAGAGCATCAATAAAAAAATAACTGTATATTATTAATTAACGCTCTGTATGTGACAGATTTTGTCGTTTTTTAATTATGCGTGGGTGTTATAACACCGTGTCCATGGCTGACCTAGATTCCCTGTGAAATATTTGCATGGTTGCATGACTGATTGTATAAAAGCGTTATCTGACAGGTAACCGCCTCGTACATTTTAAATGAATTATAATCCCTGAATTATATTGAGATCATGAACTAATTGCCATATAGCTGCTTCGTGGATACATTTATGGACCAACATCTCAGGGGATTGTACCAAGTTATTAAAAATACACAAATAGTTGGAATAAAGATGCATTTGGAAATTGTCTATTGTCTCCTGGTAATCTGAGGCCTCGGCCATTAACATCGGCACTGAAGGTGCCTAGGGGTGGATTAAATCCAGCATAGTTGCTGTAAGCCTGGGGACACGTCCCACGAGAAAGAATGTTCCCCAGATACCCTCGCTGAAAATTCAATTTCCTAATAAATTTTAAAGGTTTTCCGTTTCAGTGCATACATAATGTTCCTGCCTCTTAGGCCTTTCACTGAAAAACAAAATCCAAAGCGGCTGAAAAACATGAAGCCTAACACCTAAAGAAGGGATACCTCGACCAAAATTGGGAGACCAACTGTTGGTTTTTCAGTATCTGTATACACTCATTAAAAAAGAAGAGTTGTACCTCCTTCCTTATAACCCAATTCTGTCAAGAGTATAAATTTAACAGCACAACCTGTAAATGTTTACACCCATTGTATAAATCCATTTTTTGTTATTGCTTCAGTAGACGTGCTTATCACTCCATCACATTATCAGCAATGGTGTCTCTTGAGGTGAATATATATATATTGCCTAAAAGCTAAAAGGTATAATAAACACCATCAAAATGCCTGCATGATCGACCCAGGTATGGTAGTTTAGCAGATCAATGAATAGACATTATTATACACCTTCACATACGAGGTGTTACCTCATCTCACCTTAGTAACTTGCCCTAGATAAAAAGGGATGAGAATTGCCATAAGGTGCCATATAATATAAACACCTCGGTGGAAACGAAGACAAACACAAACATTCTGCACGGTTGGCTGCAGGACACGGGGGACCTCTTGCGTGGTAACAAAGGGACACATTGCCAGCTAAGAGGGGCATGCGTACAAAGTATGGTAAATTGAGGAGAGTGCATTCCCCACCCTTGGACCTCCTGGATCCGCCAATGACCAACTCATAAGATCAGCCCCCCCCCCCTCCGAAGACCTGATAACTTTTCTGTGTATGTTATTTTGAATTACCGAGAACGTTTCGGCAACATGATTTTTCCACTTTGTTCCCATGCATTAGCTGCATGTACCTACTTGTTATTGTGTTTTTGTCCTGTTTAATTTCTGTTGTTGAAGTTATATAAAACTTGACTCTTATTACTTGGCAACAGAAGAATCAGAAATGTTTTCCTTAAATGGTTTGGGCTTTCCTCCTGCAGTATGTCCCTTCCTGTTAATGCTTTTATTTATGTAATCCTTTTCATTCTACTGTTAGCACGTACATGGGGTCATCGATACAAGCTCCAGTGGCGCACCCAGGATTTGATTGGAGGGGGGGGGGCTCAAAATATTTTTATTTAAAATCCAATATGGGGGAGAGACATGGCTGACCCAAACCATAACCGCTGGCGCGGCTGCAGCCATGTCCCTAGTCGTGCTCGTCAGTGAACCTACGGCACATGTTAAATGTTTCCTGGTGGTTTCTAGTCATAAAAAGAAGACATTATGGCATGATTCGGACTCGTAGGGTTTTACCTTCCATATAATTTCCTCCTCTTGATGTAAAGAACTTGAGCTTGTTTCGTCTGCAAGATTTCTATAGTTAAATACTTTCATTGCGTGGACGTAAAGTTTGTGATCATTCCGGGCGGAGCTAAATTTTTCAAACACGAATTTGGCGGCAAAACCAAATCCCAATATTATCCAATCGGTGTTTGCTAAAAGAGTGTCACATAATCTTTGTAAATTAAAACCCAATCCTGGGCCATTGTGTACAAACTGGAAAGGAGTTGATTATAATGCGGGCGTGTTTAAATTTTACGAGTAACCTCAACGACAGTCAACGACCTCAACAAGAGAAACGGACAACAGAAAATGAAAATAAAATTAAGTAAAGCTGCTCCTGATCAGGGTGCACCATGGCAGGGGAGAATGTGTAAAATGCTTGTTATATATACTGGTGGCCCTTCAAGCTTACATGCACATGCATACGCAACGCCGTAAAATATAATAGTGAGTGGAATAAATGGAAAACTTTTGGAGGGGAGCTTGAGTCTCCTGAGTCCCCATCCCTTGTACCACTGCCCTATACTCCTTGCCGAACTCCTCTGTAGACAAGACTTGGGCTCAGATTTTGCTCTCTTTCCTGGCTCCTTCTTTAAAAAAAAATAAAACATCAGCGGGCCCTTGGGGGGGGGCTCGAGCCCCCAAGCCCCCCCCCCCCTTGGGTGCGCCACTGACAAGCTCCAAGGATTTCTAGAAGGGTTTATAGTTTTATTTTACTCAAACAAATTGTGAAAATGTTGGTGTATGAGTAGAAATAAAATAAACTTGAAATGAAAAATATTGAAACTTGATACTGATTTTCAACTTATCTTCTCCAGGCATCCTTGACTTGTTTAAACAACATCATGCGCATTTGCGCATTCATTATACTGGTTTTATACTCATCTGTTATAAACGTGTTTCGCCATGATCTAGCAACCCCTCAAATATAACAAGTAACCATGGAAACATGTTGTCTGCGATTCACAGCAGCAACTGTACATTCTCTGTTGACTTGGACAATTAACACATGATTAATTATGTTGTGTAAACTATTAGTTTGACAAATGACTGTCTCTTTAGAAGACATTATAATTGATATACCCAAGGCAAGTAAAGTGATTGAACTAAAAGTGGCATTTCAGACTTCTGAAATGATTGCTTGATTTGACTCCCAGACACCAGTATCACAGCAATACACACCAATTGTTCCCAATAAACGCCATCTTAACAGACAACCGTTGGACTGGGCTTTAAGCAACGTCAATCGTTGTAATTTGTCTACTGCTTCACAGACTATTGATGGACGGAATTTGTTGAAACACCCAGGTGCCGAACGCGGTGCGTGAGCGCAACGTAAAAAGTCACTGCCCGTAAAGATGGCGAATTTGGCATGATGTGAAAACCAAGTGACATGATTTTATCACATTAAAGAGTTATTCCAAAGTTTTGTGATAGATATAGATATACGTCTCTTATTCATTGATCATTTTCGTTTCGTGAAGTTACAGAATCAACGTAGTGTACAATATAGGCCTACAATCGTGCCATGAGTATATGTTGTTAAATATAAAAGCCTATAAAGTCCGAATGATTTCAATTTATTAGTTCCTAGGGAAAGGTCCTTCGTAAAGTCCAAAGGATTTCATTTGATCACAGAGTAAGGCTCTCTATAATTAGATTTGAGTACCATAACCACTGCATGGTGGGATCTGAATTCACACAATCTTACTAATCGATTTACCTTTTCTTCTTTTGATACCGTGGTTCAGTCCTGCAAGAAAACGTTTTCCCAAACAAAAGATATAAAGTAGAATAGCTGATTGCGCCATATTACTGCAGCCAGTGTTGCTGTGGCTGGTGTGCTATTCCGTGCCCTATGATGTTATTCATGCACAGGTTTGTGGTTTGCCAAAATGTGCTAGTCATTGTACGCGAAGCGACCGGTAGTATTTGGCAATCTATTAACGGACTGTAGCACATATTGAACTGTTGACAAATGGAGAGCTGTTCTCTGAAGAACGGTATGTTCTCATCACGATTTCATATGAGAGTATTCTTCATAAGGTCAGTAATCTTTTTAATTGTCAGAGGGCATCACTTCCAATCAATTTCAATCATTCTCAAATTCTTATTTCCTGAGAGATTGGAAAAGCCTGGGATTGATGGAGAGGATATAAACTATAATTGAGACAGCCATTGAACATGAACGTAAAGGTGCAGGAGTGTGCAGGAGAAGTTAAGGTCGGATCAAAGTGCTCATGTCGTGTCATTTCTTCTTCTTCTTCTTCTTCTTCTTCTTCTTCTTCTTCTTCTTCTTCTTCTTCTTCTTCTTCTTCTTCTTCTTCTTCTTCTTCTTCTTCTTCTTCTTCTTCTTCTTCTTCTTCTTCTTCTTCTTCTTCTTCTTCTTCTTCTTCTTCTTCTTCTTCTTCTTCTTCTTCTTCTTCTTCTTCTTCTTCTTCTTCTTCTTCTTCTTCTTCTTCTTCTTCTTCTTCTTCTTCTTTCTTCATTCCAATGAGAACCTTCTGTGTTGTAAGAAAGACAGATATTCATTTTAGAAAATATTTCTAAAAACCTCCAGTTCTTTTCAGAACTAATTACTACTCAATTGAGAATTTCACATGGCGTCACCGCAATTAGTCTTACTCTTCACCATGCAAAGTTACAAGTTTTACCTAATTATTTCACTCATTGTACTTAAACGACAGCTCCTGAAACAGAAATATTTTAATGGATGTAATGTTTGACACCATAATAAACTGTGGTCATTTAATAGTTCAAAATTGAATTTTCTTGCCTCATCATTATTGCTCCAATAAGGCCATTTTCCTCAGAATTTTAAAACAAAGTGAGCTCAAAATATTACATATTTAAAACATTTGTTTTTAATCCATATTGTTTTTTTCTCAGGATTGGGGGCTAGGACAGGTTAACATTCAGGGTCGCAGTATATAAAATGTTGAATCAACTATTCCCCCACCATCTCCCACCTTTAACAACAAATTTACCCCGCTATCTGAACACTCTTCAAACTTTATCATCCATTGTTGATTTAGTAAATGTAGTGTCTATAAATGGAACCTTCGAGCCAACGCGTGTTATTGTGATACGTGGAATCAAATCCAACTCATATCCTGAAAATCTAGCTTCATGCTGGTTATTTCTCAATGTACTTAACACTCCCACGATACAGATTGCCATCCACATCAGATGCTCCATCGAGATGATATCGGTTTTTTATCTCATTCCTGATGCTGTTTTGTTTGCTCACTTGATAAAAAATTCACTATCTAATTTTACAAGGCTTAGAAACCACACGTCGTGTATGAATTAGTGTAGCATCTCTCGTGTAAAGATGACCGTCTCCTTCCACCTGGATCCAACACATACTGTTAGTCTTTATATAACGGAAATGTCTTCACCTATACCGGTAATTCTTCTCTGATGTAGATACTATATAATGCGCTCACGCCTGAGCAAAGACTGGTTTAAGTAGACGGCTCCCATGATAATACTGTCCAAATATATTTTAGCCGAGTTGTTTATGAAGGATTCAACACTAACAGCGTCTTGTAAATGCGATGGTATTCCATTCTGCGAAGGTTGTACTGTAGGGAAAACGAAAATTTGTATTAGTCCTAGTCCTTATAGTTGCAGTAACATGATTGATATAAATGACTGCATTTATAGGCCCATGGAGGACCTTCCTCCATGATAGGCCTAAAGCCAAAAAAGTCTCCGGTTTCTGGTCATAAGTCGGCTTCAAAATCGGTGCCCACCAGTGAATTACACGATACGTATACTTGGGTATTGAAACCAGACCAAATTTCCTGTACACAAAGTATGGTGGCTAAGAGAGGCCTCACAAATCGGGCAAACGTTCATAGCCCTATGTGAAAAGGTCGTTTAATACACAGCACAGCGGAATTCCAATCGATTCAGCAATTTTGGCTGCAATTGGACATCGTTTCTTAGCACCAAAAAAACCTAAAAATGCCAAACGCGCGGGTCTGAGAAATAGGATACTTTTTTGTCCTAATGACTTGAAGTTGAAGTTAAGAAGACTTGTGTTATGCTTTTTTGTTTTAATCAGATGAATGAATATGTTAAATCAATACAGTGATACATACAAATTGCTAAGAATACCCACAAATTGAAGTATTAAGCTATAAACTGTTCATTTTGCTTCGGCTAGCCATAGTTTGAATATGGATATAAGATATCGTGGACACGAACTGCAGCAAAGAATATACATGCACGAAATGTGAACAATGAACAAACAATTAAAATGACCACAAAGAAAAAACAATGAAATTGACTAGTGAGTGAACTACGCCCAATATTTAGGCGAAATACACCTAAATGTTTTATCTCGTTATACTATCAAACGGATTAGCGTACTTTTGACACCGTCCTCCACAAAAGTACTTTCCCAAGAAATATTGTTGAAGAAAATCATTCAGTCCAAAAAAGCCTCCGGTTTCTGGTCTCCGTGGGTGTCACCTCAGACCTGCGCGTTGGCATTTTATTTTTTATTATTATTATTTATTTATTATTATTTTATTTTTTTTTTGCTTTGAAACGACGTCCAATTTCAGCCAAAATTGCTGGATCGATTGGAATTCTGTCGTCCTGTGTTTTAAACGACTTTTTCACATAAGGTATGAACCTTTGCCCGATTTGTGAGAGCTCTCTCTTAGTCACCATACTTTGTGTATGGGAATTTGGTCTGGTTCCAAATAAGCGCGTAGACATGTCACGTATCACGTATTTCACTGGTTGGCACCAAAAAAAAGATTACCACACCGATTTTGAAGCCGACCTAAGACCAGAAAACAGAGACCTTTTTGGTCTTTTGGTGCACGCATGACAGAGAGTGAGCGTTTAGCGGCTTTTGCAATTCACAGATTAAACTATGACTGTAGAATTCTCTCCCTGAGACTTCCTAGGGATGGGGATTGTAAAGGCCTGAAAATACAGGCAAACACTTCCAAGACTGTATATACCGGTATATATATGAAGTTCACTCCAATGCGAATATGCATTCAGTCCAAGGGAATATGCATTGAAACACATCACCACTGAACGGAACTCAGCCAACAGCATACACATTTACACCTGCCTCCAGAGGTAAGTTGGTATTATATACATAGGTTATAAGTCATACTATAGTATTATCAGAATAGAGCATGGCTCAAACGTCAGTATAACATATTTTTAACAGTTAGTCATATTGCAGGTCTATTCTTGTGATTTGCTCAAGGAGATTGTGTTCTCTCTACGGTTTCCCTTACGTTTGTACTTTTCTGATCAGTTCAATGGCATTGCAGATTAATATTACATAATATAAATAAATGGTAAATTTAAACCTTTAAGTTTTTACCTTGTGGCTATTTGTGTATGGTAGACACGTATTCACGCATATTCACCTCTGCTTTACAGAATGCCTCGGTTTCTGTCAACAACCTCAAGACACTTACGTATTCAGTAATCTGGCCCGGCGTGTATTTTCCATGGACATGGCTTTGGCGACCAAACTACCCACTCTTACTCTAGACAAGTAATATAGGCATAACAGAGCAATAATGAAGGTATGATTAAATTATCAATTTTACATCAGATCCCCCAAATAATTAGATAAAAAATAATAAATGAATAAATAAATGAATAATTAGATATATATATATATATATATATATATATATATATAAATAAATAAATACATTTATAAAATAATAAAAATAATTAATAGTTAAATGAAATAAAATACAATTAGCAAAGGCATTTTGTTGCCGTAAAAACTGAAGAGAAACTTAATTAAAGGATAAATTTGACATTGTGATACTTTGATATTGTGAATTATTGTAACAATAATTTATAAATACCATTGAAGATTAAATTTACAACACTAATATTATTTTAATACCCCCAGTTCTGATGTTATCATAATTCTGATAGGACACACATCTAGCGAGTTGCAAGCCGTCAGGGTATCTGTCGTCCGCCGTCGAAGTAGAATAACTTAGGCCTATTTATACCGGCTGCGGTTTTGCTAGGTGGATTGAGGTTGGCTATCGTGGATTGAGGTTGGCTATCATGGATAACAGAATAATAAGATGATGTCAAAAAGTCATCAAGTGAATATCTTGAAAACCTCGTATCATTTTATTTGACGAAACTGTCATGCGTTATCAAACATACTTTGAAGGCAATATCCGGGTCATTCGAAGTTTATTTCGTGTTCACAAAGACGTTGCTTTATAGACCCTCCCATTCGATTGAGAATTTGATTTATTTTGGTGAAGTATAACTTACAGTCAATGACTCCAATGAGAAATCATTGACGAATTAACCAGTATACTGAGTCAGTGGATATTTCAATGCAATCGAGTCAAAGCAACGGCAATCATTAATGCCAAGTCCTCCGTGGGAAAGAGTACAGATCATAAGGTACATCACATTGTGATTATACATGCATTTGTCACATCACGGCTCGATAACGGGAATGCTCTCCTTTACGGTCTTCCGCAGAATCAAATATCTCGTCTTCAGCACATACAAAACACAGCAGCTCGTGTTGTGACTTTGTCCAGAAAGTCATGCCATATCACGCCAATCTTGAAAGAACTGCACTGACTTCCTGTTTCACAGAGAATTGTTTTTAAACTTATGCTAATTGTTCACAAATCTTTTAATAACATTGCTCCAATTTATATTTCTGAACTACTTAAAGTCTACACTCCATCACGCAATTTGCACTCCAGCAACATGTCACTCCTCAAGGAACCAACTTCAAAACGGAACTGGGGTGATAGGTCGTTTTCTGTCGCAGCTCCGAGACTCTGGAATCATCTTCCAACTAAACTCAAATCTTGTCATAGTATAACCAGATTCAAGTCGATGCTTAAAACTCATCTTATGTCACAACTCTTCAAAGATGATGTATATTTGTAATTGCATTGTAGGTACATGTATCTCGGTACATAATTTGTTTTCCCTATGCTATCATTGTATATTGTTTGTATTAATGTTTTTTCTTTGTTTCCGCGCCTTGAGCGCCCAGCAGGGTGGATATGTGCGCGCTACAAATCTTTATTATTATTATTATTATCTTCAAAATAATTGCAACTTAATACATAGTCCTAACCTGTTTCTTGTTATCCAAAATTGCACACGGATGAATATTGATTAATACTGAAATGTAATTTCCAATTTACGCAGTAGTACTAAAATCAACCTTCATTATTACGATAGGGACCTAATGTTACCGTGTAAGAAATCGACGTTACCGCATTTTTAGAGATATCGAATGAGAGGTTATTTGTATAACAAGACCCTTTATTGTTGCTGAATGTTCCTCGTCGTCACGGCCAGCAATGGTCTAGGCATATTTCGTGTTACTGCACCCATTAAACATATAGACCAGCGTGATTTCACTAACCACTTACCATTTAACACTAGTATGGTCCTAGCAGTCAATAGTACAAACCCCTCTAAATGTCTCTTAAGAGCTTCCGTCACGTCCGTCTCTCATCCAGTGTGCAGGAATAAGATAAACATTTCACTTTCCAAACTGTTTGAGGTGACAATGTTATAACTGGCGTGGGGCGTTAACAAGCACAGGGTATGGACTCATGGACTTAAACGGTGCCTAAACGAAAATGAAGCAACGTAAAGTGGAGTGTCGTGGCCGAGTGGTCTAGCGCACCAGACTCAAGTTGCGCAGGCATCAGAATGTGGGTTCCAATCCTATCCACGACGGTTGCGGCACTTGTGTCATTGAGCATGACACTTAACCATGAATTGCTTCTCTTCACCCAGGAGTATAAATGGGTATCTGTGATGGTAAAGATGCTCATTGTGTTTGATTAGTGATACTTCCAAGGAATGATTTAAAATAGCCCGATGGCACGGATAATAATAATGTAAAGTGCCTTTCACATTACATCGTGATGGAGTTACCGCTATAAGAATCCACTATTATTAGAGTATTATGATTACATTAAATATTTATCTTGCGATCCAAGAACAGGGATGAACACCGGTTATAACTTGGTTTGTCTTTTATCGGCACAGAACTTTCTTAGCTCAAATTTGGAGTGAACGTCCTTTAGTGGGGTTAACAGCTTCATTTTTTCTTCAGTAAATGCTTTTTTAATTTACTGATTTAATACATACAATGGTTGTATAATACCAACATTGTTACTGTAAGAGACCTGGGTACGAATTGAACTCATCGGGTTGCATTGAGTTCTAAATGAAACGTCTTGATGAACAACAAAAAGTATGACCCACTGGAATATGTTCTTTCAAATGATGTATAAGTGTGCCTATTATGAAAGATCTACACACCCTTATTAATAACTGTCAAGGGAGGTTATCAGTTTCAGATGCTCATAAAAACCTGCAAGAACATGAACGAGGCATTTTGCACGAACACGATATTTCCAGCTAAGAATCTTTTCATTCGCAGAATTTCAAAATAGTAAAGCGGGGTCCACCAAATCTCTGTTTCACTTTTCTTGATGAATAACGGTGTTTGTCATGGCCTATTTATAAGGTAATTTCAAAAGGTAGTAATATTATATCCGGATCTACGATGACACCAGTGTTTAATTTGTATCTCCGGTTTTAGCAAACTTAATCAAAAACTTCACCACCACGCCAATATATGACTTCTTTTGATGCAGCGAACTCTACCAAATGTTGACTCGGTATTGGTCAATATTTAGAGTTTGCCATGGTATCATCAGAAGCAATACTCTTTTACTTGACTTACTAAACAATTTAAGGTAAACACTGCTTTTAAATCTTCGAAATTTATAGGCAACTACAAATAAAAGCGCTTGTTACAAAATACGTCACATACAATGAAGCAATGCGAAGAATATTGTACTCGCGCACAATGTACATTATTGGTTCATGTGTACCTACTTTGAATCCTGGCTTGTTGGAATGCTTTGTTTGAATGCTCTGTTCGAATATGTTTGAATGTGACATTGTGCTAAACATAGTAATCGTGTTGATCACTATTGCAATAAAACTATCGATTTCCAGTTCCGTTTAAGCAAATTGCATTTGCAGTCTGGTCTCTGTCTCTTTATTGGAGTACACAGTGTATAATGATGATCTGGCTTCTTCGCGGGAATCTCTTGTCAGGAGACTCAACCTGTACAGTAATGCCAACATGAAATTAATGGCAGTGTTATTATTGCAGAAACATAATTATTTAATCGATCTATAAATTGTAATTATCATCAACATTTCTACACAACCACATAACAATTTTGTGGAGTAACTACCCATTGTACGTGTAATTAAGCTTATACCCGAACCAAGATTTGCGATTATTTGTCCAATATTTTGTTGATGTCAATTAAGTTGGTGATGTTTTCAGTTATGTTGATACAAAATTCTGTCGCAGATTTGAATTGTGTGTTCACTGAAATACATTATAAGAATGCTCTAAATATTTCAACATAGCCTACATTACCAATGTTGTACCTTCCCTTTAATGTATACCTTGATTCAAAGAGAGTAAGCATACTCATAGAAGCAGTTTTGCCAACATGACCAATGTTGTACCTTCCCTTCAATGTATATCTTGATTCAAAGAGAGTAAGCATACTCATAGAAGCAGTTTTGCCAACATGACCAATGTTGTACCTTCCCTCCAATGTATATCTTGATTCAAAGAGAGTAAGCACATAAGCAGTTTTGCCAACATTATCAATGTTGTACCTTCCCTTTAATGTATATCTTGATTCAAAGACAGTAAGCATACTCATTGAAAACGTGTTACTAATAGTGTACATTCCCCTTGCCTCAGCAACTCCAATATGTAGACGAGATACCAGTGGAAATGATTTAGGAGCTGAAATAAAGTTTAGCCAAGTTTGTGCATTTGTCAAGGTTATTCGTGTAACTTTTGCCTGCGCATTTTGACATGTCTTCCACTCAACGAGACACATTCAATCAATTACAATTCTCCAACGGTCATATCATAATTGTCTATAAATAAATCAACAAAGTTAAGCGACTGAAGGAGGACTCGAACCTACATAATTATATACGATTCATTCAATCGGTGATTTCATAAAACAGTCGTCAACACGTCAGTGATTTCATAAAATAGTCATCAACACATTAGTGATTTCATCAACACACAGGCTAAATATTACTTTGTTACGATTGATGGAATCCTTCATAAGAAAATTTGATCCGTTTGTCGTTGATAGTACTAGACATGAGTAAGCACACACACGAATGCTGAAATTGAATTGTTATGGATTTTAAACAGAGATATAGGCCTGTATGAGGGCAATGCATGTGGAAACTATTAAGGTTTTTATGCACGCCTTGTATTATATCCACTAACATTCTCAAACGTGTTATTTCTTTAGTTAGTGTACCTTGAAATCCAAAATGTGTAATTCACGCTTTCGTAGATCGATGGTGGGTAGATTGTATAATTCAAAGAGAGTTCTCACTATAGTCATTAGGTCACCGTTAAGGACAGGGTTCAAGATAAACCCATCTGGTTGGTGCTTGGTTTTCTCACATCCTGCAGTGATTTTTTTCTCTTTTGCCTTTTCCAGGCGTTTTATTGTTTATCCATCAATACATTTACATGTCAAAAAGCACATTCATACAAAACAAAAGAAAGAACAGGGGCCTTACAAATTAACAGACAAATGTTTTGAAATTTGGTATAATACACTTCGTGAATTCGATTTCACTTTTAAACGTTCTGCGTTAATTACTCTGCATTTGTACACAGTGAAAGAGGCTATTACTATTAAGAGGTTAACAGTGGAAATTAACATCATTAATATTATAACCTACCACAATTTCTTCCAGCTTAATGCCATGCTTGATGCGTAAATTGAAATTCATAAGGTATAGCCAATGTCCAGAATTGTTTCAAAAAAATACAGAAAAGCAAAAAGTGATTGAGGTCATCATGTACATTTCATATATAATCGACTACATGAGTTGCTTAAATTTCATTTAGTCAAATTAGTTTTATTTGGAAGGATGTTGTATATTAATTTAAAACTGAATTCTTTATATTTATTTACAGGTAGGTAGTTTGGTAATCTTAAAGTTCCAATCTTGTTTCCAATTAAAGTCATGTGGAAGTTGTAAGACGGTTTTCCAATATACTTCACCTCTAATGTTTTTGTTCAAAACAAGAACATACACTGTATTGGATTTCAATTTGTTCGGGTTTGCTGTGTGATTATCCCCATTCAGAACTATTTAATTTATAGAGGGAGCAATATGAATTGAGTCAATTTGGCAGCTGCCAGTTTCTTGATCCAAAATGTTCGGTATTGCTTTTCTGATTTGATACGTCTCGTCAATGTAATTTGTTTTACTGAGCTGATTTCGAATGTCAGTGGCGTGAACAAATGCTTTCGGACAAAAGCCTCCAACAAACACAATACCAGACTTAATCCAATGCTTGAAGATAAACGGTTTTCCATTAATACATAATTATGAGACTGTTGCTCCATATGATCTTATTTCTAATTGCAAACCAGAAACACTGACTTCTTTTTCTTTGATTTCGAACCAGGACTTTGTCATATCTATATAAAACGTAGGTACATTACCACTTGGCCTATCCATCAATTTAATAATGTCCGCAGGAAGGCAGTTGAAATGAAATAGTAAACGAACTCCTCCGTACGGGGATAGAACCTTCCATGATCTATGGGAATTAACACACACATCATTACTTTGAGAGCTTTACTTTGTGACTGAAGATCAATCATTCGTAGCTCTCCTTCATTGAAATCACCAATAAAAATTATTGTTTCTCTTTTCACCTTTTATCGCATTTTGATTTCCAAACAAAATGAAAAAGCAATCGTTCCACAGCCTTAATAACAGAGTTTGGAACATGCAAGGCTCTAGCGTTATACATAATTTTAGAAATACCAAGTGTTTTTACTATTGTAATTCTGCCAGAAACTGTTAGGTGTCTGGCCTTCCATGTATTTAATATTTTTTCCAACTTGGTAACTTTACAATCCCAATTCATTTCTCTCAACTTCATTTCGTTTCAGCCAAAATACACACCTAAACACCTAATAATAGGGTTAACAGGCCATTTTATACCAGAAAATTCACAATTAGTAACGCCTCTTCCTAGCCACAGATCTTCTGTTTTGTTAAGGTTAAGCTCTAGCCCGGCAACATTTTCAAAATTACTTGTTTCATTTAGTACATACATCATATTTAATTTTTTATCTCTGACAAAGATGGTCGTGTCATCAGGATATTGGATCATTTTACTTTCAGATCTGTCTCCATCTTAATCAATCTGGATAACTTTGATACTTTCGTTGGCTTTGATCTTCAGAGCCAAGGTTTCTGTAGCAATAATAAACAATAGTGCTGATAACACTGGTCTACAATTGGAAATTGTCTGTTTCACAGATAAAATCTGCTATTTACTATGGATTTTGACTTGCTGAATTCAAATATGACAACTAAAAAAACTGATTGGCTACAGTTTCCTAGATATTTAGGTTTTTACATATTACGTCTATGTATATTATGTAGGTAGTAGAGTTTTTATCATAAATTGTAAACCTAGGTCTTTTTTCATGTGTTTATGGTTGCTTTACACGATAATATCACCTGTACTGTTTATGTAACACATTAAAATTCAGCAAAGTGGTTTTATCAATAAAATTTTGTATGAAACATAGGAATATATATATATATATATATATATATATATATATATATATATATATATATATATATATATATAAACGGTTCGCGAGCAAAGAAAAATTGGCTGATGCCGGACTCGAACCCGCGACCTCTCGATTACCGTACGAGCGCTCTACCAACTGAGCTAACCAGCCCCTATGTTGGTGGGCGGTCCACTTATGCCAATTATCTATTGCTCTATATATTCAACAAATGGAGCATCTCTTGTCACTGCCCAGCAATAGTCTGCAAGCATTGATGGGCTCCATTTACCCTGATATTGTTTCTCCGTTGTTGCAATGTCCAGGGCCGATATTCATAAAAGCTTGCTAAGCCTATTTGGCAACTAAAGTGGCCCCTAGTTGACAGCTATAAGCTTAGTTGGAAGCTAAGTGATATTCATAAAACTTTGCTAAGCTTAGGTGGTTGCTAAGTTGGCTGCTAACGCTAGAGTTGATCTGAGGTGTCTCTAAGTCACTAGTTGGCAACTAAATCACTTGTGGGTTACACATCGGCCTCATTTGTGGGTTACATATAGGCCTCATGTACAGGAATTACTGCTGTTCTTAAAAGTCATTTGACCCATCTTGGTCTTGCCAGTCCAAAACAACACCATACCCTATTGAAATGCAAATTGCCATTCTCCGATTTTGTGATTTCGCGAACTGCCTAACGTCCTAGCTGCCTGCTAGAAATATCTAGCTGGCAACTAGCTGGCAACATTCTTAGCGAGGTTTTATGAATACAAAATTAGTTGGTAACCGCGGAGCAGGAAACTACGGATTTAGCAGGCTGCTAAGGCCTAGTTGGCTGCTAAAGGCCCTTTCACACGAGACCGTTTTAACAAGGGACCTTGAATAAAAATCGCATCCATGTTAAAAAATAGCAAATCCCAGTCGTGTGAAAGCTATCCTTGTTAAATAATTACCACGGACCCTCGTTATTTATAACGAAGATCGAGACCTCCAAAAAATCGCAACGATGTTAAAATCGCCACGATAGGTCGTGTGAAACGCTTCGTGCGCCCAAACAGGGGACCCTTGCTTTGGCGGTATCATTTCGCATGCGCAGAACGTGTCACTAGATCAGCTTGCAATAATCCCAGATGTGTGTTAGTAAACAACTTGTACATACGTCCTTCCAAGTTGGCGACATCCGAAGAAATAACGTTCGTGCTACTTCTCTTGAATTTCATTCAGAATTTGAGTCCACGAAATCGTCGAAAAGAGCAAAGGATTCCAGAAGAAGAATCCTTACAACTGTTTATTTTTCTCGTTGGATGGCCTTACGTTAGATGGCCTTACGTTAGAAATCAAGCTCTGTGAATCCGTCGGAATTGTTGCAAGTATACTTAATTCAATATCCATAATAAAATGAGAATAAAATTGTCGGGAAATGGGAAGGAAATGAAAACAAAATGTTGGAGAAAGTAACGTTTGACTTTGCACAACGCGTATATCTTCGCTGGAAAACACGGATAACGTAGAGAAAGCGTTCAGTGAATAAGCTGTGCGCGCAGTACCAGTGATTATTGGATTGCACAATCATGAGCTTTGACCCTCCATGGAAAACGAGGGACGTTCGTTTTGGCGTGAGTGGAAGAAGTAGTGTGAAAGTTTGTTAAAAAATCGCAAACGACCGAGGCGACAGACAACTGGCGCCCATTACCAAGGACCTTTGTTATCGGTGCTCGCGTGAAAAGGGCTTAAGTTAGCAAGCTTTTATGAATATCGGCCCTGGTCTCCAATTTTGCAGCCAAAATAAAGGTGGTAGTTAGGCTTTCTTAACCATGGCCGTTAAACTGCGCTTTTGTGATGCAAAAGTCACTTCATCACAAACATAGCAGAAGTTATCTGCATTGTTTACACAAGTACGAGGCATCTCTGCTTACTTTTGCTAAACAGAAATGTGTCCCTTTGCAAAATCAAACACTGACAAGCTGAGTTTCTATCAGTAAGGGCATTCATAAGCCCAGCACAATGTGTATAGAGTATAGACCTAAAGATAAGAACACATTTTGAGTACACAAGTAACACAAAATAACCTACAACAATACATCAAGACAGCATGACACCGTATGATTTCTAGTGCTGCTGTAAGGCAATTTGTTTAGCAGAGTGATGTAAGCTGAGTTATGATTGCATTATCCATGACTTCCAGGAATAACATGATGCAATTCATATCATGTATGAGACAATGCCGGCTTCAGATTCCATCATTCATTGTTCTGCCTAAAGAGCAAGTACTTGCTCTGTCCAAACTCAGTCATAGATGTATTCAGAGATACAATCAAATATGAATTTTATTTATTTCTATTTTAAATTGTGATCCATTCCCTTTATAAGTCACTTATCCTCCATTACTCCCAAGTCAAGGGTCGTATATACTAACATAGTACCATATCTTGAAAACTAGAGCCAATCAACAATTTTAAGCATCAGTTTCGTTCTCATCGACCCAGAATTAGTAAAGTTTGACTTCATTTTTTTCAGAAGCATTTTGGCTGTAGACCAGTGTAAAAGACAGCCTTGTCTAATGCCTCTAGTCACGTTGAAATAATTCGATAGCCAGCCATTTTGAGTGACACAACTCTCTATGTTAGTGAGCAGAACATCAGTCCAATTTAGAAAGGACGTCCCAAAATTGAAAACGCCAAAGCTTTCTTGATGAAGTTAACCTCATCTGTATCAAACGCTTTTCTAAAGTCCAAGAAAAGAATGGCTTCTTCAGTTTCTTTATCCAAGCACAAATCAATTTAGTCTTGAATCAGGCAGATGTTTTGTCCCGCATTTCTACAATGTAACCACTTTGATCCTCGTTAAGTATTCGTGGCAAGACCTTTTGGAGTCTTATTGCTAGGGCAGTAGTAACAATCTTTTAGTCATAATTGAGTAGGGTAATTGGCCTCCAATAACCTCCAGATTTTCAATCTCACCTTTCTTATGAATGAACGTGATAATACTTCTTTGTGTGGTGGAAAATTGTCCTTTCACAAAACCTTCATTGATGGAGTCAATAAACATATGTTTTATGTCATGCCAGAAAGTTTGATGAAACTCTACAGAAAGCCCATCAGAACCTGGAGCTTTGTTATTTGTCATAGCAAATAGCGCAAGTTAGAAAACCTTCACAATGATTCATGTCGTCTTCACTGAGTTTTTTCACGCCTTTGATATCATTTAAATACTGCTTGATGCTGTCGTCAGGGATGTTTTTCGATGTATAAAACTCAGTATAATAATTAACAGTTTCACGCATAATTAAGGATTGATCATGGTTAACATTACCATTTCTTGCTTTTATGGATATCATCACTTTTTTATTACCTCTGGATTTCTCAAGACCCATGAAATACTTTGTATTCTTTTCTCCCTCTTCAAACCATTTCACTCTGGAACAAATAATAGCACCTTTTGTTTTGTAAGCAACCATTTTTCTAGCTCGGCCTGCTTTTGGCAAATATCACTCTTTAGTTTTTCGTTGTGAGAATTGCAGTTCATCCAGCTCTTTACTCAGTTTGTCAGTGCTAGTAATTTGCTGGTGCGTCATAGCCCTTGTAAATCTGATAGAACTTTCTTTAACTTTCACTTTGAACATTTCCCAAGTGGTTTGCTTTGTCTGAGAGTACATTTGTTCATCTTTCTTACACTACTGAATGATGCTTAGTATAACATTTTTGTACCGAGGATTTTTTACCAAATCTGAAAGTAAAATTTCCAATATCCCGGACATCTGGGATTACTTTGGGTAGTAATTTTAAGTGAAGTTGTATTGTGGTCACTTTTAATGGCTGGACGTATGTAAAAGGATCTGACAGTAAAAGGAGAATTGTCTTTGTAATAAGCCAGAAATAAATTCTAGATGCAATATTTAAACTTAATTATCTCCATGTGAATTGCCTTGTGTCTGGATGAAGTTTTCTCCAAATATCACAAAGATCGAATTTTGCGATTAACTTGTAGGCTACACTGATTTGATCTTCTTATAATGGCTATGTTTTATTTTAACATTAACAAGCAGGTTAAGTACACAGTTATAATCACCTCCTATAATTACGTTACCATCATTAAGTCTGTACTTCTCAATCCAATTTGTCAATGTTTTGTAGAACTGTTCTTTGTATTGAGTTGCTGCGGTACGGTAGTGTAAATATTGATAAAACAAACTGCTGCGGTGATGTAAATTTAGCTTTATTAAACAAAACGTTTGTTTTTCAACCACTATTGCCTATAAGACTCGCTTAGAACGTACCCTAGTCTCGCTAAGAATATACTCGCTTCAAATAGAACAAGGGAATACCATTATTTTACACAACACACATGTATCCGGGAAGAAATAGTATGGGGACGCCAATATGCATACAAATTGTAAACACGTGCGCGCCATAACAATTTGCCAATTTATTTTCGAATAATTTATCTGCACCTGAATCTTGAAGTCCCTAAAAGTTTAACGTTTTTTGGGCTTGAGACCCCTGTATTCCACACTGGGTTCAATGACGTAACTACTTGCGCAAAACAAAAAGTGTTCACACAATGATCAGTGGCAAAATCAATAATATATTCTGCCCGAGTTTGGTCAAAATGTATCGACGGTGGATTTGGGTTACGTGCTCACATCACAGAATCTGGAACAAGTGGCGCTTTAGTTTCTGGAACCCCTTACCGCATATCATCTACGGATTATCATACATTCTCTTATCATTCACTCCTGTAAAAAATACAGACTTTGGCGTCGTCCTCTCAAAACATATGAGGGCCATACTACATATAAACCGCAAGAGTTTCGAGACCTAGCGGAGTGAGCTAAGATTGTAAAATGCATTATAAGTGCCCGGTTCATCTCTGTCAATATGTCTCGTAAACCATGCAGCGCGAGACGTTTTTTTCTTTCTTTCTTTTTACATCGTGCTAACAATTTTAATAAGTCATGCTTTTTCACGCTAGCGCTGATTGTCCTTGTATTTTCAGTTTGTACTCTGTTTTAAAATGTCTGCACATAGACACGATAATAATAATAATAATAATAATGTATAGATTTATATAGCGCACGTATCCACCAACTAAGTGGCGCTCAAGGCGCATTATATTATTATCCCTGCTCATAAGGCTCATAAGGCTCATAAGGCTCATAAATCATTCCTGAAACCATCTCAGCTCCCTGGGGAGTATACAGCTCAATTGCTGCCATTTCTAGCGCATATAGAGCAAACCATCTCTGCCTTCACAGGTACCCATTTAACCCCTGGGTGGAGAGAAGCAATTATGGTTAAGTGTCTTGCTCAAGGACACAGGTGTCACGGCCGGGGCTCGAACCCACACTCTGCTGCTGGCAACACCAGGACTTGAGTTCAGTGCGCTAGACCGCACGACAATCCACTTTTACGTGCATTATACAACACACGGGACCTACGGCTTTACGTCCCATCCGAAGGACGAAGCAATTATGGTTAAGTACCTTGCTCAAGGACACAAGTGTCACGACCGGGGCTCGAACCCACACCCTGCTGCTGGCAACACCAGAACTTGAGTTCGGTGCGCTAGACCGCTCGGCCACGACACTCCAATGGGAGGTTGGAGGTTACTACTAATCATGATACATCATGATGCAATCTCTCATTGGTTATGCCAGGTGGTTTTCAACCGAATGCTAACCCTCTTCGAAAAAACACATTTTGTCCTTGATTTGATGGAAATAAATCCATTCTCGGTCACACCTGCGTCTGGCGACCTTTGAAAATAAGATTGATCGGCACTGGTTGTTGCCTCACATAATAAAGCCACGGTCAAACTTTACCAAGGATATACAATTCCCAATTCCATAAATCCATATAAATTTACAGTCAATACTCCGTTTCCCTCTTGGAATTAAAACGGAGGAAATTGAGCAACAATAATTCATCATTATGAATGTTTACGGTGTAAAGAAAGACACGTTATATGACAGGTACCTGTAGGCCCTATTTAATCGATCGATTTGTCATAATTATTGTGTTTGATAGCCCTAAAATGTGGAATTCCACATACAGCTGATGGGCATCCAACATAGCTGAAAAGGGAGCACATTGCTAAAGAAAGGAAGGCCGTATGCAAAAAGAATTTCTAAGTTTATTTGGAGACAAAAGAGTGCAAGTTCTCCTCCCTATCCCTTTCCTAGCCCGCTAATGCCTAGCCATTGACGCATGCACTGAGCTAAGACAGTTCATTTTGATGCTTTGACATTTAGCAGGCACTCGACGCGATTTGAAACCGATCAGAGTTTAGCGTCAGGCCGACCCTTACATTTCATGTTTCCCAAAAACGTGAATTCGCTCTTATTTATATGACTAAATGACTTAATTTAGAATTTTTGCAAACGAAATCGATAGGCTACAGACATTTATGAAAGAGAATAAATGACTTGTTTGGGGCGTGGTCACGGGTGAGAAAGTACCTCACCTTCGGCTCGGCCTTTTGTCGCCCAAAACCGGTCATTATCCTGCTGTAAAGACCGCACATCTAACTTTTATTCTCTCTATAAAAAAAACCGGCTGAATCTGAAAGTCGGCTGCTCATTGCCTTGGGTCACTATATACATGCTACAAAGTCAATTTACTAAAGACGATGTTCTTTCCTCTGTCTCCAGAGGGAGAATAAGTCAACTGTGATTGTGCTTATGTGAGTGTTAAAGATTTGTGACGTTGAATATATTAAAGTCCTTTCAGTAGCATGTACTATATAACTGCTAATACTGATTGTAATGGTCCCCATTGGCACTGTGTAATTAACAAAGTGATGTTCATGTAGCGACCCCCGACGATAACTCAACATCGTTCACTTCGTAATAAGAAGTGCTGCGTAAATTGCACATGAATCAAGAACTACAGGTGTAACTTGAAGCATAACTTGAGAAGAAGACATTGCCTGTGCCATTTTATTTATGCATGGTCAGTTGTTAGAAACTTTGTCAATGTAGATGATTCGTCTAATGGATTCATCGTGTTGTTGCATGTATCTCGCAATTGGTATCTCCTTTTATTTCCAATGGCTAAATGGTTTCGTCAGTCCTTTTGTCCAACTGTTTTATTACAGAACGCGTACGTTTGACATCTGTTTTATTCAAGTCCAATAAATTCATGTTTTGAGCTGAACAAGTTGGGGAATTACGCTACTTTCCCTGGCCTTACCTCTGTTCTAGGTTCATATTATCTGTAATCTATACCCTGTTGATACATTTTCGTTGTTGGCGCAAAAATGATCTTCAAAAACATTCAGCTAAAAACAATTTAAGAATACATTTCCTGATGAACATATTGTGAGAACCTATATTTGTTTTTAATTCATATCTAGTTTTTCAAATTGCGGATCTTTTCAAAGATGCGGTAATGGAAGCTAAAAGTGTATTGTTTAGGATGAGGACAATCTTTTCTTTTTTTCTACCCATGTGTTTTAAATGTCGTTACATTGCTTAGTAATTTTTGCTTCAACGTGCAGTAGTCAGCAAGAAAATGTCAAGAAAAAAACATGCAGGTCAATCAAGCGGCAAGTCAGAATAGATGTTTAAAATCGCCGATACAGATTATTCTGCTTCGATATTTCTGTTTTGCCTCTGGTGTTGGGATAGAGACTAGTAAATCACTCTTCCAATTTGCAAAAACCGCAAACTGCCTGAAACCAAATGCATTCTGAAGGAATAAAATTCATTTAGCATAAAGCCGTACGTTTTAGTATAATTCCATATATTTATTCTTGGTAGCCAACAACCTTAAATTTATCAGTTTTCTGCACACTTCAGTATAACTTAATCAAGTGCATGCAATAATTATACATAATATTATACTTCAGTTTGTATTTGCCATACAGACGTGCTGTAAGATGATAATATGGCGGTTGTGATGACAACGTATAAGGCCAAAAAATAGCGAGCGTCGCCTCATACCCGCGCGTTGGCATTTTTAGAGTTACTTCGTTTTTTGTTTGCTATGAAACGATGTCGAATTGCAGCCAAAATTGCGCTGTGTTTTAAAATACTTTTTCACATAGGGGTATGAACGTTTGCTCGATTCGTGGGGCCTCTCTTAGCCACCATACTCTGTGTATGGGAAATTTGGTCTGGTTCCAATAACAGCGTTTAAATATTTTTTTTTAAAAGCCGACCTATGCATAAGATCGAATACCGTACGAGCGCTCTACCAACTGACCTAACCAGCCCCTATGTTGGTGGGTGGTCCACTTATGCCAATTATTTGCAAACAACCTGGGTAACGGCATTAGCGTGGATCACACAACAGGATACAAGCCTTTTACGTGGTTGTACACAGAATAAATATATAGGAAGAAATTGACCTGAAATATTATATAAACGGGAAGCAAGCAAAGAAAAATTGGCTGATGCCGTACTCGAACCCGCGACCTCTCGAATACCGTACGAGCGCTCTACCAACTGAGCTAAACATATATATCAAACATCTCAATGAAGATGTATTTGAACATAATTGTCCTTCTGGATGGATCGTTAGTGGAAATTTTTACAGAATATAATATGGAACTTTGATCATGGTTTATTCGCCAGGTTCTGGCACTATCTTCAAAGAACTGTATAACACTGGTAATGTTGGTAAAAAAAAGTATAATAATAATAAATAATAATAATGTGGACTTATATGGCGCACGTACCCACCAAACTGGTGCTCAAGGCGCATTACATTATTACCCCTGCTCATCAGGCTCATAAATCATTCCTGAAACCTTCTCAGCTCCCTGGGGAGTATACAGCTCAATTGCTACCATTACAGTGCATATAGGGCTAATCAAACACAACAACCACCTCTGCCCTCACAGAGAGGTAATTATGGTAAAGTGTCTTGCTCAAGGACACAAGCACCCCGGTCATGGTTGGGATTCGAACCCACATTCTGACGACTCAGCCATCAGAACACAAATCCGATGCACTAAACCGCTCGACCATGGCACTACATATGCCTATTAGGCAATATAGTAAACTAGTTGTGTAGATCAAGTTTGTCTTGGAATGAAAGCAATTTGTATTTTTCATCCGGCCTAATGTTCTTACTGAGGTGTAGGTCTATTTAGTAATAGGCAACTTACTTCTGTAACAAATGGCATCTGGGCCTTGTCCTCTCTCTCTCTCTCTCTCTCTCTCTCTCTCTGATTTGTTTTCATTCTATCCAATCATTCGAGCTCACACTAACGAACATCATTGTCTGTTGTCATTTAGTTAGCTTCTAAATGTCCCCACGAGGTGTAGCCTACAATCGACAATTTCCAGTCAAGCCCGCAAACTGAATAATGTTTTAACCCAGTTCTTCTCGAGTGGAAATGATTTGAATCAAGGAAAGTATACAAGTTATCGCCAACTGCTAAATAGGCCATTATTCCGTCAATAACAGCTGATGTCGTTTCGCTAACAGGTCCAATTATTAATCGAAACTTATTATTGGTAAATACTGCACAGTCACCACATTAGTCACCACGAGAACCGAATGCTATACATTATAACTACATTGCATATATTTGTATAGAGGGGCCTGGGCCTAATTATAATATACTACTTGCTCTAACGGGAATGCTCTCCTTTACGGTCTCCCGCAGAATCAAATATCTCGTCTTCAGCACATACAAAACACAGCAGCTCGACAGTCGTGTTGTGACTTTGTCCAGAAAGTCATGCCATATCACACCAATCTTGAAAGAACTGCACTGGCTTCCTGTTTCACAGAGAATTGTTTTTAAACTGATGCTAATTGTTCACAAATCTTTTAATAACATTGCTTCAATTTATATTTCTGAACTGCTTAAAGTCTACACTCCATCACGCAATTTGCGTTCCAGCAACATGTCACTCCTAAAGGAACCAACTTCAAAACGTAACTGGGGTGATAGGTCTTTTTCTGTTGCGGCTCCAAGACTCAGGAATCATCTTCCATCTAAACTCAAATCTTGTCATAGTATAACTAGATTTAAGTCGCTGCTTAAAACTCACCTTGTCACAATTTTTCAAAGATGATGTATATTTGTAATTGCATTGTAGGTACATGTATCTCAGTACATAATTTTTTCTATGCTATCATTGTATATTGTTTGTATTCATGTTTTTTCTTTGTTTCCGCGCCTTGAGCGCCCAGCAGGGTGGATATGTGCGCGCTACAAGTCTTTATTATTATTATTATTATTATTATTATTATTATTATTATTATTATTATTATTATTATTATTATTATTATTATTATTATTATTATTATTATTATTATTATTATTATTATTATTATTATTATTATTATTATTATTATTATTATTATTATTATTATTATTATTATTATTATTATTATTATTATTATTATTATTATTATTATTATTATTATTATTATTATTATTATTATTATTATTATTATTATTATTATTATTATTATTATTATTATTATTATTATTATTATTATTATTATTATTATTATTATTATTATTATTATTATTGTTATTATTATTATTATTACCCTTCCTTAAAGCCATTGTACATTATTGGTTGCCTCGAAAAACAAAAAGATCACAGTTTTACCCATAAACAAATCATTAGGTGATGGTCAATGTCCACGTTTAAAAAATTAATGCAAACAGATCTGAAGGCATCATTAATGAAGAAAGAATTGGTTTCATAAAAGTGCCAATAAATTATGTGATTATTTTTTGTTTTGTAATTTTTTTCCTAATTTCTTGTGGATTGCCTACTTGATAAAACTCGGTATACCCTGTAGGTTGCAATGGTAAACAAGCGCTGAATCAGGCTGACGACTGGCCTTAAGCCATCTTCAGCCGTATCACAGCCTAAGTGTCAAGCCCAGTCATTATTCCCTGCGGCCATTACATTACATTCAAGATCTACTTTAACTTAAAGTTAACCTAAATAAACGAATAAGGACCTTATTCCACATTCCATCTCTTAGCGAGCGCTTGTGATTTATCCATGCTGTCACTTTGAAAGGCTTTTTTTTACAAATGCACCATAATGATATGTTTCCTGATAAATATTTCAGTGCATGGGTGACCGGGATTTCCCTCCGGCACCCACTCAACCGAGTCTACCTGAAATTTTGCATTAATTCTGAAACTGCTCAAAATATACCGTTTTCCTATTTCTAAAGTATTATTTTTTGTATAGCCATTTCTGTTAGAATTTCGTGGATATAAACACGGTCAATAATCCGTCAGTCGTTTTGTTGATTCACATTTCGCAGCATAAGCTTTTGCGACAGGTGTAGTGAAAATGTGGACTCGGTGAAATACGGATTGTTTCAGCGCATTGTGCATTACAATACACAAATGTAATAAATTCACATAACAACTCTCGGACTATAGGACTCGGACTCAGACTAGGACTCGGACTAAAACACTGCATTTATGCATAATTGGACACGTTGAGTGCAAAAACCAGTTGTCTTATCTGTAAAATGTTCAATTTTAGTTCATTACTAATTCTCAGAATGGAATATTTGTTTAATAAGAATAATGTAGAATGTAGAATGTTGGCCTAACATGTATGAATATTACACAGAAGGTAAGGATGCTTAATTTGAATACAGTTATTATATACAGCGGCACAATCCTATAAGTCAGGATGACATTCTGCAAGGACCAATCTGGATAAAAATAGATAAAAACAATTGCGATTTAAATTATTGCCAGTGTTCCTGTTCTCATCCGTCTGATTTCATGGATTGCTAGATTCGTGGGTTGATGTTTTTTCAAAGACACACTGTGGTGACCGCATGAACTTTGACTGTGCGCTGCTGAATGATGTTACAAACTACTGTGCGACGAAATTTCCCTGTCAAATATCCCGTTGATAGCTGAGTGTGAAAGACATGAGTGAAAAGATTGATAAATAAAAATTGTCGGATGAATTGTTTAATATCGTACCTTTTATTCCCCCAGAAGTGATGAGCAATTTAAAACAGCTTTGTATTTGCTTTTTGCGAATATGTTCTCCTGTAACCTATTGTAGACGTTTTACTGTCAACTCTCTTATTGACTCTCGTGAACGGATCAAATCCATTCCTATCGTGAGGTTCAGAGCCGTATATAGAGAGAGTTGCGACAACTAGTGATTAGAAGCCATTTTGACTCCCAGAAACGTGTGTGCGCGAATTCACGTGTCGATCGTGTGTGCGCATTCCGTATATAAATATGCGTAAAGTAAGTGATGCCGCATGCGGCGGCGGTCAATGTTATAACTTAATAATATGCCTTAATCCTGAAGTTTGCTAAAAATGTTTCCATTTGGATCTTGAGCAACTCATGGACGAGATGATGGTGTGCCTGTGATAGAAGAAAAGTGTACTTAATCTACCCTAGTCGTTAAAATGTCTTCAGGAAGTTGAAGGTTGATCGACAGGCTAACGTTAATTAGTACTAGTATTACTAGTACTAGTACTACTAGTCTAGTAACTCTAGTCTAATGTCAAAGACTAACTAACTCAGTAAGAGGACGATCAGAGCATACTGATCGAAACGTCGAGTTGTACCACCAGTTCTTTTCAGAACTAATTACTAGTACTACTCAATTGAGATTCCACATGGTGTCACCGCAATTAGTCTTACTTATCATCCTCACCATGCAAAGCTACAAGTTTTACCTAACTCAGTAACGTCGTAATTCTGTTGACCATGTTGACCGCCGTGTCCGTGGACGTTTAAGGTAGGCTATTTTTTAAATATATAACAACAGTTAGCTTATCATTATTAGTTTAGATTCCTTGATTTTTGTTTTAATGACAGAATGGAAAGAATGTCGTATGCGACCGCCACTTTTTAAGGTTTTGGGGGATTTTTTTGCAAGGCACTAGGCGGCAGGCCTAACCAGTTAAAAAATGATTCTATCGATTTTTGGGGGTACAGAAAGCGAAACTATTTTTAAAATCCACTTTTATGATGGTTTCCGGACTTTATTTCCCTTCTAAAAAATCCTCCCCTTCAGAAAATAGAAGGATCCTATTAATGGCAAGCCGCATGTACAATGACCGTGTTTGGTCACATATGGGGGAGTTGACAAGATCAGACTGACATGACTGAGGAAGTCATCAGATACAACAATGCAATGTGTGATTTTTCATGAAATAAATATCCTGGAATAATAAGTATAATTATGTCCTACATCATCCCTATGTTCTCCACCTTACTGGGTAGGTAAGATTACATATTGGTTGTATTGAATGAGAAAAAGTGGCGGTCGGATACGACATTCTTCCCGACAGGATTAATGGTTTCCCCAAAAGATTATATTTGTATAGACTATAACTTGCCTACAGCTGTTACTTCCGTACAGTACGGTAAAAAGTGGTACATGTAGGTATGGTCATGATGATTGATGGTAAGACTGTCGGCCTATCACATTGTGCACAAATTATATTCTTGCAAACATTTGCACAAACCAACCTCGTCCCAACGGGTCTTGACCAATTGCTACATTTCCCTCTCATTTACTAGTTTGTCCTCGA
This sequence comes from Zoroaster sp. YZ-2022, assembly GCA_029582265.1. Classification (NCBI taxonomy): domain Eukaryota; kingdom Metazoa; phylum Echinodermata; class Asteroidea; order Forcipulatida; family Zoroasteridae; genus Zoroaster; species Zoroaster sp. YZ-2022. The sequence continues at coordinate 25,919,661 of CM055833.1, read as the reverse complement.
CATTAGCCAATATATTTTTCAGGAAATGTGGAGGTATTTCTTTTAGGGATGTGCGTTTTCGGATATTTTTGGAACCGGATACTCGAAATCCGGAAACTTCGGATTCCCGGCACAGCCCTAATTTCTTTTTGTCATGAGTCTTTTTAGACTAGAATCAAGAGAGAAAAGTGGTGGCTGTATCCTACACTCTTTTCTGAAATTACATGTACATGTATGACTGCTAGATGTTGGTCATTTTGTCATCTGCTCAACTCACATGTGCACTGTGCATAAAATATGCACTCTTAACAAGAAATATTGTTTTAAGAAAGCATCCAGCAATAACATTAATAAAATGTGTTTGTGAAAAATGTATTTGTATCCTACAAAATGAGTCTTTAGGAATTATTTTCACATGTGGTATTTTTAGCTCAGTAAAACAAATACATCTTCATCTTAAATTTACAGATGTCAATCTTGTAAAGAAAAACGTTTTAAAGGGGAAAAATCTTATTGACATTTTCTATTGATTCACATTTTGATAAGGCATGTATCCTTATACATTATAAATAAGCATAAGGTTTATTTAGCCCTAAACATATCTCACGATATGCAAAAACGTTAATTCTATCACCGTGGACAAATGAATTAAAACTATTCCAAGAAGTGCGTAGAATGAGAGTGACAACTGATTATAAAGATTCAGACTTTGTCAAACTCGGCTTTGGCTACTTCAGACTCATTTTGTAAATAGCACCCAATCCATATAAACATGCTCATGGTGCTTTGCAAATTTACATGCTAAAGTGTCAAAATTGTCAAATTTATATATGACATTACAATATTCTTTCCTTTTTATGTTTTAGAAACTGAATCGCCTCTAGTCAGGATGGAGCTTGCTTAATGCCATGACAGGATGTCTACTTGACACGAGGTTAAACCAGTGATCTCAAGGAACCATGCTGTAGTACAGTGCTATTCTTCCTAAACATTCTAACATATAACGCGCACCAGCACTAACTGAATGGCTAAAGAGGCTTAGGGTATTTGATACTTTAATTCTCTCAAAGCGAGAAGGTGTTGGATGACTTGGATGAGTCGTGGGTGAGTCGTTTTAACTCCTTGTCATCTTGAAAGGTAGCCAGAACTTTTACAGCAATGCTTCCTGCAAATAATCCCATGTAGGCCAACTACATGTAGGCCAATCTACTACAATCATTCTCTTCTGTCACTGCTTGATGCATCATATTGTACATTTGGAGTGATGATATCTCATCAAGAGTGAGGCAGCATATTCACCTGCACCTTCAACCTCAAAACACACTTTCCTGTCTAAGACCAACTCGGACTGGTTTGAAAGCAATTTCCATTTGTCTCTTTCCATTCATCTCTGGTGGGTACTTGTTTACTAATTAAATGTAGATTTTGTGTTGTTTCAAGAGAAAGTCATACAGTTGGTTCACACGCTCCCCCCCCCCCCTCACCCCCCGATTTAGCCATTATGTGTACCCACTGATTTAGTGCCTGTCTGAAACTTCAAAAAATGTCCTGAACGTAATAATTATTAGAGAATTCAGATAAATTATGTATATGATGCTTGATCCCTGTTGTGCTGTTCCGGATATGTTATCTCTTTTTTATTATTTGTTTGTCTTTTACTTTAAAACAAATTCCTTTATGTGTCTAAGGAATCGGTGGCATTTTGTAACTAATCTGACTGTAATTTAAAAAAAATAATAATAATAAATGTCAAATGACTATTTGTGGATTTTCATTACACACCTTGTGTAAGCTTTAAAATAATAATTTGATGATTACCAATGTTGCACAATCCCTTTAAACTTCTCTACTCAGTATCCAATTAAATTGAATTAATTCAATGTTAAATGTTTACCCTGTTTGGAATTTGGAAATGTATAAATAATAAATAAATGAGCAGAACTGGTTGAAAAAAGTAAACCCATTGAGTATCCAGTCAATATTGTCATCCATTATTCTTAGCTCATTGCTCTTACATGAGTTAAGACAGTGCAAGAACTACGTCGCTACATTTACAGCAGCTTGACATGATAGAGTAGGCCTACTTTTAGTTTTACACATAGCCATTTGATAAGCTTGCATTTGGCAGTGCACAGTGAAATGGTGGTCCTAGCCTAGGGTGAAACTACTGCATTCTGGCATTTTATTTTTTACCCAATCTCCAAAGCCTCATTAAACCATACAGATTATTTCACCTTGTGAAAATAATAATTCACCAGGGTCCCTCATGAAATCATACAGAAAATTTCAACCAGTCTCTTGTGAAGCCACAGAGAATATTTCACAGGGCTCCCTTGTGAAACCAAAAAAATATCTCTCTTTATAAAGTCATTCTAGTGATGAGCTACATGGAGTGCCATGGCCGAGCGGTTTAGTGAATCGGACTTGTGTTCTGATGGCCAAGTCGTCAGAATGTGGGTTCGAATCCCAACTGTGACCATGGTGCTTGTGTCCTTGAGCAAGACACTTTACCATAATTGCTTCTCTCCACCCAGGGGAAAATGGGAACCTGTGAGGGCAGGGTTGGTTGTTGTGTTTGATTAGCCCTACCCATAAGCGCTGTAATGGCAGCAATTGAGCTGTATACTCCCCAGGGAGCTGAGATGGTTTCAGGATTTATGAGCCTGATGAGCAGGGGTAATAATATAATGTGCCTTGAGCACCTGTTTGGTGGATACGTGCACTATACAAGTCATCATGCACCATCATCACCATCGTCACCATCATCACCATCTTCACCATCAGACTTATTATCATTATTATCACTTTCAGACATTACAAACAGGAAACAACTACACATGCATGTACTAGTGTACATGGACAATTGACGCCCACGTACTCCCCCCACCCCCAGGACCACTGAAGAACAATAATAAGAGTTTCAAATGGTAACACAATGTTTTGAAGTTTGGACCTCCATCCAGATCTTCCCATCGTTAACGTTAGGCCTAACGGACGTTATCAATACTGCTAACATTACAATAATATTTCAATTTGCCTACATCAAGTTATTTAGAGGGAAAATTTACACCAATTTAGTAGCCTAGCACAACTTTTTGAGAAGGTTTAACGTTTATCTGCAAATACAATGTTGAAAATATAGCCTTAACTACGTTACCTCACAAAGGTATGAATTAGCTGTTGGTTGCCAGTTCATTCGTTTTACACCAACTTCCCAAGATTTCCTTCTTTTTGAATCTCTGGGAAATCTATATAACTTAAACCCTTTCTCTGACCTATTTTTACAAGCCCAAGCACAGCAGCACGGCATTTTGCACTAGATTTGAAAACAATAACACTGAGACTGACTGAGCAGACGACAATCACTGTTTTGTGATGATGCAATCAAGTACTAGTACTTCATAGTGTGCGCGCAATAGTAAGTAAGGCTAGCGCGGCAAGCAAAACAAAACTTTTTTTGAGGAGTCAAAATGGCGCCCATAGACCACGTGACCAGAAAAACCGGTACTCGCCATGTCGCAACTCTCTCTATATACCAACATTAAAATCCCAAAAGGTCATAGCACTAGACCGGTTCCCTGTCTTTATCCGAATAAAGACAGGCTCCTGGCGTAACATTCAAGGGATTTCATTGGATACGTTGTGCTGAAGATCTGACGTTACAATAGGCTCGCATGCTAGCTACCAACCAAGGTCAATCTCGGGGAAAACATGGTGGCCGCACGGCCAGTATCTGGCGTAATAAACGAGCCTCAAAGCGTGACATCATATCTTCAGGTAAATAGCTCTGTTTCCAGTGTATCACATTTTGTTGCCACACTGAATCTACCCCTGCTTCTATTAGGCATTGTCTTTGATAGGCAATTACTTATCATAAGTGTATGGATGGGCACAAGCCTTGATGAAAACCGGGGATAAAACAGGCAGTTACCTTGCATAAACTGTGGTGTTAAAATGACACCAATCGGTGGTGTTAAAATAACACCAGTAGTGTCACCTGTATCCTTCCATGGTGATCATATTGGGCGTGTTGTCCAATATGAACACCATTGTTACATTTTATTTGCACACCCAGATATTTTGCAGTGTACCGACCGAGGAGTCCCCTATACCAAGTTTTTGGGGGTTATTTTTTTTTTTTTCTTTTTTTTTTCTTGCACCCACTTGTTATCCACCCTAAAGCACAATTATACTCAAAATAATTACAACAAATATGCATTGCACCATGGGTCCAATTCTCCCTTCTGCCTGAAGCTAATGTTTTAGTTCTCTTGACTTTAGCAGAAGTTTCACCTCTCAGGTTTGTTCGTAATACTCCGATATTGTAGTAATAAATCACTTGTGTAGGTATAATCGACTTACATCGCCAAGCAAACATCGGACAATAAGAAGGAAGAGATGACAGCTGTCCCCAAAGTATCGTCTGTGTCCATTGGGCACATTAGACTTGACTGAGATAGATGATGCTGAAGGCAGCACATTGGATTATGCACTTGGGACATGATATAAGATTAATGGCTCCAAGGAACAAGATTACAGAAAATGAGTCGATTTCTGTTACGTCACAGGGATAGATCAGGGACAGTTGGAGGCCGTGATCCTAAACCGCAGTCCCCGTGTATTGATCGGTGCTCCTAGCGTCCACGTACGGTGAAATATACAGGGTTAAGGCCCGTTCGAGTTCCTTCTCCCTTCCTCCATGCTTCTCCGTTCGTTGATCTTTCAATCATTTACGATTGCTTTAGTCTGTGTTTAATTGCATGTGGGCTCTGTAAAACATAGAATATCTTTGTAACAAAAACAGAATATCACTTGTTGATAGATATCTTTTATCATATTTGCACAAAAAGCGTACAATTTTCGATTAATTCCAATTGCCTTGTCTTTAAGCATTGGAAGCCATGCTTTACTCATGAATTCACAAGTGAATATTGTTAAGTCCCAATCATTCAGAAGTTTCCAAGCTTGTTCTTCAGTTCATGAAGTCTTATTATGTTATTTGCAGATTAAGGTAACATACGTCTTATAGTTGAGCTGAATAAATGTCACATCAATAAACGAGGTAAAATAATAGATTCAGTAATCGTTGCATGGTAACGATTGTCAAAGATAAATTTCAGTTTGAATTGCTGAAATATTAAGAAATATACTTGATAATGTCACACTCCGATCCCAATCGTTGCGAGCAATGGTAATGATATGCCCACTGCCAGGGTGTCTGTGGTATTGTAAAGGGGATGACTCTGCCATGGTTGCGTGGTAAAAAACAGGGGTACTTGCCCCGCCCCCCGACACCGATTCACAAATAAATTGGCCTATATAATATTATGCTTATGCTGATTGTGGCATTTAAAGACGTTTGTATGTAAATTAATAGAAGTATAGATGATAAATACATTTTTGTCAGTCACCTTTAACCTTGTAACTCTGTCCCATTTGTTATCTTCGGTACGCCTACGCGCCGTCAACACACTGTACAGTATGTATGTTACGCAAGGCGCAAGCGTCTAACGAGATAGTAAACACCACGCACGGATAGTATAACACATAACAGGTTACAGGATGTCGTGTACGGGAGTGAAGTATCTACCCCTGTCAGGGTTACGTCTGGAGTCCCACAGGGATCTATGCTTGGATCCCTTTTGTTTATACTTTTTACAAACGATCTCCAACACTGTGTTTCTCCTGGTACTTCTATGTACCTGTACGCTGATGACACTGTCGTATTTAGACCTGTTAACAACCAAGTCGATGCTTATGCATTACAATTAGTACTTGATAAGGCAAAAAAAAAATTTTTGTTGAGTTGCCCTCCAGTGAAAATATTTGAAGGGGTCGGTCGGTCGGGATTTTTTATTTTTTATTTATTTTTCTCCTTGACTGTCATTTTAAGATTGAAATGCATTGGAACTGAAACCACATACCATGTTTTTCATTTGTATACCTATCAGCAAGGAATTTTGCTTCAGAATAAAAGTATCCCAAGCATTTTTGTTGTACTTTTCGCTGTGATTGACACAGCAAATTCATCCATATTGCATGCAATGCTCAACATGCAACATGTGAGTGGCCATTCGATTGGAAAACGTAGATTTGAGTCGCAATCGTTGGCACACAGTGTGTGCGAAGGCAGTGCACCATGTGAGGGCCGGGTCCATTCGATTTGAAAACATGTAGATTGAGTCTTGGGTACCGGTAAATTTACCGGTAAAAAAAGTGGAAAATTTCACAAATCAAACGTATTATGTTTTATACAAAGAAAATTGGTAAGTTTCATTAATAAATAGGCCTATGAATGACAGGGGGAAAAAAAAAAAAAAAAAAGAAAAAAAAACCGACCCGAGATTTCAGCACTGTTGGGTCGGTCGGTGGAGGGCAACTCAACATCTTTTTTTTTTTGGCCTAATGTAATTTTGTGGAGTAATAGTAATTGTATCTCATTAAATCCATCTAAATGTACTTAATCACCCATTCCCCGGCGACGTCAACATTAGTTTTCACATAATTACAATAATAGACAATCGCATATCTGTTTCAAAAGATCACAAATATCTTGGAGTATACAATCGGACCTTAATTGGAAAAGTCATATAAACTCAGTTTGTTCTAAAGCATCACAAATTCTCAGAGAACTAATGGTCACACTAAAGTTTCACTTCAGCTTTCCCAAGCCCTAGCCCTATGTAGACCAATTGTTGAATATACATGTACTTGCCCTGTATGGAATCAACCTACAAAGTGCAATGTTAATCGGACCGAAAAGATCCAGTGTAATTTTACTAGATAGGCCTAGGCCTATTTTTTAACAGTCTGTAATTAGCCAAACTTGGCTGACTATTTGGATTATTCCCAAAGATTGCCATCACTGAATCTTGCCTCGCTTGAATCAAGAAGAAAACTGTTGAGTCTTTGTTTTTGTTACCAAATTTTCTATAATCACACTGGTATTGACAACTCTTTGTCCCAAATTAACCACCGTAGAGATTTCCCACCTTCCTTCCCGAATTCCTTTCTCTAGGTGTAACACTTTGAGTATTCCTTTATTTATTGTCTGCCAGCTCTGTGGAACTCTCTGCGCATTGAAATCTGTTGCTTTATTTAAATCAGCAGTCACACTGCTGGTGTTTAGAATTTAAACATACGCAAAATAAACGCGTTTAAGAATGGGTTTAAATGCTAAATAGCCATCCTCTGTACACTATGTCACAAAGCTAAAGATGCTTAGCTTTTTGACACCTGTTCATATGGTTTTTAGCATTCAAACATACATCACATCAAAGCACAATCTAAACATGGTTTAGGCTCAACATGTGAAAAAAATTTAGTACAAGCTAAGTGTTTAAAAATGCTAAACACCATTTTTACAGTGCAGTTTTCTTGTTGAACTCCAGTTTCGGGGCTAGTACAGGAACATATAGGCCTAGGTTTATTGTTTGTCTTCTTTTGAGATTTATAGCTTTGCATGGTGTACAATAGTGCGGAGGTTTATAGCACTGGTGATATCTCTGGTTGGTTGTGGAGGATTACTGTGGCACTGGTGATATCTCTGGTTGGTTGTGGAGGATTACTGTGGCACTGGTGATATCTCTGGTTGGTTGTGGTAGCCTTTTAATGTTTTTAAGTAAATATTGGTCATTCATTTTAATGTGATTAGATTTTAATTAGTATTTCTATGTGTATTTATTGAACATGTTTCATTGGAAGACTGAACCTTTTCGTTATAGGAATTGAAAAATTGCTCTTCATTTCTTTCCATCTCCATATTTATTAATTTTAAATTATTTTAGTTTTTGTTGTGGAGGGAAATAAAAAATAAAAAACTTTATCGTGCATGGCGTATACCATGACTAAAATTAATGATTTTAATGGCCATAATAATTTCCTATAACGCCAAAAATACAAGTGCAGCGCATACAACCCAAGCATTCACTGTCATACGTTTATACGTATAATTAAAACGTTAAAAAATGTTCAATTTAACATAGAAGCACTGACGGGACATGTATCATGCTCAAGCCATGTAGGTATTAATTATCGTGAGGACAAAGGAATCGGCAATGGTGATAATCTGCGTACGGCAGTCACGGTGTTTTGACAAGGTTATTTGAACGCAGTATTGGACACAATTATGTTTACCTCTGTAAGGGTGTAGGAGTCAACAGCGACAAACTCTTTCACTAAAACCAAGACGCCTTCTACCCACACCACCACGAGCCAAGTGGTAAGTACTAAAATAATCCAACATTAACATATAAATAAGCCAATCCGAATAAGTTCTTCTCAATACGAAATTTAAACCTGTTAAGCTGCAATGTATGCCTTGTTTCATTCCATTTATATTTTACCATATGAAGACCCTTTTACTCCAATTTAGCCCCACGTTCTTTTGTTTTTCTTTCGATTGATGTGAATGTATTATGTGATCTAGAGGACCTCTGACGATCATCATGTAGATGAGCTCCTCTCCAAGAGTTGACATTAGTTTATGAGATGTTTAACAAATGCGTTTTATTTTAATGTGTTATACAGAAACCATGGCCTATATCACTTTCCTCATGGGCAACGGCTGTTCTTATCTTTACTTAGTGCTGTTATAACTCGGATCGTGTCAGTGCTCAGTAAGTAATTTGTTCTTTCATTCTGATCATAATAATAATAATAGATATTTAGGTGTTTGTCCTTGACGAACACAGAGCTGTTACTTTAATACGACGTTGTGTGTTTTACAGTTTAATGCCATCTTGACCTTTAGATACTTAATGGAGTATGCGCATGAACTATTTCAACGGGAGACCGATATTGAGGGGGTGTCTTGTTTTGTCCTGTTTGGACTGGAAGGAAAGGGTCAAAAGGGGGGTCGTTTTTGTGGAATTTAATGTCAGATAAGGTTGTAATGTACAGGAGTCTGCATGAAATTATCCCACTTGACCTTTGTTTTTGGGTATGGTTGTCCTCTCGGACGAACACACAAGTTGTTAATGCATGATTTATAATTTATATTTGCATTTCATTTGTGAGGATGTTTGGGGGAAAGTCATCACAAAATACAATAAGAATTCCTCAGTACCTATTTCTTTTGTTCTAATATGTTAAAGAAACTTCATCAGCATTGTTTTTGCACCCTAAAATATTGATTTTTATTCAAAACTTCCTGTTGATGACCAGGGAGAGAGAGGTCATTATGAGGTCACGATACCACAGCGCACATTCAAGGAGTACCCATCAAGTCTATAACTGCAAAATGTTTAAGTATCGAGTGTGTATATACTTCTCTTGAGTTATGGTTCAAAATGGATTTGCTAATGAAATATTCATGGTAGACTGATAAATGGAAACCCGGATGACATCACGATGACGAAATTTAGTTTTCATACTAAGTTTACAATTTGGTGTATAGTTTGGACCCAATAAAATAAAGTTAAATTTTCGGCCCTTTGCTTTGTACACTGTAATTTGCAACGCTAAGACAATGGTTATGTCACTTTTAAAACCCGGTGACTTGAGGGCGCTTATATCAGTTTTATGGTGGACATTCCTTAATAGATTTGTCAACTACCAAATTAAGAATTGTTGACTGGTAATGCACAGGTTATAGAAGACAGCCACTACAGGGGCTTAAGTTGGAAGTGTGACATGGGAGGGTCAATTAAAGGCAACTATTTTGTCCTAATCTATTCCTGAACATTCTTAGCATTTAATGATTGTGCATAAGAAAATAATATTGGTACTTAAGAAATTACAGGATCATCTTTTAAGACATGATGTTTGTAACATGGACAGACATGTTGTTTGAAAATTGACAGGAATGTGCACAATAGAATTAAATAATTACTCAAATGCTTTTTCATTTACATCCTTAACCCCCTTTGGATTGTTATGAGCCAAAACTAAGACATCTTTCTGGGTATTTAAGAAATTAGCATGTGAAATATACCAGAGGTAACGTGGACAGACAATTTGTGACAAATGTCTGTCCACGTTACAAACATAATATTTTGAAGATAACTCTGTTATTTGTTTAATACCAGGAGGGTTGTCTTGATTTTTCAGGTAACAATCCTTGGGGAAATAGCATTATAAAGGGACAACATGTGGGTGAATAAATCTGTTCTATTAGTACTTTTAGTCAATTTCTAAATAAATGTCTGTCCATGTTACAAAACATATTGTAATTACTAATTTTTAGAAAGTTGTCTTAATTTTTGAAAAGCACAACCTCAAGGCATTTGGGAATGTACACAGAAAAAGTTAAGAGTAAAAAGCATTTCATTTTATTATCACGTCCCATGTTCCTTAAATGTCACACTTTTTGTACATTAGTGTGGAAAGACACAAATACATTTTTGTAAGTTAAGGTTGTGTTAAAAGGAAAGACAAAGTGTATGTCAGAGCTATAAGAAATAGTTTGTGTGGGTAGTGAACTCATTGTACAGTTATCCTTCAAATTACATTGTGTTGTGACTTCGTATAAGTTTGTAAGGCGATTTTAACAAGGTAAGGATGTGTTCCTTTTGTAGAAAGATGCACTATTGTGTTTTGTATGTGACTAACAGGTAGTCGTAACAGCTAATTAAAGTTATTGCTTGAAGGTGGGCTTATCGTCATGATCAACAGGACATGGAATCAGAGTTCAAGTTCTAGTTTAACCCAGTGACTGGAAAAATAATACTCACATAATAAGGTCATATTCGTGTTGTTGCTGTACAAATGAGCCAGTAATTTGTAGTCACTGTGTTCAGGACGCCGATTCCATGCCCTGTTTGTAGAAAGTCTGCTCTGATCGTGACGATACTGTCCCTTTAACATCTTTTACACCAATTCTGTTTATAGGATTGATGGTCAGCACTTATCCCAATGCGTACAAATAATAGGGTACTTTACTACTTAACGTTAATTTGTGCACAAACTGAAGGGAAGATTTTTGAGAAAACAAAAATTACAAATACGGTTGAGTAATTCGAAATATGGGAATTCATGCTCAATTTCCCCTAATAACCAATCTTCCCCAAGCCTTCCCGGTTGATATCTGATCGTCGGAGTGAGGAATGGTTCAGTTTTCAAAGTCCTTGTTTCAGTTACGACGGTGCTAGTGGTTCCGCCATATTGCTACTGGTTAAACCCTAACGATGTGTATATTGCTGCACTTACGTACGTAAAACAATGGGACTTAACGTTACGAAAATGTCCGGCCCTTTTACAATTTTCCTTGCCAGAATGTATGCTATCATATGAAAAGAATACTCACCGCTTTTCATCCTCGTCGCCAATGTAATGGACTCATTATAATTATCAAAATGAAAGGAATCGGACGCACTCTGCTTTCATTTCATTTAGAGAAAGCAATGACCACAACGTGTGTGTACTACTATATGGAATCTATGTATTATTATTGCGTACAAAGATCGTCATTAATTGGACTCGCAAAAAAGTCCCACGTCATATCTGTTTGTATTATGTACAAAGATATATGGAGAATATGCCGAATAAGGAAGCGACTTGGTCACATCAACTTTTTCAGTGCATGTGTTTTGTACACAGATACAAAATGCGCTAAAATGATGTCATGATGACGTCACAAGACATTGCAAAAAGGCACATCTACAATACCCCACAAATGTATAACTGAAAAAAGTTTGATGATCGGGTGTATACTTCTTGAGCTATGGTGATAACAAGATTGCCTAATTAAATATTCACGTGACTATAACTAAGCTAATTAATTAAGAATTTTAGTCTAATGACATTTAGAAACTAAGTCAAGGCATATAAGCCCCATGGTATGTGAGTTGACTCTTTCTGACAATGTTAAGAAGGCCATTTGCCGCCAAGAAAGTGCACGTGTTAAGGCAATGGGGTTTGGTCGGAAAGTATAATAAAGAAATAATAAAAATCTTGACAGAAACAATAGCTGTTCCGACTATCAGGTCGTAACAGCTAATAATAACGAAGTCTTATATAGCGCACGTATCTACCTATAAGGTACTCAAGGCGCTGAAACAAAGATAAACAACCAGATGTGGGATTTGTAACGAAGGAATTATAATGTGAACTAGACATTTAGGTGTTTATCCTTTGGACGAACACAGAGCTGTTACGTTAATGACGTTGTGTTGTTTACAGTTAATGACCTTGACCTTAGATACTTAATGAGGGTATGCTATGAACTATTTCAACGGAGACTGATATTGAGGGTGTCTTGTTTTGTCCTGTTTGGACTGGAAGGAAAGGTCAAAGTGGGGTCGTGTTTGTGAATTTAATGTCAGATAAGTTGTGGGTACAGGAATCTGCATGAAATGATCTTGACCTTTGTTTTGCAAGGTGTTTGTCCTTCGACGAACACAAAGCTGTTACGATTCATAATGTGTGGTTTTGTTTGCATTTCATTCGTGAGGATGTTTGGGTGCAGTCAAAAAATAATAAGAATTCCTCAGTACTATTTTTGTTCTAACATGTTAAAGAAACTTCATCGCATTTTTTTTGCACCATAAAATATTGATTTTTATTCAAACTTCCTGTTGAACCGGAAGTAGAGGTCATTATGAGTCACAATACCACAGCGCACATTCACAGTACCATCAAGTCTATAACTGCAAAAAGTATAAGTATCGAGTGTATACTTCTTGAGTTATGGTTCAAAATGGATTTGCTAATTAAATATTCATGAGACTGTAAATGGAAACCGGATGACGTCACGATGACGAAATTTAGTTTTTCATACTAAGTTTACAATTTGGTGTATAGTTTGACCCAATACAATAAAGTTTAATTTTCGGCCCTTTGCATTGTACACTGTAATTTGCAACGCTAAGAACAATGGTTATGTCACTTTTAAAAAAGGTGACTTGAGGCGCGCTATATCAGTTTTATGGTGGACAGGTCTTAATAGATTTGTCAACTACCAAATTAAGAATTGTTGACTGGTAATGCACAGGTTATAGAAGACAGCCACCACAGGGCTGAGTGAGACACACAAACAAAAATTCGTAAAAGTACAACTCTTCATTAAATATATAGAAAACTGTTTTAAAGAACTTACAAAATAAATAATAAGTGGGTCTTTCCACACTAATGGGTATACATATGATAACTATTGGAGTGTGACATGGAGAGAGGTCAACATAAACTATTTTGTCCTAATCTATTCCTGAACATTCCTTAGCATTTAATGATTGTGCATAACAAATAATAAGAAAATAATATTGGTACTTAAGAAATTACAGGATCATCTTTAAGACATGATGTTTGTAACATGGACAGACATGTTGTTTGAAAATTGACAGGAAAGTGACAATAGAATGAAATAATTGCTCAAATGCTTTTCATTTACATCCCTAACCCCTTTTACAGAAGCCCGGGAAGGACAGTGGTAAGAAATAAAATTCAATGGAGTAATCCGTGCGCACAGATTAGTAATCCGTGCGCACGGATTAGGAATCCGTTCGTACAGATTAGTAATCCGTTCGCACGGATTATAGGAATCCGTTCGCACGGTTTAACAATCCGTTCGCAAGGTTTAGTAATCCGTTCGCACGGATTAGGAATCCGTTCGCACGGTTTAACAATCCGTTCGCACGGTTTAGTAATCCGTTCGCACGGATAGGGAATCTGTTCGCACGGATTAGGATCCGTTCGCACGGATTAGGAATCCGTTCGCACGGTTTAACAACCGTTCACACGGTTTAGTAATCCGTTCGCACGGATTAGGAATCGTTCGCACGGGATTAGTAATCCGTTCGCACGGTTTAACAATCCGTGCGCACGGTTTAGCAATCCGCCACACGCATGCGTTACACACGTACGTTAGTTGATTCAAGATGGCGGAGGTCAATGAAAGTAGTTGTTCTGATGATGACCTTATTGGATTACTAATCCGTGCGAACGGATTACTAAACCGTGCGAACGGATTACTAAACCGTGCGCACGAATTCCTAATCCGTGCGAACGGATTACTAATCCGTGCGAACGGATTACTAATCCGTGCGAACGGATTACTAATCCGTGCGAACGGATTACTAATCCGTGCGAACGGATTACTAATCCGTGCGAACGGATTACTAATCCGTGCGAACGGATTACTAATCCGTGCGCACGGATTACTCCATTGAATTTTTTTTCTTACCACTGTCCCTTCCCGGGCTTCGTACCTTTTGGATTGTTATGAGCCAAAACTAAGACATCCTCTGGGTATTTAAGAAATTAGCATGTGAAATATACCCCGTATGTAACGTGGACAGACAATTTGTGACAAATATCTGTCCACGTTACAAACATAATATTTGAAGATGATCCCTGTTATTTGTTTAATACCAGAGGGGTTGTCTTGATTTTTCAGTAACAACCTTAGGGGAAATAGCATTATAAAGGGACAACATGTGGGTGAATAAATCTGTTCTGTTCCGACTAACAGGTCGTAACAGCTAATTAAAAAAATAAAAATCTTGACAGAAACAATAGCTGTTCCGACTATCAGGTCGTAACAGCTAATAATCAAAGCGCCCACAATGAGAGAGCGCGGTGGCGCAATTTGCAGCCAAATCAAACCAGAAACACTTTCACGATAAGTATCCTGGGTTCTTTTACGTGCATTACACAACACATGACGACGATCCCGGGGGCCTCGGGGACATATCCCCACTATTGACGACGGGGATGGATTCCAGAAGTGCAATATCCCCAACCGACATTATTATCGCCACTGCCCTAAAAAAAACTAATTATTACAGGATATTAGAGACTATTCCTATGTGTTCTTTCTTAATCTCCTACACCCCGATACTCGGTAGCGTATAGCATGCACAGAACAACTAATACGAAACAAACTCGATCACGATGTTGCGTATTTTTTTATATTCACAAAAATTAAACTTTAACAAAACAAATTGGGGTTAGATCATGGTTCTGTTCCCTAACCACCCCCACCAACCCCCACCTCACCCCAATCAAGAACATAAATCGCCGAAACAGCTCTGAAGGCAGATAATGATAATATCTTGGCGATTGCCCGGACTTAAAAGGGACAACATCGTCGCGATCAACAACTTTAAGACTTTGTCAGAAGTTTTCTATTGTTAGAGAAAACCACCTTCCGGAGGCTTTTGGAAAAAGCACTGCTCCCTATTTAACAACATGAGAAATTTAAAATAAATGTTCTCAATATTTTACCAAAGGTGTATTTTTAAGTCTTTAATCATAACATGTTTTGTTTCATTCTGTTCTGTTTGTGGTCGCTTTTTCTCTGTCACTATCTGTAATCTCTGTCACACGAGATAAAACCATGCACTCAGTCTGTAACTGTGTGCTCGCATTTCCTGTTTTCAGGAACAGTTTTAAGGCAGATAATGATAATATCTTGGCGATTGCCCGGACTTAAAAGGGACAACATCGTCGCGATCAACAACTTTAAGATTTTGTCAGAAGTTTTCTATTGATAGAGAAAACCACCTTCCGGAGGCTTTTGGGAAAAACACTCCTCCCTATTTAACAACATGAGAAATTTAAAATAAACGTTCTCAATATTTTACCAAAGGTGTATTTTTAAGTCTTTAATCATAACATGTTTTGTTTCATTCTGTTCTGTTTGTGGTCGCTTTTTCTCTGTCACTATCTATAATCTCTGTCACGCGAGATAAAACCATGCACTCAGTCTGACTGTAACTGTGTGCTCGCATTTCCTGTTTTCTCTTAAATACGTTTCCTTTTTTCCCCGTAAATGCCAAATCCTTTTGAAGTTGTTAATGACAAGAGATGAGAAACATGAAAACATTTTATAACAAAAATCGTACCAGTTTTTCGTCGTCTCTTCTAAAAGCATTTAGTGTAATAAAACGTTCACAATTATGATATCAGGTGTCGAATTATACTTAATCAAACTTAATATTTAAACATGTAAAACATGTACATGTTTGGTGTGTTTCAATGAAGAAAAACAAGTCACACCATTTTTTGTGTTCGGAGAAAAACTTTTATTCTGACTGGAGATCAACAGTAATACATATGAACTTTTACATGGTAAACAAAGGAGAGAGCGTTTGTGGAGTTGTTGTTTGCTGTGTGTTTGAAAACAGAGTGGTCTAACTTGACATATGGTAAGAATACTTGTAGGACTGACTATCCCCCAAAGTAATAAAACTATAGACAAGAAGTCTGAGAGCAAAGCTTAAAATGAGATGATGACATGTGGTGAAGGAAGGTCAAAGCAATAAAAGTGGACCTTGAAGTGGTTATCAATTACGAAGCTTGGCAATACAGGGTCAAATAGTACAACAAACACTGAGAATACTGTATGGGAAAGTATACAATGGATTAGAATTACAAATGTTTCTATGTTTACATGGAAGAAAATCACTACACATGTATACGTGGATTTATCACAGCGCATTGTTATGATGTCACCATTATGAACCACCAAACATGACCACAGAACATGGACATTGCCCGAGGGTGGGGGTCCCCAGAGGTGGCGCCCTCATCCGAACACATTGCATCCGTTCTATCAGATTAGACGCTGTACGTCTGTGTACTTTTAGAATTGTTGTGGAGGGAAATAAAAAAATGTATTTTCGTGCATGGCGTATACTTTGACTAAAGGCTATTATTAATGGTAGTTCCGTTAAATTAATGAAATCAATTTATTTTTTAGGGCCATAATAAATTCCTTTAACGCCAAAATACAATAGCAGGACAACCGAGCATACGTTCTATACGTATAATTAAAACTTTAAAAGATTTCAATTAATATAAGCAATGACGCGACATGTATCATATAAAGCCAGATTATGACGAATCAGGGATGATTTTAATCTTGTACGGCATTCAAGATCAGATCAGACGCGTGTTTTTTTTTAATGTGTCACAATGGCTAAAAAATTAATTGATTCAGTTTTTGGGCTTGGCCTATACATTCTCCTTAAAACAAAAATCGTTTCAAAAGACAGTCCGAATAAAGTGATTCAATGTTTAATTCTTACACAGAAACTTATGCCCAAGGACTTATCAGCAACAACGGACTAAAGAAAATTTACAAAGGTACACCTGCTCATGTGGTTTTTTGGGCTGGGCTGGATGTTCGTGCTACAGGTAAGTCATGTCCAAGTCAGAGAACCAATTAAGGTAAAGTGTCTTGCTCAAGGATTCTAACCAACGTTTTGACGTCTAATAGCCATAAGAACACAAGGCCGATGCAACACTAGTTGTGTATGTTGATACATACACATAATTATATATATGGATCATGCGGACAAAATGTGGGGACAGGCCCATACCCCCCCCCCCGCCAAATTTGCACCGAATTTATTTGCTCAAATTTGGGCGTAGAACTCAACCGCAAATCGTATGTACGGTAAGTTTCCCAATGGTAATAATACATTGCCTATGGTATTTCATTTTACGCTGCATTTTATTTATATTTTTCTAATAAAATAATGCAGTTTGAGAGCCCAGCAGCATCCAACCATCCCGATACATTGTTCCATAATAAGTTTTGACATGTTGTACTAGGTATATCACGGGCTATGAGATGGTGACTGTGACTACTTATGATATTTGCTGCGAAGGCTGGACAAAAGACTATGCTGGACGCTGCCTCACAGGTAAAGTCGTATTTATAATGGTTTGTCTAGAAATGGGGGCCCAATTATCGTTCAGATAGAAGAATAATTTATTTTAATGTAAGTTTTCTGAGCAATTTTAGTTGTTTGACTCATATTGGCTGGCTATCTGATTTTTCTGCATTACTTTTGTTTTGTATGAAGTGTTTTCATCTATTTTTTGGTTAACTTTCACCTAGTTATGAGTGTATTATTATTTATCATTATTAATCAAGTTTGTAAACCCATTATATGAACGGGGATTGTTCACTTTTAGTTGGGCCTCAGTCAGCAAGGTTACACAGGACAAAGGTATGCTAAATAAGATATATACGAAGGAAATACAAACTGTCGATGGTTCTTTTGAATCTACCATGGGGAAAGTATGATAACATCCAAATGCAGAGGTCATTCTGATAACTTTTATCAAAGTGAATTGGTTTGATGTAATAATTTGTCCTTATGTTATGCTTTTATTGTTATTATTTGTTTTTTATTGTAATTATTTACCTTTTGTTATTATTTTACTTTTATCAACTATAAAGGATTGACAAAACGCTTAACTATCTTGTGAACATCTGAATATTGTTGTTATTGACAGCCATCTGTTCTCAACATTGCCAACATGGCACATGTACTTCACCTAATGTGTGCAGATGTCGTTCTGGTTACACAGGATATACATGCAACCAAGGTAAGTTTGGAAAGAAGAAACAAACCTTAAATGATTTTATTAATGATATTTGATTTCTGTGACCATTATTTGATCTTTATGTGATCCATTACAATGTTCAGACATATTGGGATCAATAGATTCTGCTTCACAACTTTATACTCTGGTAGGAGTAGGTTTTGCGGTAGCACCATGTAACAAACTCTTAGAAATTGTAATAATATTTGGTTCTGAGAAGACCTGAGGATATCTCAACATTATTCGATATAATGAATTACTTTTTTGTTTTGCAATGTTTTGTTACTCTGTGCTCAATATTATTATTATATTGTTATATTATTTGTCAGCCGTCTGTTCTCAACATTGCCAACATGGCACATGTACTTCACCTAATGTGTGCAGTTGTCGTTCTGGTTACACAGGTTATACATGCAACCAAGGTAAGTTTGGAAAGAAAAAAATATTTACCTTTTGTTATTATTTTATTTTGTATAAAATATAAAGGATTTACAAAACAATTAACTATCTTGTGAACATCTCAATATTGTTGTTATATTATTTGACAGCCGTCTGTTCTCAACATTGCCAACATGGCACATGTACTTCACCTAATGTGTGCAGTTGTCAATATGGTTACACAGGATATACATGCAACCAAGGTAAGTTTGAAAAGAAGGGAAAAAAATATTTACCTTTTGTTATTATTTTATTTTGTGTAAAATATAAAGGATTTACAAAACAATTAACTGTCTTGTGAACATCTGAATATTGTTGTTATATTATTTGACAGCCGTCTGTTCTCAACATTGCCAACATGGCACATGTACTTCACCTAATGTGTGCAGTTGTCGTTCTGGTTACACAGGTTATACATGCAACCAAGGTAAGTTTGGAAAGAAGAAACAAACCTTAAATAATTGTATTAATGATATTATTTGATTTCTGTGACCATTATTTGATCTTATGTGATCCATTACAATGTTCAGACATTATTAGGATCAATAGATTCTGCTTCACAACTTTATACTCTGGTAGGAGTAGCTTTTGCGGTAGCACCATGTAACAAACTCTTAGAAATTGTAATAATATTTGGTTCTGAGAAGACCTGAGGATATCTCGACATTATTCGATATAATGAATTACTTTTTAGTTTTGCAATGTTTTTTTAATCTGTGCTCAATATTATTATTATATTGTTATATTATTTGTCAGCCGTCTGTTCTCAACATTGCCAACATGGCACATGTACTTCACCTAATGTGTGCAGTTGTCGTTCTGGTTACACAGGTTATACATGCAACCAAGGTAAGTTTGGAAAGAAAAAAACGATTTACTGTGAAATAAACTAAAATAACTGTTTTACAATGTTTTGTGTTTCCACTAGGACCAAAACAATTGCTTCACAACATTAATATCAGATAATATTATTAAATGATTTATGGTGTAATGAACTAAAATAACTTGTTTACAATGCTTTGTGTTTTTCACAGCCATCTGTGCTCCACCTTGCCAACATGGCGCATGTACTTCACCTAATATCTGCACTTGTGAGCAAGGTTACACAGGACAGACATGCGACCAAGGTAAGCTAATTAAGCTATGGGGAAAACACCAAACTATCCATTTTGACTCCTTTTTCACAAGCAAATTAATCTATATAGCATCTGACTTGATTCTTAAGATATTATGTTTGTTTAAAGGGCCTGCAAGAATTGAATCGTTGTGTTTTTAACTTTTACATTTTTATTTTTTTATTTTACACTTTTTGTATTATATTTCGGTATTTCAGCACTTTGTGATCCCCCTTGCCAACATGGCGGATGTACTTCACCTAATGTCTGCACTTGTGTGGATGATTACACAGGAACAACATGCAATCAATGTAAGTTTGGAAAAAACAACTTCACTATTAGTCAGTCAGAGAGGAAATTTAATATGTATATAATAATGTGTTGCATTTCATCTTTATAATCGTTTGAACTCCCTAGACTTTGGAGGAATTACCTGATTACAACATGACTGAATTATTAATTATCTGAAAGCTAACTTGAATTTGTTTTTTAATGTCAGAAGTTCTCTCATTTCAGAGAAAGAACTTTGCACATTTGCAACGACATATTTGTGCTCAACGTGTGTTGTGTACAAAATTTTAATGTTTTTTTCACACTTTTCTCTGACGTAATTCAATGTTCAAGTCAATCAAATTTCACTTTATCACAACATTATACATAAATGAATGATGAATAACTTATTGTAGAGCCTCATTTATTGTTTACCTAATTAGAATGATAGTGCCTCAGACAGAAAGATTTGATGGGACATTTTATACATCATCAGCTTTCATGAAAATCTGTGATCATTTAGGCCTATTTATTTTGAGATTACCAATAGTGTAGATTACCAATGTTGTACCATCATGTCAAGAAAAAGAATTTTAATCTCGTTTTGATCGAATCGTCAGGTTTCGTAAATTCAAAGCCAATAAAAAATTAAGTGGGATATTTGATACATCATCAGCTTTCATGGAAATCTGTGATCATTTAGGCCTATTTATTTTGAGATTACCAATAGTGTATATAGGGGCTTTAACAGTGACTATTTTTCTGTTGCATTTGAAATACACATTTTGTTTTGTTTTTGGTATTTCAGCATTGTGTGATCCCCCCTGCCAACATGGCGCATGTAATTCACCTAATGTGTGCACTTGTCATTATGGTTACACAGGACCAACATGCAACCAAGGTAAGTTAAATAATCTAAGAGGGAAGACACATTTGCGTAGCCAGGATTTTTCAGTGGGGGGAGCACAGGGGGCATTGCTTTTCAGTGGGGGGCCTAGGGGTATGGGTTTTTTCCCTTTCCTTTTTCGTGGGGGGAACCTGGGGGACACTGGAAATTTGTGGGGGAACGTAAAAGCATAATGGCTCTTACCTATTGATTTGTAATGATTGGATGGGTCACTATTGTCCAAAGGGCAGATCCAAAGGGCCAAAGGGGGATATGAAAATAATAATAATTTTGTCCAAAGGCCGACCCCCCACTGCACAAGTTGGTTAAGTTTGGAATTTACAAGGTTACTCACAACTGCATCATTAGCGACAATACTCCACTACTAATTCTTGAAAACGCTGATATTGCATTCTCGAGCGCCTAAAATCATACATTTCCCAGGCTTCGCGGTCGCAAGTCTGACCCTCCATTATTTTGCCACCCACCCCCACCTCTAAAAAAATTCTGACAAGTTATTTGGATATTAAAGCACCAGTAATATCTATTCTCAATTGTCTCTAGGATGGTGCTCTGAAATGAAAGACAAGCCAATGATGTCATCACAGCTCTCAGCAGGACGCCCTCTATCGGGAACCTGTCTCCAAAATTATGTCATGTATAGTTTCTATGCACGTCACCCCATCGCATGCGCGTTTGCCTGCAAACGTGACCCTAAGTGCAGGTCCTTTAATTACTATACTAAACAGGAACGCTGTGAGTTGAACGCAGTTGGTAGCGATGAGGCTCTTGACCGTTATTGGATAAGTAACAAGGATTGTGTTTATTACCAGTCCTAAATTCATTTTCAAATTCATAGCACTCAGTTATGTATCCCTATGTTGCCTGTATATAGCCGATATTTAAAAGTTTATTTCGAAAATACATAGTAGCCTACCATATTACAAATTATACTTAGTATGTAAAGACTTTTCACGTCACCCCATCGCATGCGCGTTTGCCTGCAAACGCGACCCTATAAGTGCAAGTCCTATAATTACCACACTATCGTTGCGAGTTGAACGCAGTTGGTAGCGAAGAGGTTGATTACAATGATTGGATAAATACCAAGGATTGTGTTTATTACCAGTCCTAAATTCATTTGTGTTTTCGTGTTATGAAATAACACTCAAGTTTAGGCACAGGTTGCCTATTTTTAGCCTATTTTAAAGGTTTTATCAAATGTTTAGCCTATATTCAAAGGTTTTATCAAATGTTTAGCCTATATTTAAAGGTTTTATTTAATGTTTAGCCAATATTCAAAGGATTTATCAAATAATTAGCCTATATTAAAAGGTTTTATTAAATAACGAAATGTAAATTAAATGTAACGTGCACGATTGTGTTGGGAACCTGTCTCATTTCATTTTCATTTCATTTCATTTATCATTTCTGGTAATGAAACCAAGGGATGCCTCAGAAAAGCGCACTTAAGCACTGTAAGCTCGAAAGCCTGAGGAAACCTGTAAACAAGGGCGCTTGCAATGTGAACCAGAAACACCGGGGTAAACCCCTACACTTCCACGAAAGTGTTCTGGGTTCTTTTACGTGCATTACTTAATCTAGTACACGGGACCTACGGCTTAACGTCCCATCCGAAGGACGAAGCAATTATGGTTAAGTATCTTGCTCAAGGACACAAGTGTCACGACCGGAGCTCGAACCCACACCCTGCTGCTGGCAACACCAGAACTTGAGTTCGGTGGGCTAGACCGCTCGGCCACGACACTCCAAAATTACGTCATGTATAGTTTGTTTGCACGTCACCCCATCGCATGCGCGTTTGCCTGCAAACGTGACCCTAAGTGCAACTCCTATAATTACTATACTAAACAGGAACGCTGTGAGTTGAACACAGTTGGTAGCGATGAGGCTCTTGACCGTTATTGGATAAGTAACAAGGATTGTGTTTATTACCAGTCCTAAATTCATTTGTGTTTTCGTGTTATGAAATAGCACTCACGTTGTAGGAACAGGTTGCCTATGTTTAGCCTATTTTAAAGGTTTTATCAAATGTTTAGCCTATATTCAAAGGTTTTATTAAATGTAACGAAATGTAAATAAAGTGCAAATCCTTTAATTGCAATACTAAACAGGAACGCTGTGAGTTGAACGCAGTTGGTAGCGATGAGGCTCTTGACCGTTATTGGATAAGTAACAAGGATTGTGTTTATTACCAGTCCTAAATTCATTTTCAAATTCATAGCACTCAGTTATGTATCCCTATGTTGCCTGTATATAGCCGATATTTAAAAGTGTTATCAAATTCGAAAATACATAGGCCCTATTAGGCCAAAATAGTTGAGTGCAGCAGTGCACGATCGTGACGTCATGACAAGAAGTTGACTGAGGTCATTATTGCAATTATGGGAAACTTATGGATACTTATTTTTGAAAAAGCGATCATTGATATAATTGAAAACATATGCACAACTCTTCCATGTTCATATCACTTTTCCTTCTCTTTTTGCCAATTCGTGGGTGTTTTGCTACCTTTTTGCCCTCTGTGGTCTGTAATACTAATGGGAATTTGCATATTAATGAGCAAATATAATGGTTGATTTGTCTTTCGGTAGTATACCGCTGGTACACGTCAATAGTATACCGCTGGTACACGTCAATAGTATACCGCTGGTACACGCCAATAGTATACCGCTGGTACACGTCAATAGTATACCGCTGGTACACGTCAATTTTTAGACAGATTTTATTTGCATTTGTATCCTTTTGTTATTAGCTTTTTTATTTCTGTCGTATGTCAAATTGTAATATTCTGACGTGTGGTCAGTTTAGTATTATGCTACAGAAATAAATAAAGTAGATTTTTGCTTCAAAAATCACCTTCATCTGAGAATGCTCAAATACAGAGGACACACACAGATAACTATATCAATACAATTTGCTCCAGTAGTTCAACTATATGGGGAAAATATACTTATTTGACCTTAACAATCAAACAACTGTGAATGAATTGGTGAATCAACGGTTATTTCTGAAGTTTGATGTTTGCCTTTTCTCTCTCTCTCTCTCTCTCTCTCTCTCTCTCTCTCTCTCTCTCTCTCTCTCTCTCTCTCTCTCTCTCTCTCTCTCTCTCTCTCTCTCTCTCTCTCTCTCTCTCTCTCTCTCTCTCTCTCTCTCTCTCTCTCTCTCTCTCTCTCTCTTTTGTCTATGTTACGGTAATTATTGTTGCACTGGGAGGTGTTGGCGAATATGTGGGTATGGAAATATTTTAAGAAAACATTTGACCTAAATTAAATATCTTGTGCAGTCTGGATAATTTGTTTGAATAGGGGGATAATAATTATTGTTTTCTTTTCTGGGGGAAATTTGCCATGAAACTAGCATTGTTATCATATATGTTTAATTTAACCCATCCAACAAGCTCTGTGCAAAATAATTGTTCATTTACCTCGCTTTTTATATGTTTCATTTTGTAATTGATCGAATTTTCTTTCTAGAATTTTTAATTTACAAAATATTTGCATGTTTTGAGGGAGATATAAAGTCTTCTACTTTGTTTTGCTTGGGAAGAATCATATAGTCGATACTATGGTTACAAAGTCAGGCGTGCAACAAAGGTTAGTTTTTTATCAATTCTATAAATAGACACATCTGTAATAATAGTCTGATCTGCAAATTCTTTCATATGAAATATATTTATTGATCTGTACGACCAATAATGTATTATTTTTACCAATAATTTATTATTTATTTATTTAATATTTATTATTTATTATTTGCAGTACAATTTATTTGCCTTAAGGAATTATGTTTTTCCATTTTTGCTTAAACGAACGTTAATGTTTTTTCCGTCTTAACTTCTTAATTTGTATCTTATTTCATTTGTATTTTATTCAATTCGGCGGTTTGCTGCGACATGTGAAGTTAAAAAAAAAGCCATTTTTACTTCGCTCGTGAATTCAAACTTGAATAATGTTAATTCAAACTTGAATAATGTTAATTCAAACTTGAATAATGTTAATTCAAACTTGAATAATGTTAATTCAAACTTGAATAATGTTAATTCAAACTTGAATAATGTTAATTCAAACTTGAATAATGTTAATTCAAACTTGAATAATGTTAATTCAAACTTGAATAATGTTAATTCAAACTTGAATAATGTTAATTCAAACTTGAATAATAACCCCACGCAACTTTCAAACGTTTCCAAGCTTAATATGCTATTTGTATGATTGCATGGTAATAAAAAAGGGGTACTTTCCCCTCCCCCAGCCCCACCACCGATTCACAAATAAATTGGACTATATGCTTATGCTGACTGTGACATTTAAAGACGTTTTTATGTAAATTACTACAAATAAAGGTCTATACAGCACAGAATGATTTCTTCTAAAAGTAGTCCTTGTATTATTTCTGGTTACAAATACATTTTTGACGGTCACATAACGTTGTAACTGGGTTGCATTTGTTATGTTGTGTCCGCCTATGCGCCGTCCATACCATTGTACACTGTTCATCTGTGTCGTTATTAATGTATTGGTAGCCTTATACTCAAGGCGAAGTGTTAAACGAGGTAGTAAGCATGGCAAAGGAACCCACGCAAAAGAACCGCTCTTTGTTCTTGTATGGTGTATTCTACCTTGAAAAAAAGCTATTATTAAAGGTTCAATTACCACAAATCCATTAAGTTAATAAAATCCATTTAGGCCCTATTTAATGGGCCATAATAATTTTCCATAAAGCAACATCACAATATCAGGACAGACAATCGTTCATCAATTATTATCATACGTTCTATACGTAAATAAAACTTTCAAAGATCCAATTAATGTAAGCGCCGACGCGATGAAGTCAGACAAAAGGAATTGGCGTTTAAATTAAACATGAACTTCATAAATGATGATTTACGGCAGCCAACGCGTTTTAATGTTATTTGAATGTCGTGTTGGACAATGCGTTTACTCTGAGTATGTGGGGTAGGAGTCAACGGCTAACACACGAAACCAACACGCCTTCACCACCACCATGAGCAAGTGGTAAGTACTAAAATAATCCAATATTTTAACATAAATAAACTGATATTGGATATTCTTTAAATATGAAATTTAAACATATTGAGCTGCAAGGTGTGCTTTTGTTAATTCCATTTATATTTTACCTATGAAGACCTTTCATACTTAATTTAGCCCTACGTTTTTATTTTCCTTTCGATATGTTATATTTGATGTGAATGTATGTGAATGTATATGTGATTTAGGTAGGACCTCTGACGATCATCATGTAGTTGAAATATATTTAGTTTATGAGATGTTTAACAAATGCGTTTTATTTAATGTGTTATACAGAAACCATGGCCTATATCACTTTCCTACATGGCACGGCTGTTCTTATCTTACTTAGTGCTGTTATAACTGATCGTGTCAGCGCTCAGTAAGTAATTTGTTCTGTCATTCGATCATTACGACAATCCCGGGGGCCTCAGGGACATATCCCCACTATTGACGACGGGGATGGATTCGAGAAGTGCAATATCCCCAACCGACATAATTATCACCCCTGCCCTAAAAAAACTAATTATTACAGGATACTGTTGTATTGTCTATATTAGAGACTATTCCTATGTGTTCTTTCTTAATCTCCTACACCCCGATACTCGGTAGCGTATAGCATGCACAGAACAACTAATACGAAACAAACTCGATCACGATGTTACGTATTTTTTTATATTCACAAAAATTAAACTTTAACAAAACAAATTGGGGTTAGATCATGGTTCTGTTCTCTAACCACCCCCACCAACCCCCACCTCACCCCAATCAAGAACATAAATCGCTGGAACAGCTTTGAAGGCAGATAATGATAATATAAAAATAAAAATGTATTTTATTTTTTCGTGCATGGCGTATACTTTGACTAAAGGCTATTATTAATGGTAGTTCCGTTAAATTAATTAAATCAATTTATTTTTTAGGGCCATAATAAATTCCTTTAACGCCAAAATACAATAGCAGGACAACCGAGCATACGTTCTATACGTATAATTAAAACTTTAAAAGATTTCAATTAATATAAGCAATGACGCGACATGTATCATATAAAGCCAGATTATGAGGAATCAGGGATGATTTTAATCTTGTACGGCATTCAAGATCAGATCAGACGCTGTATGTCTCGTGGTTTTTTGTTTTTTTTAATGTGTCACAATGGCTAAAATACCACCCTATTAGCAGGCAGTGCACAAGATCTGGAGGATCTTATTGAGAGAGTAAGATACTAAGAACAGAGAGTGAAAAATTTGGCCTTTTTCTAAATGTAGGAAAGACAAAGGTGATGATCATCAACCAACAAGAAGAGAACCCCATTATTCATGCAGGAAACCAAGCAATTGAAGTTATAGATCAATTCAACTTCCTTGGGTCTATGATATCAAACCAAGGCGGATGCTCAATTGAGATCAGACGTTGAATTGCAATGGCAAAGACATCAATGTGTGCAATGCACAAGATATGGAAGGACAGAAGCATCAGCAAAGCAACAAAGATCAGGCTTGTCTCCACTTTGATTTTTCCGATCGCAACATATGCGTGTGAATCATGGGTGATCAATGCTGCAGATCAGAGAAGGATTGAAGCATTTGAGATGTGGTGCTGGAGAAAGCTTCTATGTATTCCATGGACAGCCAAAAGGACGAATGAGAGCGTTCAGCATGATATTGGGGAGAGAGACACACTCTCCAACGCAGTGGTGAAGCAAAAACTTCAGTACTTTGGTCATGTTGCCAGACGGGATGGAGACGATCTAGAGAAAGTTATTACGTTTGGAAAGGTAGAGGGAAAAAGAAACAGAGGAAGGCAAAGACTCAGGTGGACAGATGGCATTGTTTCTCAAATTAAAATGTCAATATACAGTTGCTATACAAAAGCTCAAGAGCGTCACGAATGGAGAGTCTTCATCAAGAGGGTCACGAATACGCAGACATGAGTAGAACGACGACGACGAATGGCTAAAAAATTAATTGATTCAGTTTTTGGGCTTGGCCTATACATTCTCCTTAAAACAAAAATCGTTTCAAAAGACAGTCCGAATAAAGTGATTCATGATGTTTAATTCTTACACAGAAACTTATGCCCAAGGACTTATCAGCAACAACAGACTAAAGGAATTTTACACAGGTCCACCTGCCCATGTGGTTTATTCGGCTTGGGTAGATGTTCGTGCTACAGGTAAGTCATGTCCAAGTCAGAGAACCAATTAAGGTAAAGTGTCTTGCTCAAGGATTCTAACCAACGTTTTGACGTCTAATAGCCATAAGAACACAAGGCCGATGCAACACTAGTTGTGTATATTGATACATATAACGGACAAATGCACATATATATGGATCATGCGGACAAAATGTGGGGGATAGGCCCATACCCCCCCCCCCCGCCAAATTTGCACCGAATTTATTTGCTCAAATTTGGGCGCAGAATTCAACCGCAAATCGTATGTACGGTAAGTTTCCCAATGGTAATAATACATTGCCTATGGTATTTCATTTTACGTTACATTTTATTTATATTTTTCTAATAAAATAATGCAGTTTGAGAGCCCAGCAGCATCCAACCATCCCGATACATTGTTCCATAATAAGTTTTGACATGTTGTACTAGGTATATCACGGGCTATGAGTTGGTGACTGTGACTACTTATGATATTTGCTGCTACGGCTGGACAAAAGACTATGCTGGACGCTGCCTCACAGGTAAAGTCGTATTTATAATGGTTTGTCTAGAAATGGGGGCCCAATTATCGTTCGGATAGAAGAATCATTTAATTTTAATGTAAGTTTTCTGAGTAATTTTAGTTGTTTGACTCATATTGGCTATCTGATTTGTCTGCATTACTTTTGTTTTGTATGAAGTGTTTTCATATATTTTTTGGTTAACCTTGTACTTTCACCTAGTTATGAGTGTATTATTATTTATCATCATTAATTAAGTTTGTAAACCCATTATATGAACGGGATTGTTCACTTTTTTTTGGAAGACCTGAGGATATCTCGAGTTATTTGATATAATGAATTACTTTTTTGTTTTGAAATGTTTTGTTACTCTGTGCTCAATATTATTATTATATTCTTATATTATTTGACAGCCGTCTGTTCTCAACATTGCCAACATGGCACATGTACTTCACCTAATGTGTGCAGTTGTCAATATGGTTACACAGGATATACATGCAACCAAGGTAAGTTTGGAAAGAAGAAACAAACCTTAAATGATTTTATTGATGATATTTGATTTCTGTAACCATTATTAGATATTATGTGATTCCACTAGGATCAAAACAATTGCTTCAAAACTTTAAACTCTGATTATATTTCTTTTGTCATTTCAATATCACAAACGATTTACTGTGAAATGAACTAAAATAACTGTTTTACAATGTTTTGTGTTTCCACTAGGATCAAATCAATTGCTTCACAACATTAATATCAGATAATATTATTAAATGATTTATGGTGTAATGAACTAAAATAACTTGTTTACAATGCTTTGTGTTTCCACTAGGATCAAATCAATTGCTTCACAACATTAATATCAGATAATATTATTAAATGATTTATGGTGTAATGAACTAAAATAACTTGTTTACAATGTTTTGTGTTTCCACTAGGATCAAAACAATTGCTTCACAACATTAATATCAGATAATATTATTAAATGATTTATGGTGTAATGAACTAAAATAACTTGTTTACAATGCTTTGTGTTTCCACTAGGATCAAAACAATTGCTTCACAACATTAATATCAAATGATTTATGGTGTAATGAACTAAAATAACTTGTTTACAATGTTTTGTGTTTCCACTAGGATCAAAACAATTGCTTCACAACATTAATATCAGATAATATTATTAAATGATTTATGGTGTAATGAACTAAAATAACTTGTTTACAATGCTTGTTTTTCACAGCCATCTGTGCTCCACCTTGCCAACATGGCGCATGTACTTCACCTAATATCTGCACTTGTGAGCAAGGTTACGCAGGACAGACATGCGACCAAGGTAAGCTAAATAAGCTATGGGGAAAACACCAAACTATCCATTTTGACTCCTTTTTACAAGCAAATTAATCTATATAGCATCTAACTTGATTCTTAAGATCTTATGTTTGTTTAAAGGGCCTGCAAGAATTGAATCGTTGTGTTTTTAACTTTTACATTTTTATTTTTTTATTTTACACTTTTTGTATTATATTTCGGTATTTCAGCACTTTGTGATCCCCCTTGCCAACATGGCGGATGTACTTCACCTAATGTCTGCACTTGTGTGGATGATTACACAGGAACAACATGCAATCAATGTAAGTTTGGAAAAAACAACTTCACTGTTAGTCAGTCAGAGCGGAAATTTAATATGTATATAATAATGTGTTGCATTTCCCTAGACTTTGGAGGAATTACCTGATTACAACATGACCGAATTATTAATTTTCTGAAAGCTAACTTGATGTGAAGTTGGTACAGCTACTAATCATCTTGAATTTGTTTTTTTATGTCAGAAGTTCTCTCATTTCAGAGAAAGAACTTTGCACATTTGCAACGACATATTTGTGCTCAATGTGTGTTGTGTACAAAATTTTAATGTTTTTTTCACACTTTTCTCTGACGTAATTCAATGTTCAAGTCAATCAAATTTCACTTTATCACAACATTATACATAAATGAATGATGAATAACTTATTGTAGAGCCTAATTTATTGTTTACCTAATTAGAATGATAGTACCTCAGACAGAAAGATTTGATGGGATATTTTATACATCATCAGCTTTCATGAAAATCTGTGATCATTTAGGCCTATTTATTTTGAGATTACCAATAGTGTATAGGGGCTTTAACAGTGACTATTTTTCTGTTGCATTTGAAATAAGTCACGATCTACACTGAAATACACATTTTGTTTTGTTTTTGGTATTTCAGCATTGTGTGATCCCCCCTGCCAACATGGCGCATGTAATTCACCTAATGTGTGCACTTGTCATTATGGTTACACAGGACCAGCATGCAACCAAGGTAAGTTAAATAATCTAAGAGGGAAGACACATTTGCGTAGCCAGGATTTTTCAGTGGGGGGAGCACAGGGGGCATTGCTTTTCAGTGAGGGGCCCAGGGGATATGGGTTTTTTCCCTTTCCTTTTTCTTTTCTTTTTTTTCGGGATTTTTTCATGGGGGGCACCTGGGGGGACACTGGAAATTTGTGGGGGAAACGTAAAAGCATAATGGCGCTTACCTATTGATTTGTAATGATTGGGTGGGTCACTATTGTCCAAAGGGCAGATCCAAAGGGGGATATGAAAATAATAATAATTTTGTCCAAAGGCCAAAGTTTGGAATTTACAAGGTTACTCACAACTGCATCATCAGCGACAATACTCCACTACTAGTAGCAGAATGTGGGTTCGAAACCCGGTCGTGACACTTGTGTCCTTGAGCAAGACACTTAACCATAATTGCTTCTCTCCACCCAGGGGTTAAATGGGTACCTGTGAGGGCAGAGTTGGTTGATTAGCCCTATATGCGCTGTAATGGCAGCAATTGAGCTGTATACTCCCCAGGGAGCTGATATGGTT
This sequence comes from Zoroaster sp. YZ-2022, assembly GCA_029582265.1. NCBI lineage: Eukaryota > Metazoa > Echinodermata > Asteroidea > Forcipulatida > Zoroasteridae > Zoroaster > Zoroaster sp. YZ-2022. Next base: position 25,888,076 of record CM055833.1, on the reverse strand, counting down.
TCAGGAATGATTTATGAGCCTTATGAGCCTTATGAGCAGGGGTAATAATATAATGCGCCTTGAGCACCACTCAGTTGGTGGATACGTGCGCTATATAAATCCACACATTATTATTATTATTATTACTAATTCTTGAAAACGCTGATATTGCATTCTCGAGCGCCTAAAATCATACATTTCCCAGGCTTCGCGGTCGCAAGTCTGACCCTCCATTATTTTGCCACCCACCCCCACCTCTAAAAAAATTCTGACAAGTTATTTGGATATTAAAGCACCAGTAATATCTATACTAAATTGTCTCTAGGATGGTGCTCTGAAATGAAAGACAAGCCAATGATGTCATCACAGCTCTCAGCAGGACGCCCTCTATCGGGAACCTGTCTCCAAAATCACGTCATCTATAGTTTCTTTGTACGTCACCCCATCGCATGCGCGTTTGCCTGCAAACGTGAACCTAAGTGCAAGTCCTATAATTACCATACTATACAACAACGTTGCGAGTTGAACGCAGTTGGTAGCGAAGAGGTTGATTACAATGATTGGATAAATACCAAGGATTGTGTTTATTACCAATCCTAAATTCATTTTCAAATTCATAGCACTCAGTTATGTATCCCTATGTTGCCTGTATATAGCCGATATTTAAAAGTTTATTTCGAAAATACATAGTAGCCTACCATATTACAAATTATACTTAGTATGTAAAGACTTTTCACGTCACCCCATCGCATGCGCGTTTGCCTGCAAACGTGACCCTATAAGTGCAAGTCCTATAATTACCACACTATACAACAACGTTGCGAGTTGAACGCAGTTGGTAGCGAAGAGGTTGATTACAATGATTGGATAAATACCAAGGATTGTGTTTATTACCAGTCCTAAATTCATTTGTGTTTTCGTGTTATGAAATAACAGTCAAGTTGTAGGCACAGGTTGCCTATTTTTAGCCTATTTTAAAGGTTTTATCAAATGTTTAGCCTATATTCAAAGGTTTTATCAAATGTTTAGCCTATATTTAAAGGTTTTATCAAATGTTTAGCCTATATTTAAAGGTTTTATTTTGTTAAGCCAATATTCAAAGGTTTTATCAAATAATTAGCCTATATTAAAAGGTTTTATTAAATGTAACGAAATGTAAATTAAATGTAACGTGCACGATCGTGTTGGAAACCTGTCTCTAAAATTACGTCATCTATAGTTTCTATGCACGTCACCCCATCGCATGCGCGTTTGCCTGCAAACGTGACCCTAAGTGCAAGTCCTATAATTACTATACTAAACAGGAACGCTGTGAGTTGAACGCAGTTGGTAGCGATGAGGCTCTTGACCGTTATTGGATAAGTAACAAGGATTGTGTTTATTACCAGTCCTAAATTCATTTTCAAATTCATAGCACTCAGTTATGTATCCCTATGTTGCCTGTATATAGCCGATATTTAAAAGTTTTATCAAATTCGAAAATACATAGGCCCTATTAGACCAAAATAGTTGAGTGCAGCAGTGCACGATCGTGACGTCATGACAAGAAGTTGACTGAGGTCATTATTGCAATTATGGGAAACTTATGGATACTTATTTTTGAAAAAACGATCATTCATATAATTGAAAACATATTATGCACAACTCTTCCATGTTGATATCACTTTTCCTTCTCTTTTTGCCAATTCAATTCAATTCAATTCAATTCGACATTTATTCCATATTGACATCCTCACTGACAGTATATAAAATATATAATTTTTCCATAGAAATTAACATATGAGTTTACAATGTGTACAATGCATATAATTTAGCTACAAAAATTAAAAGTAAGCATTAAAACATTATTTGATGTCAACATGTAGGAAAAAGGTGAAGCATAGCTTTTGTACCTTTCCCTAGGACAGGACAAGACTTTAAAAACAACAACATACGGACAAAGACAGGACAATACATTTTAAGAGTGAGACTCGGTACAATGTATGAAATGACTTAACAATCTATAAGTAATAATTTCTTAAACGTAGCTTTGGATAATCGATTTTTTCAAATTTTTGGCAAATGAAACAACAGTAGTACACTCTTTTAAACCAGTTTTCAGTTCGTTCCAGTAAATGACACCACGTTGGAATGGACTGTTTTTAAAAAAGGAAGTTCTATTATGTCTCACAAATATATTACCTTTAGACGAACTACGTGTTCCGTATGAGTGAACAGAAGAATTAAACGAGAATAAATGATTAAAATTTTGTGGGAGTAAGTTGTGAACATACTTGTACATAAATACACCCAGTCGATGGTGATAAAGATCATTCAGTTTCAGAATATTAAGTTTGGCAAATAAAGGAGTGGTATATGATCAAGATAACCTGCATTATTTACAATACGAACAGCTTTCTTCTGTAATTTAAAAAGTTTGATGATACCATGTATAGCTGATGATCCCCCAAAGGCAAGTAGACCATAATTCAGGTATGAAAGAATAAAGGAATTATATAGTGTTAAGAGAATATATCTAGGTACAAAGTGCTTCAAACGGTTCATAACACCAACGTTTTTTTTTATTTTGCTACATAATACCTCAATATGATTATTCCAGGTGAGATTTTCGTCTATACAAAGTCCAAGAAATTTAGTAGACTTGACTTGATTTAGTTCAGTACCATCAAAACTGAGGGAAACTGTGGCCTGATACTTATTTTGCCGTGGACAAAAAATAATGTAGTTAGTCTTAAGCAAGTTAATCGATAATTTGTTTGAAATAAGCCATCTACTTATTTTAACAAGTTCAACATTGACATTCTGAATGGCTGTATCTACATTATGGTGATTGTAAATTAAATTAGTATCATCTGCAAATAAACAAAAAGACATAACATCAGAGGAACTACAAATATCATTAATATAAATAATAAACAATAAGGGACCTAAAACACTGCCTTGAGGGACTCCACAAGTAATGGGCTTTTCTAAAGAGATGTTAGAATTATATGAAACAAATTGCCTTCTATCTGATACATAACTCCTGAACCAGTCCAAGGCCGGCCCTCGCACACCATAATGCTCTAACTTATTTAAAAGGATATCATGATTTACTGTGTCGAAGGCCTTGGACAGGTCCAGGAAAATACCAATATTGAGATTGAGACAATAGACCATGCCTGTTTACAAATGAAATTAAACGACTGAACATAAGTTTTTCGAATACTTTAGAAAATACAGGTAAAATTGTAATAGGTCTATAATTAATTATATCATGTCTATTACCACCTTTGTGTATGGGAACCACTTTACCAATTTTCAGGCCATCAGGAAAAAAAATCTGGGAAATTGACTGATTAAAAAGTAAAGCAAGTGGTACAGCTAAGGCATTCCTGGCTTTTTTAATGACAAAGTTACTCAAACCGTCCCAGCCTGGGGCTTTACCCGTAGGGGCTTTGTTGATTATGTTAACAATTTCTGCTTGCGTAACAGGATTCAAAAATAATGAATGAGAGCACCTGTCTCTAAGAAAGGAGTGATAAGAACAATCAGACAATGGAAGGTTCAGTGGCGTAGCTATGGGCGGGCCAGGCAGGGCCTAGGCCCGCCCACTTCTTGTCTAGGCCCTGCCATTGCCAAATAAAGAAGCTTTTTGTATAACTTTTTTTTTTTTTTTTACGATTTATGTTGTTTGCATTCCTCTTCTATGTATGTTTGTGTGATATAGGCTACAGTGCATTTTATTTTATACTGTATACTTTAAAAAGGACAGGGGATATCATGCTTGTAGGCTACTGTTGCGTTCTTTATGAGCATGGCCTAAGGTGTATCACAGCACATTTTGGCCTATGATTTAACGAATCAATTTAATGAAGTGAACCTTTTTACTAAATGATTTGTGGCACTAGTGTTCATGCGTTTTGCACGTACGTACGACTGTCATTAAGGTCTTGGCCAATGAAAAGCTCTGCTTTGCTGACTCCGCCCCAAGCTCCAACCCCCTCCGACCGTCGACGTCTATAGAAATTCACAATGAGTCCCGTCTGCCATTGTTCGATTTCTTTCACTCCGTTCATTTGCAACGAAGGTCGTCAAGAAGACAATGCCAACTTCATTGAGTTGTCTGCGGCTCAGAGGTTAGGACTCTTTCTGGTGATGGTGGCGTCATATTTTCCTGTCTTGTTGTTTTTTCTTTTTCTTGGGAGAGTTGGATCGGATTGGATTAATTGAATTGATTCTTTCTCGGGCAGGGGGTGGTGAGGTGGTGGGGTGGTGGGAATGACCGGCTTGGGGGCTGCGGGCTCAGTCCGTTGACAGCGGCCAGCCCCCAAGCCGGTCATTATCAGGCAGTGAAGACCGGGTCCTCACAATGTTATTTATTCCCTTATTATTATTACCTATAATTATTATTACTGTGCCATCCCAGAAAGGATCAACAATTTTGTTTGTAATTATTGGTATATTCCTGTTTATGTGTATCTATCTGTGTGGAACCTTGATTTTTTTTTCCTGAAAATAAAAATGAATTATAATTAAACAGCTGTAATAAAAAAGTCAGATAGAAATCACAAACATTTGCGTGGTAGCCTATACCTGCCAATATCCCAATTAATCATTTCCCGTACTCTTCTCCTTAACTGGACCTCGTTTCTTCTAAGGTAATGCTGCACAATGTCTTCTTCTCGGTTGGAGTTTTGGATAACGTAATTCACAACCAGGCCCCATTGTTTTCCATGGGCTCTGTATCCCTCTAATATCAGACGTCGCTCTTCATTATTTACAGGTAATCGGACTTGTCTGTGGGCCATGGCGAAATGTGTTGGTCTCACAGACGTAGACGTAGACAGGTGTGACACCGTCCACTAATTAGATGAGAGCAAATTGCATTGACACATCTACATAATGATTATGTAAACTGAAAGACGTACCTAAAGGTTGTGAGTCCTTTACTTTACATTTGTATAGACGACGTACCATTTGAAAAGACTCCCGATCCTTTAGGTACGTCTTTTATATTACCTTTGTATAGACGACTTACCATTTGAAAAGACTCCCGATCCTTTAGGTACGTCTTTTATATTACATTTGTATAGACGACTTACCATTTGAAAAGACTCCCGATCATTTAGGTACGTCTTTTATATTACATTTGTATAGACGACGTATCATTTGAAAATACTCCCGATCCTAGATTAGCGGAAGTGTCACACCTGTCTACGTCTACGTCTGTGAGACCATGGAGGTATAAAATAGATACCTCCATGGTGAGACCAACACATTTCATCATGGCCCACAAACAAGTCCGATTACCTGTGAATAATGATCAGAGCGACGTCAGGGATACAGAGCCCATGGAAACCAATGGGGTCTGGCTGTGGATTACTTTATTCAAAACTCCAACCCAGAAGAAGACATCGTTCAGCATTATCTCAGAAGAAACGCGATCAAGTTAAGGAGATCAGTACGAGAAATAATTAATCGGGATATTGGCAGGTATAGGCTACCACGAAAATGCTTTTGATTGTTATCTGACTTTTTTATTACAGGCTGTTTAATTATAATTTATTTTTATTTTCAGAAAAAAATTCAAGGTTCCACATACATAGATACACGTAAACGGGAATTTACAAATAATTACAAACAAAATAATTGATGTTTTCTGGGATGGCATCGTAATAATAATTACACTGATAGCAATTAGACAAAACTGCGTCTAATAATAGCAGATAAAAATATACATCATACCGAATTCATTATGACTATGAGGACTGGCCGACTGGAAGAAGAGAATAAGAATAAGACGTAGGCCTACGGAATAGACAACAAGTAATCGTGCTATTATATATTTAAATAAACTTAGGCCTACCCGCAGGGGTACCGGGCATGCGTACGCACCCCCAAATTCCCACAATAGTCGAAGTTCAGATTCATTTTTTCAAAACGAAAATCGAAAAAGAAATATTGAAAAAGCCGCCACTTAAAATCCCACCAGTTTCAATATAGACTATATTTCAAACTTTTCTACCCCCTTCTGTACGGGTATGCATGAATATTATTAACAAAATGTTTAAATTGTAAGTGCCAATATGTACATTTTATCTTATCTTTCATGGTTCTTAGTAATGTGGGAGGCTTGGAAGGGACGGAAACCACAAGATTTGTACCTTATGGGAACTGTTTCAAAACGCCCTCGGATCCGTCACTGATACATAACAGTTCTTAGTGTCAGATCAGACAACCATTGAAGTACTTAGGCAGTGTGTTGTTAATCTCCATTGTTGCAAATCCACGAGTGAAATGAAATTGAACAATCGGCTACCGGACTCATTGTGAAATTCTATAGACATCGACGGTCGGAGAGGGTTGGAGCTTGGGGCGGAGTCAGCAAAGCAGAGCTTTTCATTGGCCAAGACCTTAATGACAGTAGTACGTACGTGCAAAACGCATGAACACTACTATGACTTTCCATGCGTTTCATGGTGTGTATCGTGATCTCCAATCCTTGTAAATATTGTGTGTCAGTGTGTGCGTGTGTGCGTCGGTCGCTGCTCCACCGGCACAAACATAAATCGGCGCCCGTGTATGGATGGATTTATGGATGAATTCTATGGCCCGTCCATTTTTACTCAGGCCCAGCCGAATCTTTATTTCTGGCTACGCCACTGGGAAGGTTACTGGCTATCCTATTTCCAATGTTTACAAAATAGTCGTTAAAATTGTTAACAATGCTATTTGGATCATCAATATTTACACCGTTATGGACAAAATAAGATGGATCATTAGTATTAGACTTAGATTTATTCAGTAAAGAATTAATAAGTCTCCAGGTGCCTTTGATATTATTCCTTTCACTATTAAATTTGTGATACAAATAGTTCCTCTTAGCACATTTAATCAAGCCAGTTAGAATATATTTATACTGAGTGTATACGAGCTTATTGTAAGATGTTGGGTTGTCAAGATATTTTCTATACAGGTAGTTTTTCCTTCTTATACAATTATAAATTCCTTCAGTTAACCAAGGTGACTTTTTCTTATTGATACGAGTATTAATCTTTTTCCTAGGAAAATGTTTATTGTAAGAATAAAAAATATACTCAAGAAAATATGAATAAGAATCATTGACACCATGAGAATTATTAATGAAATCCCAATTAGTATCAAATAGATCTTGAGTAAATTGCTGAATATTATTTTCACTGAGGTCACGTTTGGGTGTTTTCAAATTAGTTGAGTTGTTTCTGGAGGAATTATTTACAACTGCAAACACAGGAAGATGATCACTTATGTCAGTAAGTAAAATACCAGTTCTATGATCTGAAAACTCATTAGTAAGAATGTTATCAAGGAGTGTGGCACTATCAGGAGTAATTCTAGTGGGTTTGTTGATAAGTGGAAAAAAGGAATTGGATGACAATGTATTAATATAATCTTGAACACTTTTACTTGTATCATAGAGCAATAAGTTAATGTTAAAATCGCCCATAATATATACCGGTACCTTTTTTCTATCATT